>JALGQJ010000004.1:31686188-32273688 GCA_023055345.1 Quercus wislizeni
TCTAGAATTCACAAAATCTTGGTGATACTAGATCTTGAACTAGTTTCATGAACCACAAGAATACGAACACCTTTGCTTGTGAATTCTTGGACGAGTTCTCGATTTGGCACATTTCGGCCATGCGCCCCACCTAGATTTTCATGAGTGCTCTAGAGAGTTTGCCCTCACTCTCATACGAGGCAGCCCCACCTCCACACCCACATAGTTGAATTAATCAAGTGTGTACTACCACACACCACCTATAAAGGCTATGAATTCATTAAGAGTCTTAACCTCAACCTCACTAGTTTGGTAGTAAGCACTATCTACACCATAGGGAGGGACAATGAGATCTCATTCTCACTAATAATGCTATCTTGAATCTCTCCATGATGTGCATTGAACCTTTGTTGACATAGGTTGGGTTGTCATCATAGGTGATTCACTTAATGGGCTTAAGTCCCATCCCCCTCGATGTATCATAGACCAATTGTCTAGTTAGCCCTTTGGTCAGAGGATCCACAAGATTCTTTTCTGACCATACAAACTCCATGGCAATTACACCATTGCTTATGAGTTGCCGCACTATATTGTGTCTTAGGCGTATATGCCTTTTCTTCCCATTATAAATTTTATTTCTTGTACATGCAATTGCAGCTTAGGAATCACAATGCAATGATATTGATGGTAATGGCTTATCCCATTTTGGTATATCAGCAAGTAAATTTCTAAGCCACTCAACTTCAATACCTGCCTTTTCTAAAGCAAAAAACTCGGACTCTATAGTTGATCTAGCATTACAGGTTTGTTTAGAAGACTTCCAAGATATAGCTCTTCCACCTAGGGTGAAAACATAACCACTAGTGGAGTTGGTCTCGTCATTATCTAATATCCAGTTTGCATCACAATAGCCTTCTAATACTGTTGGACGACCTGTATATGTAAGGCCCAAATTCATGGTGCCTTTCAAATATCTCAAGAGATGAGTTAGTGCATTCCAATGTTCATAGGCAGGATTATGTGTATATCTACTAAGTCTACTAACAGCATATGCAATATCAGGGCGTGTACAATTCATTAGAAACATCACACTACCAATAATTTTAGCATACTCAGATTATGCAACAAGAGACCACCTATTTTTCTTTAAATGTATGCTTGGGTCATATGGAGTTCTCACAGGGTCACAATCAAAATGATTAAATTTTTTAAGTACTTTCTCAACATAGTGTGTTTGGGAAAGTGTAATCCCTTCACTATTCCTTATGATTTTTATTCCCAAAATTACATCAACCTCTCCAAGGTCTTTCATATCAAAGTTTGAAGATAAGAGATCTTTAGTACTTTTTACAACAACCATGTCAATTCCTAAAATTAACATATCATCCACATATAGGCATATGATAACACCACTATCACCAGAGAATTTATTATACACACATCTATCAGATTCGTTCACAACAAATCCATTAGAAATTAAAGTGTTGTCAAATTTTTCATGTCGTTGTTTAGGAGCTTGTTTCAAACCATATAATGATTTTCTAAGTTTACACACTTTACTTTCTTGACCTTGAACCACAAAACCCTCTAGTTGGTCCATATAAATTTCTTCAGCTAAATCACCATTTAAAAATGCTGTTTTGACATCCATTTGGTGAACAATCAAATTATGTATTGAGGCCATAGCAATTAGAATCCTAATTGTAGTTAATCTTGTCACCGGTGAATAAGTGTCAAAGTAATTTATCCCTTCTTTTTGAATATACCCTTTTGCCACTAGTCTAGCTTTGAATTTGTCTATGGACCCATCTGCTTTTAATTTCTTTTTAAGCACCCATTTGCAACCAATGGTCTTGCATCCTCTAGGGAGTTCAACTAATTCCCATGTATGGATAGCCATAATTGATTCTAACTCACTATGGATTGCATCCTTCCAAAAGGTTGCATCTACTGATTTAATGGCATCTTGATAAGTTTTTGGGTCATCTTTAATGAGAAAAGCAGTGATAAAGTCAGGCCCAAAGTTGGTTCCGTTTTTAGGTCTTTTACTACATCTTAACTCTTGTGTTAAGTGGTTTTCATCTAAGTTTGAACTTGATCTCACTTGGGGTATGACTAATGAGGACTCATTAGTGAGTCTCATTCTCTTCGTAGAAAAAATAGTCTCCACTATGGTGTTAGTCTCCAAAACTAAGCACCTATAGGCAGGACTATTTTGTGCATATCCTATGAAGACACTATCCTTGGTTTTAGGACCTATCTTTTCTTTATGCGGTTCAGGAATTCCAACATTTGCCAAACAACCCCACACCTTCAAGTACTCTAAGTTTGGTGCACGTCCTTCCCATAGTTCATATGGAGTTTTTCTAATCTTTTTATGTGGGACCCTGTTTAATACATGACATGCAGAAAGGATAGCCTCCCCCCACATGTTGGAAGGAAGACCAGAGCTAATGAGCATGGCATTCATCATATCCTTTAGGGTTCTATTTTTCCTCTCAGTTATTCCATTTTGTTTAGGTGTATGAGGTGCAATGACTTCATGAATAATACCATTTTCTTCACAAAATTTTTTAAACAAAGCTGAACTATATTCTCCTCCTTTATCAGACCTAAGGCTTTTAATTTTCTTATTTTTCTGATTTTCAACTTCTATCTTAAATTTTATGAACATGTTTTTAGCTTCATCTTTACTACTTAAGAGGTATACTCTTGTATATCTAGCGTAGTCATCTACAAATGTCATATAATATTTTTTACCTCCTCTACTTGTATAATTTTTGAAGTCTCCTAAGTCACTATGAATGAGTTCTAGAAGTTTAGAGCTCCTTTCAACAATTTTGAAAAGTTTTTTGAAATGTTTTGCTTCTACACATATTTCACACTTTGAATGCTTTGAATTAGTTAAGTTTGGAATTAGGCTCATTTGTTTCATTCTTTTGATGGCTGCAACATTCACAAGCCCTAGCCTACCATGCCAAAGATCCAAAGATTCAACAATATAAGCAGAAGAGTTACTAGAAATATTCATGTTCTCACAATCAATTTCAGGCACAAATAAGCCTTCATGACAAAATCCCTTGCCCAAAAAATCACCATTTTGACTAAGAATGATCTTATTAGATTCAAAAACAATTTTTAGGCCTGCCTTATTGAGCAAGAACCCAGACACTAAATTTTTACACATGTTAGGAACATGAAGAACATAGTGCAAGGCTAAAGACTTACTTGAAGTAAATTTCAAAAGTACCTTTCTCCTTCCAACAACTCTTGCAATACCAAAGTCTCCCAAATAAACGTTCTCTTCATATATTACTTCCTCAAAATTAAGAAATAACTCCTTGCTGAAGCAAATGTGTCTAGTAGCCCCAGTGTCCACTACCCAATCAGTTATGTTATTGACTAACTTCATTTCCGAAACAAGTGCTGCCTCAAATTCTAAGACAATATTATGAACATCATACATTTTGTTAATCAATAAGAACATAAATTGCTTCTTAAGATTGTTCGAAGTATAGTTTGGAAAATCGTCCAAATTGATAACAAAGTTACAAATCAATATCAATAATATATCAATAAAACAAGATATTCTCAAATTAACTTATAAGCAAAATAGACAAGTACAAAAGTGTATAAAATTAAGGACTAAGTAAAACTTATTGCCGAGGCACGGAACTAAATCCATTGTCCTTAAGAAGCGATTTCGCCCCCAATGTAATGAATTTGTCTGTGCAAATGGCTTAGGCGATCACCCTCTAGGATACAACGGCAACTCTGTTAATGTGCACTCACAAATAGAGTTTCGAACTCGTCACAAATGCCCAAGAGAAAATTTTCAACAAAAAAAAAGTAGTTAAAGTATCAAAAGTAATATATGTTTTATTATTTTTAACTAATATCATATATGCAGTTTTTTTTTTTTTTTTTGATAGTCTTAGAGCTCTAAAAAGAAAAAAAAAGAAGAAGAAGGAAGTAGCTAAAGATGATTAGAGTGAAAAAGGGAAAGGCAAAAACAAATGAATTTTCTTTCCCATTGATGTCACAAGCCGCTATGTATTTTCTACAAAACATGGGAAGGTGCGGCTGACTATTTTATAGGAAAATATAAGAAGATTGAGGGTTTTGTTTGTTGCCAAAAATTCCCACACCAGCCAAGGAAAATTCTAGAGCATGGGCTTGGGCTTTACAACAAAATATCATGGGCTTAAATTTCAAAACATACCCAACAGAATTCTTTGGTCTAAACAAAATCAATTATCCCAAAAATATCCTTAACCTCTAGACAAATCAAATTCAACTGGATAAAGTGCAAATCCGATCTAAAAATTTTGGGATGGGCTCCTCTCCCGTTTCTTTTTCTCTCGTTCTCTTCAGTTTTTAAATGGATGCATGACATCTGGCAGTTATATAATCTAAGGATGTTCATTAAGCCACGTCACATCAGCAAAATTTTATCTCATTTCACAGAGATTAGCACAAAACGCTGCTTCCCGCACTCAAAATTTTCACAAAAAGCCATTCTGCTAAAACCTTTGAGCAACCTGCTAAAATATCTAACAATTCCAAAATCTTCCAGTCATTCGAATTCCAGCTCAGTAAAGAAGATTTGCTTTCTACTGAGTGTACCCAAGATAAAAATCTTTACATCATTCCAACTCTAGTGAGACCACAATGCAATCCCCTATCTAGTGAGACCATAGAACAGAACCGCTATTGATTTTAACAACTTCACTAGAATTGAAAGTTTTGAATTCCAATAGGTGCTCAATCATTCTTTACATTATTTATTTGTGTTTCTTTTTCCTCGTAGTTTTTGTACTCTTTTGCTAAGTCTTTAACTAATCTCCTAATAAATAATTGAATTCCCTGTTTGATTTGGATTTGTTTTTCTTTTTGCTTCACTACTATTTTAGCTTTTAGACTTTGAAAATTATTTCCTAAGTAATCAAAACAATTGCAATCAGTATTCATAAATCTGATTTGACTTCCTTATCTAGTATTATCAAGTATTTGTCCATAATTATTTTACTTGCTACCATGCTCAAGTGATTATATCTAGTAAGCATGGACATGACATGGGATAAAGTGCTCTCGTCAATGTACAGGAAAAAGGGATTTGTTCAATACTAGTAATTCAATATTTAGTAATGCAGCAAGTAAACATGGGTATTCAGTTTCTTATTATTTGTTTTATTTTTATATCATTGATTGTTTTATCAACAACACTAACTTGTTTTCCTTTAATTTGGTTTTTGAATTTCTCTTTAGGTGTTCTCTTCTTTTCAAAGTTACTAGTTAGTATAATGCCTATAATTAGTGATGAACAAATATGCCCTGAAGGTGATAAAGAAAATGAAGATATTTATGCTAATATTATGCAGAATTCTGATTGTTAAGGGAAAATATCTGTTTGGAAAATGGAGTTTGACTCAGAATAGCATGCTCACCAATGGTATAATGAATATGCTAAAGAAGTTGGATTTGGCATTCGAAAGCAATGGAAAAATGAGGGTAGATTTAGTGGAGTAATATTAAGTAGAAGATTTTTCTGTTACAAGGAAGGCTACCAAAAAAAAAAAAAAGGACAACCAAGTGGATGCGAAAAAGCTGTGAAAAGAAACTAGAACTGGTTGCTTAGCAAGACTAACCATTTCTCTTCAAGCTAATGAAAAATATCGAGTCATTGATTTTGAATCAAATCACAATCATGAGTTAGTGGATAAGTCATGCGTACACATGTTGCCTTCTCAAAGAATTATTACTGACATTCAAGCTATTAAAATTGAGTTGGCAAATAATTCAAGTATACCACCTAAACTGGCACATGAATTGATGAGTCGTCAAATTGTAGGTAGAGAAAATCTTGGTTTTACTAAGCAAGATCATAAGAATTATTTGAGGAGTGAGAGGAAAAGAGATTTGAAGCAAGGTGAAGTCAAGGGTCTTTTGAATTATTTTCTTAGTCAAGTATCAGAAAATCCATCATTCTTTTTTCGAGTTCAAATGGATGTTGAAGACCAGATCACTAACATATTCTGGGCTGACGCCAAAATGATTTTAGACTATGGTATATATGGTGATGTGGTATTCTTTGACACAACTTACCGTACCAATAAAGAGTGTCAACCTTTTGGAGCATTTGTTGGAGTAAATCATCATTATCAGCTAGTTGTATTTAGGGCCTCTTTGTTATATGATGAAACTAGTCAGTCATTTGAATGGCTATTTCATACATTTTTTGAGTGTATATCTGGTAAAAAGCCAAAGACAATATTTACTAACCGAGATCCTGCAATGACAAAGGTAATATCTATAGTGATGCTAGAGACTTATCATAGATTGTACTTGTGGCATATTTATCAAAATGCTCTTAAAAATCTTAATCATCTATTTAAGAGCCAAAAAACCTTCAATGCTGATTTTAGAAATTGCAGATATGATGATGAGTATGAAGAGGAGTTCATTAGTGCTTGGGAGAATATGTTGGAAAAATATGATCTTCAAGAAAATGAATAGTTGCAAGATCTATTTAAACCATGAGAAAAGTGGGCTATGGTGTATGGGAGAAATACTTTTTCTACAGGTAAGAAAAGTACACAGTTTAGTGAGAGTTTCAACTCTCTTTTAAAAGATTATTTGAAGTCTGATTTGGACATAGTACAATTCTTCAAACATTTTCAAAGGGATGTTGATGATGTTCGTTATAATGAAGTTTGAAGTTTGTGCAAACTATGACATGAGCCAAAAAATTCCCACTTTGAAGGTTAATGTTCCTTTGCCGAGACATGCCAAAGATATCTACACAGGAACTGTTTTTATTATGTTCCAAGATGAGTTCGAAAAGTCATTGATGGTGGTTGTTGACGCTTTTCATCAAAGTGGACTAGTTTCTACATATAAAGTTCATAATTGTGAAGGTTCTAGGCAACATACAGTTACATCTTCAAATGGTTTGATTACATGTAGTTGTAAAATTTTTTGAGTTTGTTGCAATTATGTGTAGCCATATTTTGAAAGTACTCGATAAGATGAAGATTAAGTTAATGATCCCTAAACAATTCATATTGAAGAGATGGACCAAGAATGCAAGGGCTGGAATTGTCTTGGATATTCATGAGTGTGAGGTACAAAGTGACCCTAAGCTAGAAATACGAGCTCATTATAGAAATTTATGCACCACTTATGTTAGATTGATGGGTAAAGCTGCTGAATCTAAAGAGGCATCTGATTTCCTTCTAAGTCTTGCAAGTGAGTTAGATGCAAAAGTAGAAGAATATTTAAAGATTGAATCTCAGAGTGAGACCCTTACGCCTTCCTCAATGTCTTGTGAAAATCAGGTCGTCAAGAGCACATGTACCATACAAGCAAAAGGTTTAAAGAGAAGGGAAGTTTCACATGGGAGAAAACGATTGAAAGGTTGTCATGAAAAGGGAACTAAAAAAAATAGAAGCATAAAAATCCAACTCTCACATCTGGCTTAACTCCTCCAACCACATGTTCCACCACCATGACATAAACCTCAGGTAGTTATTGTGATTTTATATCTCATTGTTGAATTTGTCACTAGAATTGAGTGTGTGCAAGAAACTATTGCTCACCTGATACCACAACATAAATTTTCTCTTTAAAAAACATAACATTAAAAAAAAAAAAAAAAAAAAAAAAAAAAACAAAGTCAATATGGAATTGAATTTTTGGACTGTCTTAGAAGCTACAATTTCATAGTTTTACTCATTTAAGTGACTAATAAGAGGTTGGATGATTACAAGGGAAGGAGTGATGCCCAAAACAAGATCCTTTTTTTGTACAGCCATGAGCTTCATCTCCTTCAACTTAGAAGCTTATGCTACAGCTAAACTGCTTGCATCCTTCGGCTACCTTAGATTGCTCTTCGTTGTTTTATTATTTTTGGTAGAAGTAGGACATCTCATATATGCATTGTGTGATAATTTTACAGCCAATGGTGCTAAGTTTTAAGCATAAAAAGTAATCTATTTTTGGCATTGTTTATAAGGGAAAAATGCCCACACACCCCCTAAACTTTAGATTAGTGGTCATTACATCCCTTAAACTTTTATTTTGGCCAATTTACTCCATAAACTTTATTCATGTGCCAAATCACTACTTCCATTAGTTTGCTGTTAAAATCATAACAGAATATGCACGTGGGACACGTGATATGAAATACCAAATCTGAAATCTAAACTCAATGGAAGAAGAGAGAAACGTTTTGAGTGAGAGAGATGATCAGTCAAAACCAGTGCAACATCCCTCCCTCTGCCAGCGGAAATCCATCTTGCCATCTGTGGTCTCGTAGTGCCGTTTAACAGTATTGTACGGTCCCGTGATACCCAGGCCCATTTGTACCTTGGGCTTCAACCTGATAACAAGGCTTATACCATCCCCAAGCCCAACTCTCAGGCCACCCTTAAGCCCAATGAACTAGAGATCTTCATCAGTTCACACCACCCATGCCTTTTGGGTCACATTCGGTAAACTGCTTCCTAAGAAGGGAAGTCATTGCTCGGATTTACAATCTCTTGGCTGCCCGGCAGTGCCTTGGGGGAATATCAATGTCGAGCATATCTACTGGAGTGGGAACCAATTCCAAGGCCACTCTCACCACATTCCACTCCCACCTAACCACCCACTTACGATTAATGATATTGGACTTCCCATTGCACTAGCCATGGAAGTAATTATAGTCTCTCCACTAATTTCAAGCTATAAATATGAGAAGTTGGGGGAAGAAAAGGGTTGTTGAAAGGTTCCCAAGGAAATAGAGAGTAAAGAGAGAAAGTGAATCAGAGAGAAGAAGAGAGGTAGCCTCATTGAGTCTCTGTGCCGAGAACAACCCAAAGTAGGAAATCCTAAACCCACTTTACAAATAAGTTGTGAGCCCAATTGAGATTAGGCCCAATAGCCTCATCTTAGGTGCCCACAAGTATATATGGATCCGCACCACAAACCCAAAAAAAAAAAAAAGTCTAGAATTTCAAAAACCAATTAGTTTCAATTTTAAGAAGGTTAATGGATCTGGACAGGGGAATTACGCCTCTGAAGCTCCTAGACTTTGATGTCCAAGAACCTTCAATAAAACAATTTTTTTTTTCAATTTAGTTTTTGATCAAAGGAATTTATATGTAACTATTTTTTTTTTTTTTTTTTAAAAAGGGTTTTGATGAATTCAATGTGCGTTGTTGGGATTTGGAATTGGATTGGTGGGTTTTGGTTAGTTTTCTTTGTTGGGTTGGTAAAGATTGTGGAGGACTCGGCTATTTGGGTTATAGGATTTGGTCTAGTTGTTGATTGCAACTTTCAAGGAATTCATCATCAAACATCAATGAAGACATCCAGCCTTGTAAATCAGAGTTCATTATAAGATAATAAAGTCTCAAAATTGATGCATCTTGGAAAATATTTGGAATGCAAATGTCAGTCACATGGTGGCTATCGAACAAGAGATGGATATGCATTGGAACAACGTGATGGGACCATGGATGGCAGGACAAAATTTCCAGCGCAGAGGGAGGGATGCCACGGTGGTTCTAAATTCTGATCACCGTGTCACTCTCACTTTAGAACGTTTCTCTTCTTCTCAGATTTCAGATTTGGTATGTTAAACATCATGTGTGTCTCACATGCATATTCCGTTAAAATTTTTAATAGAGACTAACTAAGATAGTGATTTGGCATATGTGAAGTTTAAGGAGTAAATTGGCCAAAATAAAAGTTTAGGGGTATAATAGCCACTGCCTTAAAGTGCAAGGGTGTATGAGCAATTTTTCCCTTATTTATAATATAGCTTTTGGAGAAATTTTTGTAGCATCCAACTTGAAGAGATCAAATGACCCATCGTTCTCTTTCTTGTGTCTTGAGAGAATTTTTTTAAAGTTTCTTGTAAAAATATTCTTTTTCTTATGCTTTCAATACAATTGCTGTGCTACATAATAATGCAAAATGAAGTCAGTCATAAGTATACTCAATTTTTTGCCACATGTACTCCACCACTATCTTTTCATTCTCTATGGAAATCATTAATAATTTAACACAAACTGAAAAAAGAGCTCCAACTTTAGCAAGAGCTGACTTCTTTGATCAAATTTATCCCTCTCGGAAGAATACACGATAAGAACGGTCTCCCCAATAGATTGGAGGCCTAACTTAGATCTTCCCATTTCAAAAATTAAGGAAAGGAAAAAGTAAAAAATACCGTGCAAGAGGGATGTTGAAGCTGTATCAAAAATCTGAGAGAGATGAAGAGCGATATAGCAGGATTTTAGTGGGAAGGAGTCAAGGAGGGCAGTGAATGTGTTTTAGTGGGAAGCAGATGATTGAAGGAGTCAAGGAATCTTTGTGAAATATGACGTGGCTTGATAAATTGATCCTTAGATTCAGTCTTGCCAGATGTCATGCATCTATTTAAAAACTAAAGAGAACGTGAGAGAAAAAACCGGTAGAGGAGCCCAACAAATTTACCCTCAAATCAAAACACGTGAAAATATCAAATCCCTCAAACCTTTTCTCTCTCTCACTTTTGCTCTCCGCCTCTCTCATTCTTTCTCTACACTGGTTCTACTTTTAAATCTTTTGTTGGTGGCTCATGCTTCCTTCGATCTGATTAGTGATTCGTCTCAACTCTGTGCTCTCTAGGTATAGACTATATGACTTTTCCTCTGCTCTGCACTCTGCAGATCCGGAATCCAAAATGGTGCCGCGGTTTACTGGTTTTGTGGATGGAGGCTTATAGTCTTATCTAATAAGACGTGGCTGTGGGTGAACAAGAGTCTTATGACTCTAATGTCTTATCTTCGGCTGGGGCGTGGGCCTTAGAGTTTTGTCTTTTACATTATTATTATTATTATTATTATTTTGGGTAATAGGATCGGTTTTTGTCTTTTGCATCTTTTGTTTTTGTTTTTGTTTTTTTAGGTAATAGGATCGGTTTTGGCTGGGCTTTCAATTTTTGGCTGGGTTGTAGGTGGAGTTGTACTTCTGTCTGGGCTTTCAAATCTTCTTTTTTTTTTTTAATCATGCGTTTTTATATTTGTGCAGGTTGAGAATTTGAGACTGATAGATTCTTGGTATTGTTTAGGAAAGCTAGAGGTACAATAGTACTTTTCTATATACATCATATTCTATTACTTTATATTTGAAAGTTACTTCTTATTTAATATTTATATAAAATATATTATAATATAAAAATATTAAATAAATATTAATTTAATTAATACATAAATATAAATAGTAAAAAATGCTTAATTTTAATTCGCGTTTAAGGTCCAAAAATGTCTAGGGCCGGCTCTAGTGGTAGGAAAGTTTAATATCATTTTTCCAAATATTTGGAGTGATTTGTTACTTCAATTGTTAACCAAAGATTTTATTTTTTATTTTTGATAGTTGTGAGAAGAGGATTTAAACCCCAGACATCTCTATCTGAATAATAAGTCTATGAATACAGCCTATTTCATATTCAATTAATATGTCAAGTTGTAATTTGTGCAGAACAAGAAAGTGTCTTTGATAGACTCATGTGAATGTGATGTTACTATCATTATAAGTTTACAACTCCACTAGATTTAAAATTGAGTGTGAAATTGGTTGTATTCAAAGGATTGTTGCTGCTAAAACTACCAAAAAAAAGGTCAATTAAGCTATGCCCTAAACAGCCAAAACTATTTTCAACCAAAACTATTACTTTATCCATCATTATGGCTCTCTCATTTGATTATAGCCTTAAAGAGCACGTTCCACCTGAGGAAGCAGCAAAAACAAATAGTAAAAATTAAAGTGGGACTAATCAATGCAAATTACCCATTTTTCACTTTATTCACTCGCACGTACACTTTTGACTCACCAACCACAGCCACTACATATGCATGACGACCATCAAGGAATTACTCACATATTGGAGGGAGGGGTCTGTCTGAGTCCTTGCTTTGGCTGCAAAAATGGTTTCAACTTCTCCTACTACGGTGAGAGAGCATGACCACCCTTGTTTTACATATTCATATTGACTATTTTCTTCCCTATATTAATTGTAGATTCCTTAGCTCACTGTTTGTAAATTTTGAACTCTAGCAGGAAGTTGCTAATTCAGACGGCAAATGGATAGAGGAGGACACCTCACGCCGTGCCAAATGGTGGTACTCAACTTTTCACATTGTCACAGCTATGATTGGTGCAGGAGTACTCAGCCTGCCTTATGCCATGGCCTACTTGGGATGGTACATATTGGACTCAACTAATCTCAACTTATATATATTCTCTTACTCTAATCTGCACATGCCAGAACTACTAAAATAAGAGCAACCGCATCTATCCATTCAAAATTCTTATTTATTTTGCAAGAAAAAACATATTTTTTCTATTTTACACATCCACTTTTACAAAACATTCACATCAATTTATCTATTCTATCATCTATTTTATTTAAATAATAATATTTCTTTAATTTTTTATTATATCAAAAAAACCACTACCCACATTGCCACACCCACCTTTTTCTTTCTTTGTTGTAAGAAGAAGATAGATGAGAGAGCAACATGACAACGAGAGAGAAAAAAAGAATAAAAAAATCATTTGCACATGAACAGTATCCATACATATATGCTCATTTGCAAAATAGTTTTGTATATTTGCACAATTTTACAAGTACTGATGTGGGTGTTTTTTGTGTTAAAATATGCAAAATTGAGCATTTTTTGTATTTTGCAAATTTTTGCAACCACTATGTGGTTGCTTAACTGTCTTTTTTTTTTTTTTTTTTTTTTTTTTTTTTAAATTATAAATAATAACTCGTATCCTTGTTCAGGGGTCCAGGGACACTGGTTTTGGCAATATTATGGTGCATGACCTTGAACACAATGTGGCAGATGATACAACTCCATGAATGTGTTCCAGGTACTCGTTTTGATCGATACATTGACCTCGGTCGACATGCCTTTGGGCCAAAACTCGGACCTTGGATTGTGCTTCCCCAGCAACTTATTGTCCAGGTTGGGTGTGACATAGTGTATATGGTCACTGGGGGAAAGTGCCTCAAGAAATTTATGGAGATGGCCTGCACCAATTGCACACAGCTCAAACAATCTTACTGGATTTTAATCTTTGGAGGCATCCATTTCTTCTTGTCTCAGCTACCCAACTTTAATTCTGTTGCTGGTGTTTCGCTAGCAGCAGCAGTCATGTCACTAAGGTACCAAATTATGCATGCTTGTTCAGCTTAGATTTTAGGTACATGGTAGACTTAGAACACCTTCTGAGAAATTAAGGCCATGTTTGGTAGAGCAGCTAAACAACTTATTTTCAGTTTTTAAACAATATTCACACTTTTTCATATACTTTTTCATTCACACGTATTTCAAAAAATTACAAATAACATTACTCAAACTCCTCTATCAAACGGACCCTAAGTAATTTTTTACTTTGATTTCTAAGCCAAAAGAAAAGAATGGAAAGAAAGTATTACGTTAGGTTGGGAAATGATGGAAGGCCTAAGTTGGTTGATACTGGGACCGACTTATCTACTGTCTCAACTCAGATTAAAGTTGGTTTGACATAGAATTAAACAAATTAAGGGCTTAGAACTGCATCAATTGAAGCAAAAACAACCCAAGTTCTGTAGATAAAGGTTGTGTTGCTTATATTTGAGTTGGTTAAGCAACACTTATTGTTTTAGTTGTTCTATACTTGTCAGAAAGTGACAAATTTTCATTAAATAAATTAGTTGGTCAAAGCTTCGCAATCCTTAAAGAATAAATTGGTAATTTTAGTGGCACAACGTACGTCCAGCCCTGGTTTAAGCATCTAAATCTTGATATTTCCGGCAAGCTAAGACATTATTAAGCCACCTGATTATAACTCCTCTCAGCATAAATGAACTCATAGGCCATGCCTCCCCTGAACTATGAAGTATATATGAAAGGGTGTTCCCCCCCTCCCTCTGTTTGTTCTTGGCCATTGAATGATATATGACATTGAAATTCAACCATCCTTACTCAGATACCAGACAAGGAAACTACTGTTTGGGTCATAATTTTTTTCCTTAACATGGACATTCTATAACTATAATTCATGTCTATAGGTACTCGTTTATATATACAAAAGAGAGAGGTTATAATTAAATCATCCACCTGCTTGATGAACTTTTGGTGAACCATGCACAACAAATCATGAACCAATCTGAGAAAAATAGGCAGCTCAAGTGGCAAAAAGATGCATCCGAGAACACTAGAGGTTCATAAACTAGAGCAATTTTCCAATTTTTTATCCAACTTACTTGAGAACCATCATTCCTATGAATTTCTGGCTATATTGTAAAGCAGCTTACTCTAGAAACAACCGTGTGGAATATTGAAAGATAGTGGATTTAAATACATCTTTCGAAATTGCAGTTATTCAACTATAGCCTGGGTGGGTTGCTTGGCTAGAGGTCAGATAGATAATGTGAGCTATACTTACAAAAAAACTAGCTCAGCTGATTACATGTTTCGTGTCTTCAATGCATTGGGACAAATCTCTTCTGCATTTGCTGGGCATGCTGTGGCCCTTGAAATTCAGGCCACAATTCCATCAAATCCTGAGAGGCCTTCAAAGGAAACCATGTGGAAAGGTGCACTTGGAGCCTATTTTATCAATGCAATATGCTACTTCCCGGTGGCCCTTATTGGATACTGGGCACTTGGGCAAGATGTTGATGACAATGTGCTAATGAATCTCAAGAAACCTGCGTGGCTCATTGCCTCTGCTAACCTAATGGTGGTCATCCATGTCATAGGCAGCTACCAGGTACAAATTTATAGTTCTCAGTTTATATGGTAGACATGCATGGTACACATGCACATGTCTGCTTATATTTGTCTATCCATTTAAAATCGATTCATTCATAGTTTACATTAGATATTACAAATCTAAAAGTGTATACAATGTCACTTTATTTAAAATTTTAAATGTCGTTTTAGTCCGTACAATTTAAATCCAAGAAATAAAATTTAAA
Organism: Quercus wislizeni; assembly: GCA_023055345.1. Classification (NCBI taxonomy): domain Eukaryota; kingdom Viridiplantae; phylum Streptophyta; class Magnoliopsida; order Fagales; family Fagaceae; genus Quercus; species Quercus wislizeni. Next base: position 31,701,166 of record JALGQJ010000004.1, read on the forward strand.
CTATGAAATTAACTATATCCATTTCACTTGAAATGGAGGTGATTATGTTCCCTTATATATTTATACACACACTACATGAGGATTGCAGCAACATGTAATGAAGAAAGATGTGTAGGTCTATGCCATGCCTGTATTTGCCTTGCTGGAGAGGATGATGGTGAAAAAGATGAATTTCCCACCAGGAATTGCACTCAGACTCATCGCTAGATCTTCTTACGTAGGTGAGGTTCTTCTTGACATTTCAAAGGACCAGAGCCTGAGAGATAGAGATAGGCAGAGAGAGATAAATTTCGTCACACTCTTTTAATTAAAATCACTAATAAGTTCCTGAAATATTGTAGCATTTACATTATTCGTTGGAGTCACCTTCCCTTTCTTTGGGGATCTTCTTGGTTTCTTTGGCGGATTTGGATTTGCTCCCACTTCATATTTTGTAAGCTTCTCTTCTGTTGTTTCATTCCCCCCCCCCCCCCCCCCCCCAATGACACACTACAACTGAAAGAGTAAATTAATGTTGAGCACTGTTGCAGCTCCCCAGTATTATGTGGCTAGTGATAAAGAAGCCAAAAAGATTTAGTGCCAAATGGATCATCAACTGGGTAAATCATATTGTGCAAACAGTATCCCTTTTCTTCTTTTGGTGATTATTCACGATGCAAGTCGTTTATGTGTTGCAGAGTTGCATATTCGTTGGAGTTTTTATTATGTTGGCATCCACAATTGGCGGCTTCCGGAATATTATTGCTGATGCATCCACATATACCTTCTACACATAAATTATGGTGATTTTATGTCATTGGATGGAAAATGTAATTGAGTTGGCTAAACTCATTTTTCTGATGACCTTTTCTCTATATATAATGGAGTGGAAAATGTAATGAGCTGAAATATATATATATATATATATATTTCAATAGAGGGGATCCATTTTTTTTGCATTTGAAATTGGCCTTAAAAAAATTCCTTTAAAGAAAAGAAATGGAGAACCAAGAAGCCTAAAACTGGCTTTTTTTTCTCTTCAGAAGTCGGGGGATGTGCTTATTGTCATGGAAAGTTGGAAACCAATGCAGCGAAATTTGTATAATCAATACTGATCAATAATTTATGTCAACTTGAAGTACTACACATTTACTAAAAAATAAAATAAAACAGAAGTGTGCTCTATTTTTTAAGGAACAACACCTAAGAAAATTTTAAAATGGATCATAAAAGAGTTCAGTTGTTTTAAATGTTATATATAGCTAAATTTCACGGAATATCTAGCTTTATTTATCACGAAACTAGCCATGGTCTCCGCAATGCGCAAATAATGCTTTAAGCTGTTATGTGAAAAACTTATATAGAATATCCAAAATATTTTTAAATAATAACATGAAATAATGTTGCAATAACATGAAGAGACTTATGTTAAATTAATGATTTAATAGAAAATTAAGGGGATGGAGAATTTAAACTATAGAGAAAAAGTTACATAAATTAGAAATTAGTTATTATGTGGTGTAATATCTTCTCCAAAAAAAATGTGGTGTAATAAGTTTGCAAGGACTAGATTTGAGTTTCAGACCCAGACGATGGATGGACCTAGGCCCAAAAAGCCCAAAACAATGAATTTGTAGAGAGTGTATTGGAAAACTAAGTTAAAATGAGATGGACAACAAATAAAGTGGGCTCAATTGACAAGAACAGGGAAGTAGATTGAATTAATCCAAAGAAAATCCTCATCGGCAAAGTCCGAGGAAGTTAGTTCTTATATATTTCTTACAAGTTCGATTACACAGTTGGTTTTTGATTGCTACAGTGTTTCTCTCTTGATTTCTTGATCACCTCTCCATGGAGAGTCTCTTACATTATATAGTTCCATTTTGATAATCTTGACCTTACACTTGTTGATCAGTTAAGCCACTACTTGAGTGTTTGTCCTATCGGACACCCCCTCAGGCCTTCTTTGAGTTAAGGTAGCCAAGGCAACACTGTTTTAGGGATCCTCTCCACATTAATGCGGCTAGAAAGTTAGTTACAGGGCATTCAACGCGGTGGTAGCAACTTTCCCTTAGATATTTCTAAGTTCCTATCCCTCTTGTATGTTTGTGATAAACGTCCCTATCACTGAAACTCCCTAGAAGCTCACCTTGAATGATAGGATATGCATTTGATCCGTGCTTCGTTTATCCAAGGAGACACTCCTCCTCGAACCACATTTCCCAACCTTTCTGTCTGCATGTTATTTATGGGACTCTGAGCTTGACACCCTCACTATTGTTTAATCGTCCCCGGCCAAGGCTCAAGGCCTAATATATGATTTTGGGCCCTTATCCTTACAATAATCCCTTAAAACTCAGGTTTCTTCCCTCCTATCCGAGGAGAAAAAGTGGGGTTTTGATTTTTAAGAGTTAAGACCATTCATTTCCTTGGTTTACATGTGTGGGAGTACCGTTTTGCATGCCTCATAACTGTCACTGATGCTTCGGAGCCTGCGATGCATCATTAATTGCTCTAGGTGGCACTTTGTTCCTCACATCCAACGGTGGGACGCAGATCCTATGGTTGGCATTTCTTCTTGAATTTTGAGCGGGATAATTCCCATTTAATTCCACCCCCTATATAAGGCATCCGGGGAAATCATTTTTCCTCATTTCACAGGTCTTCAAGCTCTATAGAAATTCCTAGCTCTCAAACCTTCAAGACTTCCTAAATTTCTAAAGTCTCTAAATCCTTTTCTTTAAGAAATTTAAACTTTTAAGAAGTACCAGAAGCAATACTCGTACCTATTCTCGTAAGTTTCTTCCTTCCTACAATCTTTTATTCTCGGCCGATCTCCTCGGCTTTCTATTCTTTAATTTTTTTTCTTAAAAACTTCATCTATTCCATTTTAGTTTGACCAAATGGGTAGGTTTAAGCGCCTCGTAGACTCTCCAGCTGCTATGGAGGGTTTTAGAGCTAAGTATCACATTTTGCAGGGAGTAGCCCTACGGTGTTGTGCTCCAGACCAAATAGTCACAAATAGAAAGGAAGGGGAGGTTGTCATTCCTATGATCGCTTTCATAAAGGGAGGAATAACACTTCCCATGGGTAGGGTGACCCGAGACTATCTGATTAACCATAGGTTGACTCCCCATCAGTGCGTCCCTAACCTATTTAGAGTCTTGGGTAGCGTAAACGCTCTCAACGAGCAGATGGGCCTGAGACTCACGTGGCATGATGTCGTTCATATGTATGAGTGCCACAAGTTTTCCAGCGCAGGATATTACCTCAAGTCTCGGTCCGACATTGTTAGACTGATATCGTGTCTTCCTAAGTCCAACAAAGGCATGAAGGATAACTACCTGATCGCCTTCGGGGAATGGCATGATGGTCTTCATTGCCCAACTCGGGAGGGAGATCTAGGTGAGGTACCCTAAGTTTAGGTCCCTCGGCATGGGATTTAGCTCCTTTAGCTTTACCATATTTTCTTTCTAACACTTTGATTTACTTCGATGATGGATTTCGTTAATATGACCATGGTTTACTCCTCAGATTTCTTTTTTTTTTTTTTTTTTTTTAATGCAGATAAAGCACACGTTGCTCCCAAACTCAGTCTTGTCAACATCGCGGCTTTTAACAAGGTACTGCGGTCTGAGATTTTTGTGAGTGAAAACGGGCAACTACGAGCCGTCCATTTAGTATTGGACTTCAAGCCCTTGTCAAACGCATTCCAAGATGCGGGCCATGCAATAAGGGCAGGCAACCCTAAAATCCACCGGATAGACATCTCACGGCCTGGTTTCTTGGCCCAGGAAGACCTCCCTTCAATTGAACTTCCTCTTCAACGTTCCCCACGAGAAGTAGCTACTTCGATGGAGGAAACAGCCTCCTCGCGTCTCTCCCTCGAGGCTGAGATCAATCAATTCCAACTTGAAGAAGAAGAAGGAGCACCAAAAAGGCCCGTGGAGCTCTCGGATTCCGAAGTTGAATTTGATAGACTTTCCGTGGCCTATTCTCCAAGGCTTGAAGTCGCCCGGGTTGACACCAGCTTCGAGGAAGAGGAAGAGATGGCCTTGAACCCTAGAAAAGGCTTTAGAGATTTAGTGGCTAGGAGGAAAGGGCCTTCATCCAAGGATGCCCCACAAACTCAACTTCCTCCTAATCCTCCCCTTCTCCTTCTTCCCTCTCCTCTCAGCTTGCACCCCAATCCTAACTTGCAAAGGAAGAAGAGGAAGGGGAAGGACATTGAGAAGGGGGAGATCGTCTCTCCAAAGGACCTGAAGCAGTAAAAAACTACCAAAGATAAAAGGGGCTCCTCTGTAGAAAGTAAAGAGGACTCCCATGAGACCAAGGTGCGCTGAACGCAGCGCACCTGGGCTCCCCAGCTAAAGCTGGATGGCACTGCCATCCCCTGGGATGCTTCAGTTCGAAACTTTCAAGAGGGCATTCAGGCTACGTTGCTGAAACCCTAAAACAGCCTCTTCTACTCCCCAAAGATATGGATGCTCTCAGGCGCTTCAAACAGCCCAACCTCTTCCTGTCCCTAAAGAGGGACCTTGTCATGGTAAGTAATCTAACATATCTTTGAATTAAGTACTTAGCCGCTCTTTCATTCTTTCTCTTTCTTTTCTTTTCTTTTTTTTTACATGGGATTCCTCTATTATTTTTATATAGGTTACCCAACAATTTTTCATGGTTGAAGAGTGGGTCAAAAATGCCCGTAATCAGATTAGGGCTGAGGCCTACTCCTACGCTGAGGCTAAGAAGTCCCTGGGTGCTCTCAGGCAAAAGCAGACTAAGTTGGCCAACAAGCTAACCATTTCAGAGAAGGCATGTCTGAGTGCCGAAGCTTTTTTCAAGAGTTCGGAGGCCTAGGCCAAAGACCAACGCAAGCAGCTTCATATAACTGAGATTGAACTAGCCACTTAAAGACAGCTGGTTCTGGATCTCAAGGCTGAGATGCAAAAAGTTAAGGAGGCAGCTCAGGTGGCTAGTGAAGCTACTAAGGCCGAGAAGACAGCATCCTATGAACGTGGGGTGCTAGACACAGAGACGAGGTTGGCCGAAGAGGTAGTTGGGGTATGCAGGGACTACTACGCCAAGACATAGGTAAAAACGCTCAATCGGGCTAGGGTTTCTGCCACTTCTAAACTGAGGAGCACTGAGAATATCTTTTTCCCAGAGGACATCAGAGAAATTCCAGCTACGCTCCTTCCTCCTGAGTAGCACCCCACCACCCAAGCCCCTCCTCCCGATGTTGAAGTCTCCAAAGGGGCTAGGAAAGGTAAGGAGGCTCAGCCACCACTGAAAGCCAAACACTCCGAGGATGCTCTCACAATCAAGGATGTGGTCTCCCAGACTAAGGATGCAGAGCTTAAGTCCAAGGTTAGGGATTCCCAATCCGAGACAGCTGATCCCAAGAAGGACCCTCTACAAGCAAAGGCCTAGCTATAGGAATTTCTTTTTTTATCTTTCTACATGTATGTTTTTTTTTTTTGGTGGTGTTTCACCACTATTTGTAATAGATTATCCTTTTGATCAATGAAAATACTTTACTTTTTACTCTATGTATCTTTACTTTATATGTTCTTAGCTTTGACAATGTTGCGAACAGTAGTGAACTGCTGCTATTCTTTTAACAAAAGCTAACAGTAATACATCACTGACAATTTAAATAATTTGAACAAGTACTAGCGATAAAGAGCATTATCATTTACTTCTATTAGGGGCAGACAACTTTCACTCTGTTCAAAACTTAGATAAATATCCAAAAACATTAAATTACCTAAGGCCAGTGATCCGAGGGGCTGATTGTAACTTGGGATATGCTTTGACATTTAGGAAAAATAAGTAGATATCACTAAGTATTAATTTACTCAAAGCATGTGGTTTGAGGAGCCAGGCATGACTAAGGTTCTATTTAATACTTAGATAGAATGAATGGATGTCCTTGAGTGTTAATTTACCCAAAGCAGGTGATCTGATGAACCAAACATAACTAAGGTCCTGTTTAACATTTAGGAGAATAATTGGAAGTATTAATTTACCCAAAGTATGTGGTTCGAGGAACCAGACATAGTTAAGGTTCTGTTTAACACTTAGAAGAATAATTGGAAGTATTAATTTACCCAAAGCAGGTAGTCCGAGGAATCAAACATAACTAAGGTTCTGTTTAACACTTACAAGAATAACTGGAAGTATTAATTTACCCAAAGCAAGTAATTCGAGGAACCAAACATAGCTAAGGTTTTGTTTAACACTTAGGAGAATAATTGGAAGTATTAATTTACCCAAAGTAGGTGGTCCAAGGAACCAGATATAGCTAAGGTTCTCTTTAACACTTAGGAAAATAATTTGAAGTATTAATTTACCCAAAGTAGGTGGTCCAATGAACCAAACATAGCTAAGGTTTTGTTTAACACTTAGGAAAAGAACATGAAGCTCAACAGATAATGTAATGCAGGAGAAAGTGACAAATGAGACTTTCATTAATAATAATATCTTTTGAGGTTATTTACATTCTAAAGGCGTGGTACAATCTTTTCCTCTAGATCCTCAAGATAGTATGCACATATTCCAGCCATTGATGTGATACGATATGGCCCTTCCCAGTTGGGTCCCAATTTTCCCCCTGTTGGGTTCTCTGCAGTTCCTAAAACCTTTCTTAAGACCAAGTCTCCAACTGTCAATAACCTTAGCTTTACGTTGGCATCATATTCCTGCTTGAGCTTGTGTTGATAGTAAGCCAATTGGACCATGACACTTTCTCTTCGTTCTTCAATTAAGTTCAAGCTCTTCTCTAATAGCCCATCATTGCAGCTTGGCGTGAAAGAACTTGTTCTCAATATGGGGAATTCGATTTCTAAAGGAATAACAGTCTCAGCCCCATAAGTCATTGAAAATGGCATCTCCCCTGTGGATCTACGGAGCATAGTTTGGTATGTCCAAAGGATGTGTGGCAATTCTTCCACCCATTTTCCCTTTGCGTCGTCCAGCCTCTTTTTAAGCCCATTAGCTATAACCTTATTGACAGTTTCAACCTGCCCATTCCCCTGTGGATATGCCAAGGTGGAATATCTATTTGTTATGCCCAAATAATAGCAATACCTCCTGAAAGCCTTACTATTAAATTGCAATCCGTTGTTCGAGATGAGTGTATAAGGGATTCCAAACCGAGTGACAATATTCTTCCAAATAAATTTCTTAGCATCCGTATCTCTGATATTTGCCAAAATTTCAGCTTCAACCCACTTGGTAAAGTAATTTGTACCAACCAACAAATATCTTTTATTCCCTGTCGTTTTAAGGAAATGACCTACAATGTCCAATCCCAATTGAGCAAAAGGCCAAGGACTGGACAGTGGGTTAAGGACTCCTCCTGGTTGATGAATGTTTGGTTCAAATCTTTGGCACTAGTCACACTTCTTCACATACTCTTGTGCATGCTTCTGCATATTTGGCCACCAATAGTCTTGTGTGAGAACCCTGTGAAACAAAGACTTGCTCCTATGTGGCTTCCACAAATCCCTTCATGTATTCTTCTAGGAGTAGCTCACTGCTTCTAGGTGTATGCATAGCAGGTATGGGCTAGAAAATGATCTCTTGTACAACTTTTGGTCCTCAGACAACCAAAACCAAGGAGCCTTCCTCCATACCTTTTCAACCTTGGACTTATCCTCAGGTAGGACATCCTCCTTAAGGAACAATACTATGGCATCCATCCAGCTAGATCCTATCCTAATTTGATGAATGTGAACCACATTGCTCCCTACCTCAGTAGGTTTATACAAGTCTTCCACAAGAATCACCCGATGTAAACTTTGTGCCGAGGAGGTTGCTAGTGTGGCAAGAGAGTCAAAATGTGTGTTCCTATTTCTAGGGATTTGTGATAAGTTAAAAGATTCAAATCTTGACTGTAAATGTTTAACCTGGCTCAAGTACCCCTGCATTCTAAGATCTCTGACTTCTAACTCTCCTTGAACTTGGCCTACAACCAATCTTGAATCCGAGAATATTTCCATAGCTTTTCCACCCATCTTCTGAACCATGGACATCTCGACCAACAAAGCTTCATACTCAGCCTTATTGTTTGTGGCAGAGAAGCTCAATCTCAAGGATTTCTCAATTGTAATCCTCTTAGGAGATATCAAAACTAGTCCCATTCCAGATCCTCTGTGGTTCACTGCACCATCAACATATACCTTCCAAGGCAAAGGTTCTTGTAAGGAGATTGCACCAACCGATTTTTCATCCACGTCCTACTTTTCCATTCTCTCTTCTAACGAAGTTTCAGCAAACTCAGCCACCAGATTGGCGAGGACTTAACCCTTGACAGAGGTGCAAGACATGTACTTGATATCAAAGGCTCCTAAGATCATACCCCATTTGGCAATTCTCCTAGTGTAGCTAGCGCTCCGAAGCAGAGACCTAAGTGGGAGCTGGGTGAGGACAACAACCGTGTGCGATTGGAAGTAATGAGGGAGCTTATGTGTGCCATGCACCACTGCCAAAATGGCTTTCTCCAAAGGTAGGTAACGGACCTTGGCCTTATATAGTGGCTTGCTTACATAATAAATTGGTCTCTGCATGCCACCATCGACCCGTATTAGCACCAAGCTTACTGCATAGGAAGCCACTGCAATATAGGCAAATAAAGTCATTTGAAGTACGGCTCGTTCTTGATCTTCTCCAAGACTTGATACACTGATTCTCGAAACACAGTGTTAACCATCTGAGGAGCTGTAGGCCCGGATTGCCTGGCAAAATCCCTTTAGGGTCTTTATTGTTGTAACAGTCCGACCTAAAATTCCTTCTCTCCTGAGGGATAACCTTACTTTTCCCCTTACCTTGCTGTAGGTCTTCCTCGACCCGTTTATACTTATCTATCCTATCCATGAGTTTGCGTACATTGGTGGCAAGCTTCCCAGTCAAAGACTTCCTCAAGCTATGCTCGGCGGGTAAGTCGATCTTGAAAGTCCTAATGACCACGTCGTCAAAGTCGCCATCTATCTCATTGAACATCTCTTAATCTTCTCCAAGACTTGATACACTGGTTCTCGGAACACAGTGTTAACCATCTGAGGAGCCGTAGGCCCGGATTGCTTGGCAAAATCCTTTCGGGGTCTATTATTGGTGTAACGGTCCAACCTAAAATTCCTCCTCTCCTGAGGGATAACCTTACTATTCCCCTTACCTTGCGGTAGGTCTTCTTCGACCCGTTTATACTTATCTATCCTATCCATGAGTTGGTGTACACTGATGGCAGGCTTCCCAATCAAAGACTTCCTCAAGTTATGCTCAGCGAGTAGGCCGATCTTGAAAGTCTTGATGGCCACGTCGTCAAAGTCGCCATCTATCTCATTGAACATCTCTTAGTACCTGTCCGAATGCATTTTCAAGGTCTCCCCCTCTCTCATGGACAAAGACAACAAAGAATCTAAAGGCCAAAGGACCCTACTGCACGTGATAAAGCGGGATCCAAACGCCTGAGTGAGCTCTTTAAAGGAATCAATGGAGCCTACTTCCAAGTCGTCGAACCACCTCATGGACACGGGCCCTAAACTGGAAGGGAACATCTTGCACATCAAGGTCTCATTCTTGGAGTGCACAGCCATTCTCTAGTTAAAGTGGTTCACATGCTCCACAAGGTCTGTCTAACCATTACACATGGTGAACACTGGTTGAGTGAATCGCCGAGGAAGTCTCCCTCCCTCAATTTTGCGTGTGAATGGTGATTTGGAGATTTGGTTGAGTGCTCTACTCATTGCGTCATTTCCCAGGCCTTTGGAAGATGAACTTCTGTTTCTACACTCGTGATGGATGTCTTCATCGTACGAGAAAGACTCACTGGGAGGAGTCCTTGACTTTCGCCTGTAACTGCAATCCTTTTTATCATCAATAGAAGGTCAGAAATGGATGAAAATCTTTTTTGCCGTTGGTGACGTAGTTTTCTCTTCAGATGGTCGATTTCTAATTGCAGGGCCCTAGTATCCTCCTCGTGAGAAAGGTGGCTTGCATTTCGTGACTAGTTCCCACTGGTGCAAGTGGTATACATACTAACATCACGGTCCCTTTTTCGCTCCAGATTGACAAAGTGATCTTCACGTTGGGACCCCATAGATTATGCCTGGTGTGGGCCTGACCCTACCATAGTTACACATCAGACTCACTACAACACCAGAATTTCCCACAGATGGCACCAATTGTAAGACTAAATTTGAGTTCCAAACCCAGACGATGGATGGACCTAGGCCCAAAACAATGAATTTGTAAAGAGTGAGTTGGAAAACTGGGTTAAAATGAGCTGGACAACAAATAAAATGGGCTCAATTGACAAGAACAAGGAAGTAGATTGAATTAATCCAAAGAAAATCCTCCTTAGCAAAGTCCGAGGAAGTCAGTTCTTATATATTTCTTACAAGTTCGATTACAGAGTTGGTTCCTGATTGATACAGTGTTTCTCTCTTGATTTCTCGATCCCCTCTCCATGAAGGGTCTCTTACATTATATAGTTCCTTTTTGATGATCTTGACCCTACACTTGTTGATCAGTTAAGCCACTACTTGAGCACTTGTCCATCGAACACCCTCTCAGGCCTTCTGTGAGTAGAGGTAGCCAAGTCAGCACTGTTTCAGGGGTCTTCTTCACATTAATGTAGCCAGAAAGTTAACTGCAGAACATTCAATGCGGTAGTAGCAGCTTTTCCTTAAATATTTTTAAGTTCCTATCCCTCTTGTACGTTCGTGATGAACGTCCCTATCATTGAAACTCTTTGGAAGCTCACCTTGAATGATAGGATATGCATTCGATCCATGCTTTGTTTATCTAAGGAGACACTCTTCCTCGACCACATTTCCCAGCATTTCTGTCTGCGTGTTATTTATGGGACTCTGAGCTTGACACCTTCACTACTGTTTAATCGTCTTCGGACCAATCAACGTCCTTGGCCAAGGCCCAATATATGATTTTGGGCCCTTATCCCTACAAAGTTGATTGTTTGTTTAATCATTTATTTTTTTGCTGAAATTTTTAATCATAATTTTTGTTTCTACATTGGCTTGGAGTTTGCATAAAAAATTGTAATTTCATGTAAATGTTTAGTAGGTTTTTTTTTTTTTTTTTTTTTTTTTTTTTTGAGAAAAAAAGTAAATGTTTAGTTGGCTTATAAAAATATCATCTAAAATTTATGATGTCACGTTTATGTTATTGAAGTATGATAGTGGTAAGTTAAATATTCAGTGAAAATAATGATATCCTATTAATAGAATTTTATTATAATCCAAATATGTAAAGAAGTTGAGGTGTAAAACTAAATGAAAAATTATTCTTACAAAGCGCCACATGACAGAATTACATGGTCTCTCACATGATGTTTTTTCTTTCTTATATATTTTTTTAAAAAAGACCATATAAAATTCTTATATATATATATATATATATAAAATTAATGCATACATATGGATAATTAATGTGTATTAACTTCATTGATGCATTCAATGAATTAAAAATTTTATATAAATGTAAACTTTGCTGAGGTGGAAGCCTAAACGAGAGAAGTTCAACAAATGTACCACTTGGCAAAACCTCATATTTTTCCACGTGAAGTCTCTGCTTTTATATATAAAATATTGACGATGATTGATGATTTGCCATCCAGAACTTTTTGCTAAATCCCTTTGGATCTTTACTTCCTCCCTGCTCATTTTCTTGGCCCTGACCATAGAATAAGCTCAGTTATACATATTTACATTTTAAGTTTTTGGAAAGCCAGGTATCATAATACTGTTGCATAAAAAAAAAGGTATCATAATACTGAAAAGGCAGTTTCCATATAAAGTTATGAACATCTAGCTTTTACATAAACGGGTCTCATACACTCTTCTCTTTCAGATCACTTGATAGAGAAAAAAAAAAAATCTACCTTTTACATAATTAATGACGTGTTCTGGATATTATAAATTATCCTTTTCTTTTCTTACAATAAGATTTCAACATAGAAGAAATAAAAATAGATTAATTCCTTAATCTATTTCAACCTTGGACCAAAGTGCACAGGCAATAAAGATTTAATGACAAAAGATTCATTAGACAAGTGTTAGGTCCTGAATTTCCCTAATAATAATAATAGTGAAGGTGATTATTATGCTATAACGAATAGAGACAAATGCACAAAAACAGATCCCTTGCGAATAAATATTGACCAAAAGAAGCAGAAGCATCAAATATTCTAATTGCATTAAAATACCAAATTATACCAGCGATAAAAATGAGACATCTGCCTGGAAACAGAGATGTAGTTGACGGACAATATTTAACTTTTGTTTCTCCACAAAAAAAAAAAAAAGTTGACGGACAATACCATAACAGTTATTCATATATATATCAGAGCCCAGCCGCATGAACTCCCCATAAATTTGTAATTTACCCCCTTTTGCTATCAGAGCCAAGTTGGCCGACTATAGTTGTAAGTTACATTCGTGTTTTCAATCAAAGTTTGGCGGTTTAACCAGCCATATTTCAATTAATTATGTTGAATTCTCCCATTCCCCATATTTTATTTCACATCTATTTTCTGATAACTCTTCCATTTCCATTCATCTATTTCTTCATTTGTTATTATTTCATCATCTTTTATTATCTCTATAGATGGTAGGCAAGGCCTCCTTTTATCTATTCTTTTCATCATTCTGTATGATCTGTTCAAGCTAATCTTTCATCTCCCAGTTACCTGCTTTTTCTAGTTTCTATGTTTAGCCTCACAATTTGTTGTAGATGTGTACTGTCAAGACAAGTAAGACCAGATCAGTGCTGTTGTATAACCCAGTTAGACCTGGTATCCCTTCCAGGTTGTGTTGGTCAGCCCGTGTTAGCCGACGGACATGCGTTTAGGGTGGTCCCACAAAGGATAGGATTGTGGCAGCAAGAGGTTGTAGTTTGCACAGGATAGGGCGATCGTCTCTGTGTGTATACCCTGTTTCAGATCTAACATTAGATCCAGTTGCAATTCAACATAAAGACAATGCTACCATCCTAGTCCTTATCAATTAATCAATGTGAAAATTAGACCAATGTTCTTTAAAAACATTTTCTTGTAAACATGTGTTCAAGTGGGACATAGTCTCTCCAAAATTGCAGGTTAGGTTAGTCTCTCCAAAATTGCAGCCTTGTTCGCTGATTATTGCTAGATTACATAAGCACTTCATAGTTCATAAGTTTTTAACACACGACTTCACTCTTCACTCCATTCATATTAGTGAATTCAGGCCAGTACACTTTTTTTTCATTTTTATTATATTTTCCCTCTCATGGAAGCTTACGTGTAGATTTCCTTCTTTTTGATAGGTAATAGGAAGTTCTATTGAAAAAAAGTAGCTTATGTGTAGATTTCCATCAGATGAAACTATCAAAAATAAAGACACACTCTCAGTCAAACAAATTATGCCATTCAACATAAGTTTCAATTCCCTAATATAATTTACATATAGAGATGATATCCAATACAGATTTCACTAATAAGACAATCACGAAAATCAAATTACTGAATTTTAGTTTGAGGCTATGCTCCATTAAGTCCTTAATCTATTTAAACCTGGGACCAAAGTGCATAAGCACTCAAAATTTAATGATAACAGATTCATTGGACAAGTGCTAGGTCCTGAAAATAATAATATTGAAGGTGATTATGCTCCAATGAAAAAAGACAAATGCACAAAAACAGATCCTTGCAATACATGCTGACTGAAAGAAGCAAACACATCAGAATTCTGATTGCAATATATATATTAAAAAAACATTTATGAAATTAAGCTTCCAACAAAAACGAGACATCTGCACAGAAACAAAGATGTTGACAGATAATATTATAACTATTATTCACTTAGATCTATACCTTTCAAGAGGACACAAGATTCAACTGCTAGCCATGGATTCTTGCAAGATCCTTTTCTTTCTTATTCTTCATCTTCTCTTCATCACAGTTCCATCAATCCAAGCAGCCCCAGCAAAATCAAAGCTCTTCAGAGAATACATTGGAGCTGAGTTCCAGGATGTTACATTTTCAGATGTACCCATCAATCCTAATATTGAATTTCATTTCAGTCTCTCCTTTGCCATTGATTATTCATCATCTTCCCCTCCTTCCCCCACAAATGGTGACTTCATAGTCTACTGGGACACAAAAAACCTTACCCCTTCTAATGTTTACTCCACCAAAGCCAATCATTCAAATGTCAAAGTAGCTCTCAGTCTTGGGGGAGATACCATACAAGGACAAGATGTACACTTCAAACCTACATCAATTGACTCTTGGGTTACAAACGCTATTAAATCAATAACTCAGATGGTAAGAGTGTATAATTTGGATGGAATTGACATTGATTATGAACACTTCACTGCTGATCCCAATACATTTGCTTAGTGCATTGGTTAAACCTAAAACAAAGTAAGGTTGTGTCATTTGCATCAATAGCACCATATGATAATGACTCTGTTCAGCCATATTACTCGGGGCTTTGTGGCAGAAGTATGGGCATCTCATAGACTATGTCAACTTTCAGTTCTATGCTACGAGAAGGGGACAACTATTTCTCAGTTTATTACACACTTTGAGACCCAGAACACCAATTACATAGGAGGAAAGGTCTTGGTGAGCTTTGATACGGATGGATGCGGGGGTCTATCTCCTGATAATGGGTTCTTTGAGGCTTGTAGCAAGCTTCAACATCAAGGAAAACTTCATGGAATTTTTATTTGGTCTGCTGACAACTCCAAGAATACTGGTTTTCGTTATGAGAAGCAATCACAAACCTTTCTGGCCAGCTCAAAATGATGGCTCTCTAATGCAGGACCAAAAAAGGAGGTCATGGGTTCCTCCTTATGTGGTACTGTTGCAACCAAGTTTATTTCAGGTTATTGCATCATGGCTGGTATTAGTATAAACTAAGGGTCATGATTAAAAATTAATAGGGTTTCATGGCTTCATCTTTGAATAAATAGAAGATTATGCAGCTATTGTAATAGCTTATCTCTTATTATTGATAAAAATTTAGCATTTAGCTTGGAAGTTCTATTAAGAACCTATGATTTTCTTGATTAAATACTCAAGAAGAGGTTTTTCTTTTCTTTCCCTATAAGAAAGTTAGGTTTCAATGGACAATTGAAGTAAATTTTTGTCTTATTGCACTCCCAACCATGTCAATTGATGCTAGAGTAAGTCATACTACGACAATTGATATAAGAGCAGAAATCAATCTTTTTTGTCAAAGGCGCCTCAAAAATCAAGAGCTCCTAGACTTCATCAAGCATAAGAGATTTTATAAATGTAAACGATGATGAAACAACTTATGCAGAAGATGCAAGACCTGTTAGAGATCATACAAGAGCCCAAGTTGAGGGATCAGAAGTTGACAACCATTACTGTTGGAGAAAATATTATTTGAGCTAAAACTCAGTGGCAAACAAAAAAGAGAGTTGAAAAGCATTGTTTTGACAACCAGTGGATCAAGGAAAATCTAATCCAAGCTTGAGAATGAGTTCTATCCAGCCCAAGGACAACTGATGCCGGACAGAAAAATGATTTATATATTAAGTAAATATAATTCATTAAAAAAGCACTAAAAGGGACACCATCCTAGTACATTAAAATTAAACAAAAGAAGTGCTAAAAGAGAAATAAAATAATAAATGTACAAATCTAGAAATCATATCGTTTAGCAAAATGAAGAGAATGGCATCGTAATCAATGCCCATTTGCATAAGGTATTGAGAAATAAAAGGCAGTGGTGAGACAGAATCTCCATGACGTAGGCCTCTATTACTATTAAAAATACCAAAAGGAGTACTGTACTCCAAAACTAGAAACAAACTATGGAAATAGAATATTCCATCCATCCCCTCCATTTTCTCCAAACCCACACCTCTACATAATGTACAACAAGACAGCCCAATTGTGGCTTTTTCCAAATTAATTTGAACGTTACCGCCAAGTTCCCAAGCTTCTGTTGGCTGTCCAAGTATTCATTTGCTACAAGAAATGAATCCAGTATCTGGTTCCCATAAAAAAACATTCTGACTAGTGGAAACTACCTTTCCTAGCAGTACTTGTCTCCTCTTTTCGGACGAAGCTATTAAAATTAAAAAAATGTCAAGTCTCACGGATCACATGCTAAATAATAGCAGCCTAGTTTATTTTAGGTTTCAATCTTTTTTTTTTTTATTCATGGGTACTGCATTGTTTGGCCAAGAACAACCCAAGTTTTGAAGGGCAGGTTTCTATAGAAATAAAAGGATAAACAACCATAGGCTCAGCCTGGTTGGCCATGAAACATTCAATTTGTCAGTGATTATGGTTTTTGGGTGAACTAGTGACACTAGAGAGTCAATTTATCACTAACGCAACACAGTAAATACAAAAGTTATAGCTTGGAATCATTTACAAAAGCAACTGCTTGCTAGCATATAACATTTGATAATTCTAAAGCATAGATGTAGGCCAGCATTGTCCCCAAACCAGCAGAATCAATGGTCAGGTCCCGGCATTTACAGTTCAACTAGCCAGTCCAGTGGAAAAATAAGAGATTTGAGACTACATAATTGAATAATGGTTTGGATCCAAATCCCAAACTTCTGAGATTTCATACACACTATTCAGTTTTACAATTGGAAGCAGCAACATGCAAAAAGAGCCCTGAATAATCCATCAGGCCTGGACCTGGACTCGATGGAAATTCCCAAGAAAACTGATCAAGCTGCGCTATCAACTATAGCTTGTATTATAATGGATTACTCAATTAGAAAGAAACACTGGGACTCAGGCCAACTGCTAGCCAAATCCCAAGATAAAGCAAAGCAGGAAAAGCACAAAATAAGATTAATGATTATAAGAAAGGAGTACCTCTATCAGTTAATTTCTGAGGTAGTGTGGACTGCTTACTTATTAATCTGCTCATGTTACTTCAATCCAAAATCTTTGAAAGAATGCCTCCTGGCTTCTGAGCCCAAGCAAACGCCTCTTCCTCCAAGTCCAAAATTTAAACAAGTCCTTGATCGTCCAATGTCATTAGTGCAAAAGTTTCACTCAGTTAATCACTTACACCGCATATAATCTTTTAAAGCTTTGAGGAAATCTCAACAGTGTGGAATAAAATAATCTGTGCCCTACAGAGAGGGTAAAGCATACAACGAAACAACATTGAGTTTGATATCTTTTATTGCTATCAAGTCATCAACTGCTAAGTATACCCAGCAAAGCAATATTAAAGGTTTTAAGATGTAGCATAAAGTATGAACAAGAAAGGAAGCACTTTTGAGCATGACACTTTTGGAAAGGCATACACCAGTAAAAATGTAAAATAGATTTAGATTGGAAATAACAAAAATTAATGAAAACAAAACACTGGATGATCAGTTTTGACATTTATTAATTGTGATGAAGAAATAAACAGGGAAAGTCTAAGACAATATATTAGTATACCAAGTAGCCCTCACAATTATAAATCTAGGCAATCTTTACTATGCTAGGCCAAACAGTTGATCTGTTCAAAAGAACTTAAGCATGTAGAAAATCAAGTGGTGACAGTTACTCAATTGAAACCATCTCCAAAGTCTCATGTTACTACAATGCTTACTGAATCAGGCAATAACAATAGCACAAACCTGATGCCATAGTACTTGTTTTTCCAAAACTGTGGAATGCCCATTGTATCACAAGTCACAACACACAATTGAAGGACCAAAAACCTACCCATAGACTCCTAATTTAGGCACTCAAGATTTCCCAATGATTGAACTAAAAATCAATCATCCAATCACTCTGGAGTTGCAAATTATCACATTTCCAATTACATAGATTATTTCAAGAGTCAGCAAATCATTAAGTAAACAATTCTTACCATAAATATTATCCAAAGAATATAAATAATATAGCAGCATCTGCATGTACAAGTGCTACCACTTCATGCATGTTCCTTCCACCAATCAAGTTATGACATCAAGAACCTAATCCAATTGAATTTTCAATCTAGCTAGCCCCCTACCCACCATCTCCCAACATGGGGGAAGAAGAGGTTGATACAAGGACAGAATTCAAAGACAAGAAATGCATGTTCCTTCCACCAATCAAGTTATGACACCAAGAACCTAACTCAATTGAATTTTCAATCCAGGGAGCCCCCCACCCACCATCTCCCAACATGGGGGGAAGAAGAGGTTGATATGAGGATAAAATTCAAAGAGAAGAGAAATGCATGTGCCTTCCACCAATCAAGTTATGACATCAAGAACCTGATTCAATTAGAGAGACCCCACCCACCATCTCCCAACATGGGAGGAAGAAGAGGTTGATATGAGAATAAAATTCAAAGAGAAGAGAAAAGCATGAGTTGATGCAAAGAAACAGATGAACCTTCAGTGAATTGGGTATTGATATATAATTTATTTTCAAATGAAAATGATCTTCACTGGTGACCTCTCAGTCCTGTATAGCATTTACTAAATAAATAATGATGGTTTAAGGATTGATGGACAAGCAGCAAAAAGGAATATATTTCTTTGCTCACTATGCAACTATAGATCAGAGACTGCATTATTGGATAAATTGTATGCTGTTTTTTCTTTCTTCTTTTAACCAGGCATATAATGCATGCATTTAAGCTTTGGGGAAATTGGGCTACGGGTACAATGGCACAATCTAATAAAATATCAACAAATTCAGAAAATGTAAAGAATAATTTGTGGAAGCATATTCAACCATGAAAATAAAGAAGTTGGGCTCATAAATTTGGGAAATTTTCACTACTTTTTGACAGTTGAGTGTAAATACGTACAACTAAAGCTAACCAGCTGATTGTTTTGCTGTTATTTGTACTGCTTTAGAGCAAAACTGTATAGATTAGAGCACAATATTATGAGTTTGCTTCTAGACAGATAAACAGTGGTCAAATATCTCCATTGGTATTTTTGAATGAAGTTTCTTTATTTACGGGGGATTTGAGGATTCTCTGCTGTGAAGTATACCTACAATCTGGTTGTTGGAAATAATGAAGATATGCAAATGCTTGAATGTACATGATGTCATAAACTGCATAATCATTTTTCTTTTCATACTATCTTGGAGATCACTGCTTCTACATATGTAGTAGCATTACAGTTTTGCAAAATCTCATGTACTGACCAGATATGTTGTGACCAATATTATCCAAAACAAATATGCATTAAAAGTGAGAGAAAAAACCGGATAAAGGTTCAAGCTTAATAAGATAACAAAGCCCAAGGCATCATACGATAATTTGAAGAGGAAGCTATGAAACAAGTTCCCATAATTCCAGAACTTTGATAAACTTCTTTGCTATAAATCAGAAACCATTAAAACTAAAACATCTCAATGACAACATTACCAAAACTGACAATATCCATTTTTTGTATTATTAAAAAGATAACCAAGCAACTAGATGCAGTTATAACTTCCATCAGCATATAATGGCAAAACAGAGTCTCCAAAACGCCTAAACAATAACGTGTACAACATGGCACATAATGTAAGCATTAAATAGAACTTATAGCTCAAGTGAAGAACAACTTCCTCTACAGAGTATGTAGTAAAGGTGGCTTTGTATTTCACTATGCTAACATTAACATTCACATGCTCAATTCATCAATCATAACACTGTTATTGTGCTATTCAATACACTAAAAAAACAGAAGAAATATAACATTAACCATAAAAAAAAAATTCATTTCAATCAAAAGCTACCAAGAAAAATATACTCTCAAACGTTACATCAAAAACATGATCCGATACTAAAATAAATTTACCCTTAAGAATCGATCGAGCCTATGAATTGCTTCGTAACAAAATCTCCACGGGTTTCCAAATACTAAACCAATCAAAATTGATTGCTAAAACACCTAATTAAGTCAAAATTAGCTCAACTCAACCAGTTTTCCTCCTCTTCTTCTTGTTCTTACCATCCACTTCGACTTCAACCTCCTCGACACTCTTCCTCTTCTTGCTCTCCTCTTTTTTTTCTTCTTCAATCTCCTCCTCAGCTTCAATCCCATTGTTCTCATAATCATCACCATCATTTTTCTTCTTCTTCTTCTTCTTCTTTTTCTTATTCTTTTTATTACTCTCTGGCTCTTCCTCAATTATCATTCTATCCTCATCACTTCGAACATTTTCGATATTATCATCCTCATCCTTCGCCTTCTCCTCCTTCTTCTTCTTCTTCTTTTTGTGTTTTTTTCTATCACTCTCTATTTCCAAGCTAGTTTCCTGGTCTCCGTGACCCGACTCGGCAGCCCGACCCGAATTCTCTCCGGCATCGACTTTCAGCTTACTCTCCACACCTCCGTTATCCGCAGGGGTCAGGTTCGTGCCAAAACTATCAATACTCTCCGGACGAAGTCGTTTTTTGGGTTTGTGACTCGGAGCTTGACTCACCTCGATACTCTGAATCCGGGACGAGTTAACTCCGACGGTATCACCCTCGCTGAGGAACTCCGATTTGGACCAATCGCTCGTCCGATCGGAGCCCGGAGCTCTTAGCTCCTTCTCGTGCTGTCTCAACTCCTTGAACGCAGACAAGGCGCGTCGGAGGTAGGCGGAGATGACCGGCGACGCGCCGTTCTCGGAGGCGACGAAGGTGGAGAGTGTAGTAGTCGCCTTCTTGAGAGAGATTGGCTTCGACGAGAGGACCCTCCCTGAGACCGTCTTCATCGTTGTTGAGGCCATGGGTTTAGGTTTTGGTTCTCCAGGGTTTGAGTCTCTGTGAAAATAAAGGCGGAGATTGCTAGGGTTTCAGGATTTATGAGAAAAGCTTCCGCCGTTTTTTTGATATTTGGGGGAGGTTTTCTGGGTCGGTTAGCCACGTCAGCTTGCTGTACTTCACAATTCGAAACTTTCTTGAAAAATTGGCCGAATTTACTTAAAATAAAGAGTAATTGGACTCTAAATTTTATTAAAAAATTATTTTTCGTCATTAAATTTTAAAAAGCACTTTTTTTTTATTCTTAAATTTTTTTAAAAAATTTTTGAATAATATGGAGACAAAAATAAGGATAAAAAATAACTTTTTTTAATAGTTTAGAAATGAAAAATAAACTTCTAATAAAGTTTAAGGACATAAATAAAACATTTTCAATAGTTTAGGGATGAAATATGAATTTTTTAATAGTTTAGAAACAAAAAATGAACCTCTTACAGTTTAGAGTTAAAAAACAAATTTTTTGTAAAGTTTAGGAACCAAAATAATTTTATTCTTAAAATTAAAAAGATAATTATTGTTTACCAAAAAATAAAAGAGTATTATTTATACTTTCAACAAAATTGTGAAAATAATAGTAATAATCGATTAATTCAAATAAGTTGCAACAAAATTGTAATTATAGAATAACTAATTAATATTGAAATTAGGTAACTAGTTTTTTATTTTATTAATTCAAGTCTCAAGTTAATGAAACCAACAACTTGTTAAAAATTAACTGATGTTGTAAGGGCATTAGTTTAGACAATATTTTTAAATAGTTTTTGTGAGAAATTAAAAAAGTAATTTCTTTTTTTTTGTCGACTTTTTATATTTCTCATAAAAGCGATATCAAAACTTTTTTAAAATTGTCAATTAATAAATGCCCAAGACATTTGTTAACTAGGAAAAAATATTTTATATTAAATTATACCATGTCATCCATATCAAAATCTAATAAACGAGAGACATGTATATAAAAATAACTATCCAATAAACGAAAGACATGTGTTAGACTCTAAGCTTTCTTCCTTTGAAGTTTCTCTACGTGGATTCCAGTTAGTTCAACTGGTAAAATCTCTGATAGTTGTATATGGGATCTGGAGTTCAATCTCCGCCTACACCAAAAACTTATTGGTGTCTTGGTCTGATGATAAAGAACTATTATCAGGAGCGGACGATATAGGTTGAAACTCTCAAAAAAAAAAAGAAAAAAAGTTTCTCTACAATCTTCCAACCTAATTACCTGAGTTTACACCACGTCTCTCTCTCTCTTTTATGTTGTTTAGCATTTCCACCATTTCAGCATTAAAAACCAAAAAGAATTAAGCACTAATAATTAATAACTAATGAGAATGAGATCAAGGATTTATGAGAAAGCGTTTACCGCTTTTTGATATCTGAGGGAGGTGCCCTAAAGCAACTCATTTTTGTTTTACTCATCTCAATTCTCAAAGATATTCTAGATAAATTTTGTAGTTGTTTTGGCCAATTGATTAGCAAACCTAAATCCAAATTATTCTTTTCATCTAATCTTAAGCGCCAAGAAAAAGATCATATATCTAGTATTTTAAATGTATCCACTATAAACCAAATAGGAACATAAGGTACCCCCATTTTTACATCAAGAAGACAAGCAAGTTTGTACCAATTTATTATTAATAAAATTTAAAAAAAAAAAAGAAAAAAAAAAAGAAAAGAAAAAAAAAAAAAAAACAAAAAAAAAAAAAAAGAAAGAAGAAGAAGAAGAAGATTGAAGGATGGCAAACTAGGTACTTATCTGTAGCTGGGAGAGTTATGATGACTAAATCCACAGCAAATACAATTCCTGTTAATTCCATTTGAACTACTTACTTTTTGGATAAACTTGTAAAGAGATAGATATATAAAATAGTGGATTTTTGGGGGGAGACTCTACCCATCATTGCATTTGTCATCAAAGTTTTCAGATCCGGACCGAACCGGGAGGTCGGACCATGAAAATCGAGAATTGGGATGAAAATCGATTTTTTAAGCATAAAGAACCGAATTTTTTGTTAATTTTGTGAACCCCTAAAACTGGGGTTGGACCGCACAAACTGGTGGCAAGAACCGTGCAGTCCAACCCCTTAGCATTTTTTTTTTTTTTTTATAAAAACAACTTAACACAATTTTATTCTACTTAATTAAATTATCCATCTCTTACAAGGAATAAAACAAATTATAATTAAAATCGTTCAAAGATATTCAACTTTACTTCAAAAATTATTCATAAATTTTAATATTTTCATGGTTATTATTTTATTTTATTAACTTTCTTATTTAATTATTAAATATATGCTTGAAAATCATTAAATTTCCCTCACATATATAGATATATTAGTCAATTTTGCTAGTTTTATAAATTTAATATCTATATTTAGGCTTTAATTAATTATTAAATTAATTATGATATCATCACGGTTTGACCTCAGTTCGTCCTTAAAAACCTTGAACCTCTCCCTTTTACGGTTCAATGAACAATCCGAGTCTGAAAACCTTGCTTGTCATACCATATCTTGGGAAGTGATCACAAAACCCAAAGAGGGTGGAGGTCTTGGTATTGTTACCACTAGACATAGGAACCTAGCTCTACTTATGAAAAGCTTGGCATTTATGGACAAATCCAGATTCTCTAAGAGCCAAACTCCTTAAAGCCAAGTACTTTCCTAATAACACCCTAATGGATACCCACTCCTGTAGAAATTCATCTCATATTTGGAAAGCTTTCCAGATAGGCGTGTAGACACCCCCATTTTACAATTTGCATTTAACCAACAGCTAGATCTTTAGATTTGTGATACAAAACAAATCTTGATGCTCTAATGATCATAATAGTATATCATGAGCTTTGATTAGACCATCTGAACAGAAGTTATCATACAAAAAATTTTCGATGATCATGACTCACTTACACGATGGGTCCAATCACGTCCTTTTTGATTAATTTTCACAAGAATTAATTTAAAATTAATTAAATGTGATTTTTTTATTGGATTTCATTTTACTTCATTTTTTTTAAGAAACAACAAAAAATGTTTTCTTTTATGGAATCTTATTTGCTTTTAAAAAAAAAAAATGGAGAGGGAAAAAGATATGATCCTTGAAAAAATTTAGAAAAACAGAAAAATGCTATAAAAAAAACGTTACTATTTTCAGCAGCAACTTGAATCATATTTTTGGCCTAGAAAACGTTGAAATTTGGTTTTCTCTATTTCTGGAAAAGTTGTAGAGAATTGAATTTCCTTTCAAGAAACACCAATTTTGAATCAATTGGAATTTTTAGCAGAAAGTTAGAGCCAAAATATGAAACAGGTGCAGAAGATAACACAAGTTCAGCATCATCTTCAACTTCCTTTCAAAATTCAAATATGAATCAACACCAAATCCGTTCCAGCTTATTTAAACAGGTTTATCTCCTCCCTTAGCTTTAGAAAAAAGCTAATAATTTAATTTTAAAGCTAAGCCATCCATTCCCCTGTAAAGAGAGAAGACCTCTTTCATTTTCTGTACCTCATTCTCTCTAAAGAGCTAGTGAGAAAGCAAAAAAGAAAAGTTGTTGTGCAATCATTGTTCTTACTTTGGTCGTAGTTTAGTACTTCCTTACTTTCTCCTTAGCCCTTTAAATGATCACTTCCCCCCTTTAATTTATGCTCTAAGCTGGTAAGTAGTTAATTGTGTTCTTTAAGTTTCTGCACATGCTTGAATAAATGCTTCCAACTCATTATTTGTTTCTTTCATGATATGCTTGGATGAACATGCCTATATATCTCATTAATATTCCTTTTACATGCTTAGATGAACACTTCTAGGCTAATACACAACTTTCTCTTGAATGCTTAGATAAACACTTCTAGGCTAATGCATAACTTTCTCTTGAATGCTTAGATGAACATGTCTAAGTAGTTGTTTTACTTTTTTTAAATGCTTAAACGAACATGTTTAAATATTTAGATTTTCTCTAGATGAACATGTCTAAGAGATTTTTCTTTACTTTTTTTTTTTTTTTTCATAATTGCTTGGATGATCAAATATGCTTAAATGTTTTGTTTTTCTCTTTGCAATTGTGTGGATGACAAATAGCATGACAATTCTCTGTTTTCCTTCACATGCTTGGATGAACACTTCTAAGTTATTATTTGCTTTTCATAACATGCTTAGATGAACATGTCTAGGTAGTTATTTCTCTCTTTTTTGAATGCTTAAATGAACAGGTCTAATTAACATTATGGTTTTTGCTTAAATACTTAGATGAACATGTCTGGGTGTCTTTGTTCTTCTCATGATTGCTTGGATGATTGGTAGGTCTAAAAATAAATTTTCTTTTGAAATTATGTTGGTGACAAATAACATGACGATTTTTTTTCCTTCACATGCTTATATGAACATGTCTAGGCTAGGAATTTCTTGTTTACATTAATTTCTTAGATGAACATGCCAATACTTTCATACTTTCTTTACATTTAAATTGTTATCTAACAAATTTCACTTTTTGTTTCTCTTTATCTCAAATTCCCCAACACATTTTTGTTTACAATTCTTGCAAATTAACATGTGTATATGATATATTGTTTGTATTTATTTGACATAACATGATATTGGGCACCTTAACCTAGGAAACCGGTTTTGCTAAGCGAGATGGGTGCTTAATCCCTTCTCATCTCATAAATTAGCCTCCGAACCAAGATCAAAAGTTCTAGATTAGGCTCTTGTGTATGCAATTTTACATTTTTTAGAATGTAACTAAGAAACAAAGCAATGTAAATTACTTTCTTAGATTGTATCTAAGACTAAAAAAGCATTATAAATTTTTGTTACAAAATTGATGTAAATTGTCATATATAATAATACAAAAGAAGCATTTTTCATAGAGAAGGTTTTCTTATTTTTCCATTTAAATTAAATAAATGGTGACTCTATGTAAAACCCTCGATCTAGGGGGGAGTACATTTTACAGTGAATTCGACATTTTGAGCATCATGATCCCACCCGTTCGCATGGGTTAGGCCTAGTTTGAGAAAAAATTGGCGAGCTGGGATTGCGGTCGCTCACAAGATGTTAAATGACTATTTAGAGGCATGAGAAGCATGATAATGGGATACTAGGGGGACCTCTCAGCCTTTCAAATATCATATTAAGGGCCCTTTATCCCATGTAGAATACTGGTATGAGTCAGAGAATGGAATGTTCAACATTCTTAGAAGCCAACCACAACCAAACCACAAAATTTGAGCTACTTGACAACGATTAAACAAATGAAGAGAATATTTAGGTTCAAAATTACACAATGGGCAATTTACATCAATATTTGGAACACACCTGGATAAATTCAGCTTTGTTGGGAGTATATTAGTAGAGCATATCAGAGTAGTAAATCATGTCATATCAATTTAATTTATGCCATGTCAATTAATAACCTAATTTTTTTCAGAAAAATTTAAAATAGAGCTCTAAAGTCTAAAAAATTACATAAACTACAAAAAATAAAAGATAACTTAAGAGTCAATTCCTAGGTTTGTTTGGAGTTAGCACAAAGCAAAGGAGAATCTCTACGAATCAACAATTAGAATTTGGCCGAAATTAGTACCAAATCATTAGGAGAATCTCAAGAGAAATTTTTATTCCATCAAAATAATCTATTTTGATAGGAATACAATATTATGATTATATAGGAAACCCTAATTCTAATTCTAATTGACTAAACAAACCTAGTTCAAAATGACTTGAAAAATCTCAATTATTAAATTACAAAAACTCTTGACTCTAGAAATTAAATTACAATACTAATAAAATATAATTGGAAAAAATGTCCACACATCCCTTGAACTTTTAGGTAGTGGTCATGACACCTCTTGAACTTTTATTTTAACCAATTTAATATCTTTTTTTTTTTTTTTTTTTGGATTTGAACCAATTTAATATCTGAACTTTACACATTAGCCAAATTGGTACTTTCGTTAGTCAGTTGTTTCTTAAGCTAACATTCTAGTCACCTGACAAGCACGTGTTCAAAAAAACTCCATGCCAATTGGCAATTGCAAACGATTGAGAGGAGAGAGAAACTGGACTGGGTTTAGAGAGGCTAAGGAGAGAATAACGGAATAGATGGCACTATTCGTAGTCTCACTAGAGATTGGCTGATTGAGTTCGTGGTTCAACTGCCTGATTGACTGATTGAGTTCGTGGTTCAACTGCCTGATGTTGTCAGAAGGCTGGAGCCAAAGTCAAGTTTTCTCTCTTTTGTGCAAGAGATAGAAATAGGTTGATTTCTACACAAACAACGATAAGGGATTTTCTACATCCTAATTTTAATTTTAAGCTGATTTCTAACAATGATAAAAACACAAATTTTCATTGGCTTGATCTAATCAGAGATTAGTGAGCAACTTCATTTTTGTCCTCCGTTGAGCAATAACAAGGCTAAATTAAAATTTTGAATGTTTAATGCTCCATTTTTCAAAATTACTGGTATTGGCATGGCTTGAAACTTATGAAGTTAGAAATTTAATTTCTTTATGGTTCATTCTAAGATAAACCTGTTGTTTATATGTTTGACAAAAGAGCAATATATGATTGACCTGGTCTGGAAAAATTGATCTTCATGGATACCAAGAAAGGATGTGATTAGATCACCCAGAAGCTTCGCATGGATGTTTGGCCAGCTCTTTCAATTCATGGAGATAAAATCCAAGCAAAAAGAGCTATCCTCAACTCAAGTTCCAAAACACAATCTCCGGTATCACAGACCCATACCCTTTCTCCCTAAACTTCCTCTGTATCTCTGATCCTCCTTCAAGTTCCCATTCACAACCACTTGCATATTAAAATCAAACACCTTTTGAAAATCCGTGTTCATCCCCACTCCATCCTCCTCACGAAGACGCAAGATTCAAGAAATCAAACTGTTTCTCTCTCTTGCACAAAAAAGATAAAATTGAACACCCACAACTCCAGCTCTGGTTGCCGGCGAGACCATGAACAACTTGATCGGCTGCAGGACCATGAACACCGGTTTCAACAAGACCACGAACTGTGCCATCTAATCCGATCCTCAATCCCCTAGGTATTTCTCTAAACTCAACCCAGGTTTGTCTCTCCTCTCAGTCATCTCTCAATCATCTCTGTATCGTTTTCAATTGGCTTTGAGAATTTTTTTCCCACACGTGTCACATGACTAAAACGTTAGCTTAACAAACAGCCGACTAATGGAAGTACCAATTTGGCTAATGTGTAAAGTTGAGGTATTAAATTGGCTAAGATAAAAGTTTAAGGGGTGTCATTGCCACTACTTAAAAGTTTTGGGGGGTGTGAAGGATATAATTAACTACCAATATCAAAAATATAATTAACCAACAAAAATACAAATGACTGTAAAACTAAAGAAACTAAATTAAAATTAATATTTCTTCGTACTTCCTGCATAAAAAAACTAGCAACATCATCAACCAACGATTATGGACTATAACCTTTATTTTCTAATGTGCAACCATGGCAAAGCCATAATGGAGCTCAAACAAAACCTCAAGGCATAGATTTGCATCATTAATCATTATACAATTTTCACTAGTTTCCAGGGCTCTCACCATAAACTGTTCTCTATAACACTGCATCTTTCAGATATTCTTTTTTCTCTATAAAGAAAATCAGAAATCAAAATGGATTAAAGCAGAAAAAGACTCGGCTGACAAGCAAAAAAATTGTCATTTCTTATGTACACATGTGGTCTGGGCTTCTTTTTTTTTTGACACGGGGAACAAACCTTTTAATTTGGATAATCACAAACAGTAATTTGCAACTGGGAAGTATCCTGCTCAGCAGCAAATTGTCTGATGAAGGCTCTTCTCCACCAAACTTCAAATGCTCTCTGAATATTGGGGCAGTCATCTCCTTTGTTAAGAAATCGATCAAACCAATTAAGCAAGATAGTCTGCTGCTGTGGCAATGGCAGCGTAAGAATTGTTTGGCTTAATCCATCTTCAACCAGTTTCTTATCAACTGATCTAGAAGCCCTTCTCATCCATCCGAAGTCTTCATAAAGGGCTTCCAGCCATGTGGACAGTAAAGAAAACCGGGTGTCTTTGGGCACCAAGATATGACCTCTCCCAATAGCAATACAAATTTGTGCAGTGATTCTGCTGATTTCATGCCTGTACATGATGGGAAGTTTTGAATGAAGAGTTGCAAGCTCCTTCTGATCTGCCCATAGTTTCACAAATTCATCTCCCATTTTTTTATCAATTAGAATATCCACAATCCATTGCATATTGTCAGCCTCTCGAGCTATTTCACTCATTAAAACTCCTCGGTCTCGATTCTCATCCACAGCTGTAGCTTCAGATAGGCATAGGCTAAGAGAACTAAGACATCTATGGCAAAGATGATAAAGGACATCCTTTGAGACATCAAGCCTGTTGCTCTCACTGGTTGCATCTTCTCTTAGTAACCGAGAAATCAGAGATTTCATTTCTCGACGAGCTTTATCATCTTTTGCTAGCAGAACACCAGTCAGCAATCTCAAGAAGATGTCATCAGCTCTTGTAGAAGTAGAAGGTTCAGATGATACTCTCAGCAGAACTTCGGGGACAGAGTCATTAAGCTCAAGTTTATTGAGGTGAGATATGACTTTTTCCTCTTCATCCTCAGACCATGGTATGGCTTCCAAATACTCTAAGCATGATATAATCCCAGCGTCAAACATGATAGCTGCAGATACCTACAAATATTTCACTACAACAAACTCAGTGAGGAAAAAACTAAAGAGAGATTTTACAGTCCCATATACAGATGATATGAACATGGTATAAGCAGTTTGAATTTGCAAAAGCAAAAGGTCAGTGCCTTGCTTTCTTGTTTTTCTGAGAATCAATAAAAAGTTAAAATCTTATGGACGGTACTTACTCTCTTCATAGCTACCGAAAAGAGAATACATAAAGCTTGAAGTTTATATACAGTACTGTTTTAGTCTATGAACTGTTGAGACACAGAAATAAAGATTATAGGATGTTCCCACATTTCAAAATTATTCTTCTTCCCCTTTCCAAAATTATCAATGAAAATCACAAGTAATCTAAGTTTTGAATTGTATCTTCTATGTAGCTTTGTTTGGCAACAAGAAAAGGCTCAACATGCTATGCCATTAAAATGAATCTAATTCATATTAATGAAAATTTTAGTCCCTGATGGATCCATAAAAGGTAAAATCCAACATTCCAAGTTACAGATTTGTCCTTTCTGGTCCAGTACCAAATGGGAACCTTTCAATTCCCTTCTATTCTTTTTGAGAGAGAGAAGGGGAGGGGGAGGAAGGGGCGAAGTGATCGTATAACTTGAAGTGTCCTGATTTAACATTTCTTAAAGCCAAACCCTTAAACAAAGCTAGACCCAGCTCCTTCAAAAAAAAAAAAAAAAAAAAAAAAAGAAATCATCTACAAACAAACAAGTAAATATAATTCCACTCTCTCATTTTCCTCAATTTCCAACAACAATATCAGCACACAAAACAAAGTAATAGGTAGCGTTTGGATTGCATTTTGCATTTCAACGTTTTGCCTTTTTTTTTTTTTGACTAGCGCCTCTCATGAACAGTGCATGGCAAACAAACAGTGTTTTCATTTGTGAACGGTAACCGGAAATTATTTTTTTATTTTTTTTCAGTTTTAAGCAAAATAAGTGGTATCCAAACGCCTATCTAAATCATCATACACATCAAACTGAAAGTAGTGGATTCAAACTTGCCTCCCACAAACTGAATATGCCCTAGCTTCTTAATTCACATGACAGCATTTCACAACCACAAGGGGTTAGTCTAATGGTCCTTGTGTCTCAAGATTCCTACCATGAGGTATTGGGTCCTAACAATTACATGGTATATGTAAAACCAAACCATCCAAGGAATTTATCCCTGTAATTATTTGCTACCTTTGAGATGGAAGGATTGCACATGTTCAAGTATTGGCCAAGTCACAACACGCTAAGTTACATACAAACCAAAAACCTCCCCTTCATAAGACAGGTCTCTAGGCAATTCTAAGTGCTTCCCTCTTCTTGGTACAACCTAGGAGGCAACGGACACTTCATTTAGGATGCTATACCTATGTCATACTGACGTCATATTGATGCAGTACCAGCCATTTTATGTCATTTTTTTTTTCCTTCAAAAATTGCTCATGTTGTTGTGGCGTATCGTACTCCACAAACATAACACCCCCAAAATCATATATCCCTCCAGAAATTTACTCAGGAACCACATACAAAAGATAGGTACACAAAAATTTTCACTTTTTTTGTCTGGTTAATGGGTGTCCTTAAGGCATTTGTTAATGGACAATTTTAAGAAAATTTTGATTTTATTTTTATAGAAAATATAAAAAGTTGTCAAAAAAATCAGTTATCTTTTTCTTTTCCCATAAAAGGGGGAAAAAAAATCATAAATTAATGGCTTTAGGACATCTGTTAACTTTTACAATTTTTTTTTACATTACACATAACAAATTGTAATTAGAATTACATCACTTTCATATAGGTTCACTGTATCACTTTTATTAACACCAATCACACCATGCCAACTTAGCTACCAACTTTATTAACACCAATCACACCATGGACCATAACACCAGCAATTGATAATAACATATCTCACAAAATACCACATTAGAATCCATAATAACATGCCAACTTAGCAATTATGAAATTTGTAGTTTTACTCTACAAAAACAGATTGTTGGGTCACTGATCATTAAAAAAAATTCAAAAATTCATTATTTATTATCTTATTGAAGTTGACATTAATGATCACATCAATTTATAAACTATTTTTGTTTTTAGCATTAATATGAAAATGGTAATTGCAGTTAGTTAATATAATATGTTTGTACGGTTGATTACCTTGAGCAAAGCCAAAATCTTGGACACGTCTTCACCCATCAACCTCTTCTTCAAGTTGAAGTCATCACAGTACATCAAGACTAGGGTTTCCACGTAGACTTCCACGTCATCACAGTCGCTGATCTCGACGTAGTGGGCAACCCCTATCTTCTCGTCGAAGAATCGGCTCTTCTCTTCCAACACGCTCTTGTGCATTTCCATCGTCACTCGAAACCCGTCACTCCCAACCACCGACACCTTCACGTCCCCGCCGCTCCCGAATCCGAAACAGAACCCCAAACCGTCCGTGCCGTTTCGGTCCCGGAACGACGTCGTCCTCGTCTGCGTTTCGTCGAGGATTTTCGAAACGCGGAGGTGGAGCTTGTGGCGTCTGTCGTCGGAGAGCTTCGATTCGCGGTGTTGTTCCTCCGACATCATCTCGTAGAGAGTTTGAGACTGAGATGGAGAGTAAGAGTGAGTCGGAGGTGTTGGTTGTGGTTGTGGTTGTGGTGGTGGTGGTGGAGAAGAGGAAGGAGAGTAAACCCTAGGAAAGGAATTTGTGGTTTGCGGTGAAGGTGGTAGTCTAGAAGGTGAAAACGAGAGCGTATGGTGGTCTGAGATGAAGCCTTGCTTTATCATCGCCGATACCTCTCTTGATTTCAATGCGTTTTCCGCCGCCGCCGCCGCCATTCAATCTTTAGAGAGAGAGAGGGAAGCACCAGAGATTGGAATTTTCTCGGGAAAGTTAGAGAGGGAAAATGAATGAAATGAAAGTTTCTCAGAAATCAAACAGAGAGAGAGAGAGGGAGAGAGAGAGAAAGAGCAGAAGTGAGAGTTTTTTGTTCAGAATTGAAGTGGGGAGGCAATGGAGAAGAAAGAAAAAGAAATTTTAGATCCAAGAAAAGTGTTTTCTTTGTTTTCCTTTTTCCCGGGAAAGTAGAGCGGAGACTATAAAGAGTGAAAAGAGAATCCAAGAAAGCGATGGAGTTTTTGGATCTGTCAGAAGTGTGCTTGTTTTATTAAAAGAAAAAATGAAAATTTATTTTTATTATATTTACCGAGACTGGAAAAGGTTAAAAACACAGTTGTTTAGGAAAAAAGAAATGGAGGGAGAGACTGGATGATTACCTCCACGTGCATAACTGTTGCAAAGATAGACCAGTCTTTGGATGCTTTTTACGTGTATAACTATTTTACACCCTTTTATATTTATCCAATAAAAAACCCGTCTTGAATTACAATTTTAAGTCACGATTTTAGTTTTTTTTTTGTTTTTTGTTTTTTTGAGATGTGTATAGCATCAGATAAGCGAAAAGCAATGTGATTTGCAACAACATTTTCCCTTATGTAGATGGCCATTTTTTGTATATTTTATTTATATAATTAGATGATGTATCAATTTTTTGGTACGAAAATTCAAACCCATATTTTCAGTTTTTAAATAATATTACACATATTTTTACACATTCTTTTATTTACACATATTTCTAAAAAAATTGAACACGATTGTTTAAATATACGAACCAAATGTTCCCTTAATTATGGGGTTAGGTTAGGTGTGTGCATTTGTGGAGTTGAGACTTGACACTACTTACAGGGTTGGTCCTAGCTGCTGTTACACTTGCACGCCAATAATACTAATCTCCATCATGTGTTGCATCTTACTGGTACGAGTGGTCTCCACCTTTGACCTACACAGCTGTCTTAATACTTTTGATTGGCCTACTACTGTAATCACTAACCACTAATCAGGATTCAGCAACTTCATTATCAGATAAGCGAAAAGCGATGTGTAGGTCTTGGAGGACTAATAAGAATGGAGAGAGTGTATTTGAGTATTTCACAGTTCAAATATGTATAAGAACTGTCACGTGATGTAAAATTTTACCCTTTTAGATTTATAACATTTTTAATTTGAATCATGAAATGTATCTATTTTCTAACGGGCGGGAAATGTTTGATCTAACGCGCTAACAATAATTGCAAAATTTGTGATTTTCTTGAGAGAGTACTTGTGCAAGTTGATATCACAATGATTATGACACAGTGAAAGATGACATGGGCGATCACATAGAACTAATGTAGGGTGGTATTGTTAATTGTTGGGTTATGCAAATGTTAATTCTCGTGGCTCTGATAAAGAGATTTAAACCCATATGACACCTCTCCCCTCTCTGAAGTATGAGGTGATATTGCCTGAGATGGTACGGCATATACTGCATTTACAAAGATATTGACATGTGAAGCAGAGTTTGGATTGCATGATTTAGTGGAAAATTCAAACTGCCGACAAACTTGAAGAGGAAATCAAAGTACAACAACAGCAACAACCACGTACTAGAGTCATTAAATGATGTTCTGCTATACTGTATGTTGGGGATTAGAGATCATGTGACTATGTGAGAAGCTTTGCAAGAGACAAACTGCAATGATTTTCTAGGAGGCTTGGGAGGACAGAAGTGATACACTTCATTGAAGTGCATATAATATTTTGCAGCATTATTGAGTTTACAGGCATATATGGATGGACAAGGAATCTTTTTTCCTGAAGAAAAATGATTTCACAGTTTTGGATAGGCCTATATTAATCATAACAAACCATGTACATATATTGATTCTTTTGGATGGCATGCTGTATTGGAAACCATGATTTTTTGGACAAGTATTCAGGTTAGGAAAGTTCTCATTTTTATTTCTGCAAGGTAGAGAAATTGAGACACGATGATTGATGAACAAACCAAAATACAATGGAGAATATATATTGGCATGGGAAAGCATGGGAGAGAGAGAGAGAGAGAGAGAGAGAGAGAGAGAGAGAGGTTGAATAATTAAATTTAGACAAAAATTTTTAGTTCAAACCAACTGGGATTAAATCACACTATGCATTAATTACATAGGATATTATTGAACCTTAATTCCCTCCTAATAGCTGCTTCCAAACACTGGCTAATTAAAATCTAACTCCACCCCAATAGAACAAGGAGCCCTTGAGAACCTCTATTTGTGTTTCCATTCTTGAAGCAGATAACAAAGAACTTGTAATTAATAAGACCAACGAAAAATGGAGACACGCTAATCATGAAATAGCACAGACGAAACCTATTAAAAAACATTCGTCTGAAGGTCCTCTAATTCCGGATTCACAATTTTGGCTTCCTTCTCAGCTTCAGTTGTTCCAAAGAGTGGAGCATCAAGTTCAGGAGGGTTCTGGAAATATATAAATCTATGTTAGTAATTAAATCCTATCAAAGAAAATACAAAAATGGAAATTAGAGAACAGCTAGCACTATTCAACATAGTTTAAAATCTCCTGAATCCATTAACCATCAGTTATACTTTATGCCTCTAAATGTTAATGATCTTACCATACAGCGAACTAGAGCCCAATTGACACCCCGGAAAAATGGGTGACGCTTAATTTCATCTGCTCCTTCCCGAGAACCCAATCTGTTTTTGGGATCTCGGTGCAACAATCGGTACATTAACTGCTTTGCATTGAAACTTACCTGCAATAGACCAAATTTCTCTCAACACCAAGCCTTAAATTTTGTTTTCTACCCATAGTATTTGTATGCACCCTAAGTTACTTTCCACATTCATGCACAGTGTCTATAGCTGGGAATGAAGTTTGGTAAAGAGAAATTTTTGCAGTAGACATCAAATAAAATGTATGTAGTGTGATGTTTTGGTTTCTTTGCATAACTCTGCTTCAACTAAATCGAATGCTCTCAATGATTTTGGAAGACTTCTCCAAATGCCCTGAAGCATATATAAGTATTTCTTTTTTTCTTTTATTAATTTTTTTCCTTGAAACCCCCTTTTCTTTATCCTTTCCCAAAAGATTAATTTCACAATCATGCAAAGTATGTCATAAACTAGTCAAATTGACAATTATATCACAGCTAAAACCCTGATGGATAAATATAATCCACATGCTAAAGCCAAATGATGACAGGAAGTAACCCACATAAAGGGCAAGAATTGAATATCCATAAAATTAATAGAAGATATGAGCATTCTTCAAAGTCAGATAATCATGTTTTTTATTGTGCTAGTTTAGGTTTCTATACAGGTTCCAAGAGCACCTAGAATGAAACTTTAGGATCTTCATGCTTTGTCCTTATGGTTTCATTGTCCCTCTAACTGACACTCTTAAGCATGGGACTTTAA
Organism: Quercus wislizeni; assembly: GCA_023055345.1. NCBI lineage: Eukaryota > Viridiplantae > Streptophyta > Magnoliopsida > Fagales > Fagaceae > Quercus > Quercus wislizeni. The sequence continues at coordinate 31,736,916 of JALGQJ010000004.1, forward strand.
TGCAAACTGCTTTCTTTTCTTAGTCAAGGAAAAAGCACATGATATCCTTAATTGTATGTTTGAATAATTTCAAGATGGTGTTTTAGAAAGATGATATGCCAGTTCAATAATATTAAGCATTAATGGGGAGAGAAAAGAGTTTAGTAGCAAGATCTCACCGGTATTCTTCCTGGAAATTTAAGATCCTTTTGAAGAATATTTGCAAATGTCTTTTGCCTTGTCTTTCCCCTAAATGGTGTATATGCGTAGAACATTTCGTATAGAAGAATGCCTAAGAAAATGATGTCATTTGAAAAAGTCCATTAATATATCTCATATATCAATTCTTTTTCTTGGTAAAAAATTTATGAAGAGTGCCATTAGTTTCTCACTATAAGCTTTTACAGTTAGATTTGGATTTTTTTTTTTTTTGCCATTTGTATTCTGATATTTTCCCCCCGAATCATAGTTATTTTAAAAAGAAAAAGCTGGTGTATCAAGTAGGAAAAAATATTCATGAAGCAAAATTATGCATTTATGATGTTGCCTCACTTCATTAATAAAATAACAAAATTACCAAGAGCCCACCAGTCCACCGCACTAGTATGGCCTGCCCCAGTTATGATTTCCTGCCAGAAAGTGAAAGGTAATGGTCATTCAATAATAGAAAATATGAACCTGGCACCTAAGTTAAGGAAAAAATGAAAATGATGATCCTCAAGAAAGAACTGTCTCAATAGGTTGGAGAAACAACACAATGTGGCAGAGGATGGTTGAATGAAAAAAGAAAAAGCAGTGTAGTTTTCCCGGTGAGTTATTTCACATCTCTTCTGACATAAAATTTCTATACTTGAACTTCTAAAATAACTCAAAATGCAACAATAGATGCATATTCATTTTTTTCTGCAACAATTTGTGCAATTACTTCAAGATAAACATATGCAACATGCAAATCTTGAAATCCAGCAACCATAATAATATTAGAAACATTTATGCTCAAAGTTGACAAACCGGAGCTATGTACTCCTCAGTGCCAACAAAAGAATTTGATGCTCGCATAGGTTCAGCCATAAAAATTGGATTTGGTTGACCCTTCCGGTTCTTCTTCTTTTCAACTATAGCTGGAATCAAAAGCTGCAAAAAACACACAACCAATCCATCAGACTTATTCTAATGTGTCTCAAAATATATTGGATCTATGCAAATATTTTCCTTCGTTTCAAATATCTCTATTCCCCTTGTCCTGAGAAGATTTATGCTAAACAAGATTTGATAACTAGAATACCTGTGGTTTGCAAGATGTCAAACATGACAAATCAAAATCTGTCAAGGACACATGCCCATTGCTCTGGAGTAAAACATTTTCAGGCTTCAAATCCCTGTAAATTATCCCTGTAAGAAAATCAGAAAGAGACTCAGTAAAAGTATGAAGATGCAAGTATGCATTCCTCGCACTTTTTAAAATCACAAATACTCGTGCATCAAAACCTGGATCAGAAACTGCATATAAAATATGCTGGCAAGCTTTCAGTAGCATAAATGGTAGTAACTAGAATCATTTGTGTATCTGAAATATCATTATGCAGGTATGACCGAACGAGGAAAAACTTCAGGAGGCATCACAGAAAAGTTCACACAGTGATCAGTAGGTTCACGTTGACAGTCTATTGTAGAGAAGAAAAATACTCTGGATTATGGGATTTGAAAACTATTGGATAAAGTATTATTTTAGTCAACTGTCTTAGGTAGAGTTACTTCAACAAATTCCTCGTTAACTGAGAATATGTTTTCCAATTTTCACTTAAGGAAAATTATCACTTATACTTAAAAAGAAGATATACAAAATGAATATTAGCTTACCCTGACAATGAAGGTACTCCAATGCAATGACTACCTCTGCGGCATAAAATCTACGATCATCAATGATTTCATGTCAGTTAGAATAAAACTTGGCAACAAGCCAGGGGAATAATGACCCTGATAGATTGACTAATAGGAAATAATGCGGAGAAAGAACTACCAAGATAATGAATTTGTTTACAAAAACAATTCTTCACTCTCATGTTTACACAACAATTCTAAGTGTTTAGTACAAGGCATTTCTCAGAACAATTAGTTGCAACTTATAACAGTACTAATCAAAATCTGTTTGAATAGTTTTTGGGTATTATTTACAAATTTGAACATCATGATCAAGCTCAGAACATTAGTGTGTAAGTTTTACTTTCAAGATTACCATGAAGTTTCCGATGAAAGAGTGAATACATGCAAAAAAAATTGTTTTTATGCAAGCACATGATTTATAGTACTCATACAGCAAGGCCCTTATCAGTTTCTAACTTCAAAAACTCCTAACGAGAAAAAATTCATATACATACGCATAAAACCAACACTTTGAGTTAGCCAAATCAGAGTGGCCACACACACCACCAAAAAAATTATAAAATAAAAAAAAAAAAGAAAAAAAAAGAAGAAGAAGGAAGCAAAAATGTGTATATACATACTGAAATGAAGTTACCATCTTCTTTCATCATAATTATAAATGATTCTCAGTCACTGCTGAATAAGAATTTCTCTCTCATTCATAAAACCTGGGCATCCAAATGGTAAGACACTAAGACTATAGAATGGGGATCAAAAAGGGTTTCCTTGGTGTGGAAGAAAATTTTCTTACTGAAAAGTAATTGGTATTCATTGTTCGTCAATGAATAGAATTGGAACCTTATAAATTAGCATTTTTGCAAAGCGTTTGGTGGCTTTTGCCCAAGAGTCCTCCCATATGAGGAATGGAGAAAATTTTTAGAAGAACAAGGAGTGGGTTTCTTCAAAGAGTAGTTTGAGTGTTTTTTTTTTTTTTTTTTGGCGTGAGAGTTATTGAGAGTTTTAGGGTTTTGGGATTGTGTTTTTGTGAGTTAGTTTGTGTTTGTGAGAGTTTTTTTTATGTTGTTAGTGTTTTCTGTTTGAATATGTAAGTATGTGAGTTTACTTTGTGATTTTTGATTGAGAATAATTGATGGTGGATGTTGATTGGTGTTGCCTGTTGATGTATGCTTGGAGTTAGCCAAACCACATTAAATATTGTTATTTATGTGGTTGCTTCTGCGAGCCCAAAATCACAACAGGATCACTTTAGATACCGAAAGAAAATATGATCTTGAAGCAGTTTCCATATGACATATAAGCTAGGGAATAAGCTTAGAGAACCGATTACACAACTAGAAGAGCAATAATTTTAGTCTATTGTCATATTCTCATAGAAAGCTCTCAATCATCTGTGCACTATGATCTGCCCTTTCCTCTTTGTTTTATCTGGCTGGGAATGTTTTGCAATTATCTTTCAAATAATTTACCTCACTGCATCTTCCTTCAAGGCCTTTGTGGGTTGTCTGTCCAAAAGCATGAAGAGTTCTCCACCAGGGCAGTAATCAGTTATCAGACAAACATGTGTTTTGGTCTGCAAAGTAAATGCCATCAATAGAATTAATTTTCTATTACACTTGTTAGTATCTCAGCTTTTTATACCATTGCTGGCACTAGAATCAAGTTAACCAAATAATCAATTTAGCTCCTACAGCTCATAACAGTTTCCCCATTTAAAACGGTCTCATACAGTACTAAGAGTCATAGAGGACTTCTAACCTGAAATGAAGCATACAGTGCCGGAAGAAAAGGGTGGTCTAACATGTCAAGGATTTCTCTCTCTGCACAAGCTCTATGCACCTGCGAAACATGAAGGAATGGAGTTAATGTAAAACATAAGGAAGAGTGCTGCGACTAAATGATCTATGAATTACTAATAAAAAATTACTCAGCATCTAGAGAAATACAGGGGGAAAAAATTGATATCAGAATGCTGACTCATTTTTTGTTGTAAAATTCTGTGTCCCTTTGAACTGAAGCTATAAAAATAAAAGAAAAGACCTGATGATATGGTAATATCTTCCAGTTCAATTATGTAATTACATGTAGATGCAATGGGATCATAAAAGAATGGATGACAGAATGTAGTGCATGTGTTAAGCTGAAAATTCAAAGTCTAATTCAATCAATTGGTAAGAAAAAAAAAGGGTCGAAGGAGAAGACCGCATAGCTAAAATAGTACATAATGTAAAACAGGATCTGGTGGGGCATGTTTAGTCACAGGCAGAAGTGATGACAAGTATGCTAGACTTCTAGCAAGAAAGAAAAAGAAATATGCATTTAATCAATTTTAATACCTTGTTTCGGTTGAGCATAACATCTTTATCCATTGCCTTCATGGCAAAATACAAGCCAGTTCCACACAATTCCACCAAATGCACACTGTCAACCCATAGAAGTTTGAGTTAAGATAAAAAAAAAGAGGGGAAAGGAAGTCAGCAACAGACCAAAAATCAAGTAAATATCATTGAAGAAGTTCTTAGCAAGATTACCAAGCAATTTTGAGTTCAGCTTACATTTTCAGCAAAATTAGAAAAAATTTCATCCTCCTAATATCTTTAGGTAACTCAAACTACTTAGATTTAGTTATTGAAACCAGCCAATTATACTCGCAACTTATAGCGAGTAGCAACACCAGTTAGGAACATCCGCTAAATTTCCAGTAGCTGTTTCATTATCGAAACAGTTGAGGTGATACTACTGACAGTGCTTTTGAAGTGAGAGTAAGATTTGATCTCATTCTAATAGAACAATTCTGAATCAGAAATAAGTCAAGAAGTTAATATTGTGGTCTCATGGGGGTTTATATATATCTTACTATTCTATGGCTTGTTGTAACTTGTAACAGTATACGGTCATACTAATTATAAGTCTCCAGGCATTAATATTCTATGACTCATATTATATATATACCAGGATTATTATTACTGCAAAACTAAGGGGGAGATTGGAAAAAGAGGATCAAACCTCCCAGTATCACCAGATCCCAAGGGTTTTATTGGCCGAAAATGTTTCAATCCTATCTGCTCTCCACTATCTAGAATCTGCAAAATAAGGGTTATGTAAGCAAACTATAAAAAAATATACACGATATTCAAGAAAAAACATGAACAGAAATTGAAATACTTAAGACAAGAAGGAATGCAGAAAAAATTATCGCACATTCTTATCTTGTTAATCAACTGACTACAAAGTGCAGATTGTGCGAAGTAAAATGTGCTGAATGTGATGCATGCATGTACCTATAAATTACAAACGTTTCAAACAAAATGATAGCATGCAGAATCAAACAGAAAATGTAGAAAATTTAAAGTAAACTTCTAAATTTATAATTTATGGAGACAAGGGAGAACATATATTCCAGATGAATTGTGGTATGTGCTATAAAGTGAAAAAAATAAATAAATAAATAAAAGGAAAAGAAAAAAAAAATTGAGAAGCAGTGACTTGGTAATTTTTACTTTCTCAATTTCATTAGTTTGTGCCCTATATTTGTTAACACTAATGCTGAATTATTTTGAAGAAGTACAAAAAAAAAAAAAAAAAACTTTATAACTTTGCCATTATAAGATCAAATGACTCTATTTACAGGGATAAATACCTTTTGGATAGCACTCCAAGAGGTGGTGTCCTTCCTATGAGGTTTTGGATGAACTACCTTGGAATGGTTAATCCATAAATCTTCTGGTTTCTGCAGATAGCAAGATCCGTTCTCATAATTGTGCACCCAAAAGCTTTTCAGAACATGTGGTTTAAGTGTAGGACATTACCAAATTGGCATCTGGAAGTTCTCTCACTGCCTCATTAACATTTTCTGCAGTTGATATGACCTGAGGGTGGACGTCAAATAAATTTGTTACAGCAAACCAACCAATTTCCAATAATTAGTAATTGACACTATATACGACGTGCATATTTGGCCATAAAAGAAATGTGAATCTCCATTCTTCCAAACAAAAGAAACAATATTAATAAACTAATATTCTGTATGCAGAAAACTTTCATATTAGACCTCTAAATTGACATTTATATAAGCTTTACACCTGAAAGAAATTCAAAAACATAGGAAAGAAAAAAAAAAAAAAAACATGTGAACAGAATAGAGACCAGTTTTTCACTCTCTTTTGCAGTGTCTTCCGGGATACAGTTGCGAAGGGGCTCAACATGCTGACTACCATCTAGTTGTACCCCAATAAAGTATTGTACTTCTCCCTGTTTAACAAGTACAGATTCCAATAAAAATTTGTCTCATAGACATCACATTATGCCTTGCGAAGAATATTTGAGGTTGTATGTACCTTTTGGTCACGCATAGGTTGCAAATGAAACAAGTTCCAGAACTTTTTACCTGAATTGAGAGCGAAGGTGTTTATTAAGGAGGGGATAAAAGTTATTTAAGACAGTATTTCATATAAGGATTGTATATAGAGTTTATAAATTGCAAAAAGTTAGCACACCAGTCTTCGTGTAGTTAATGAGCTGGACAGTGACATCTGTTTGGTTGTCTATGGCCTCTCTAATTTTCCTCACAGTTGCAGGATCAGTTTCAGGTCCTTGCAGAAACCTGTAAAATCCAAACAAAATATATATGCATGTGGAATCTTCTTTGATTAAGAAAATGCAGTAGAGTGAAGAGTAACATTCCCTATTATTTCATTTTTAGTATGCGTAAAACAATAAATAAAAAAATAATTTCTGCAACACTGTTTACTCTTTTGATATGGTAGTTATGCCTTAATATACTGTTCATGTTCCATGAACAGTGCAAGAAGCATTGGTTAAAAAAAAAAAAAAAAGCAGACGTAGACGTAGACGTGAACGTGAAACGTGCAATCCAAACGAGCTTTAGAGTACGGTATTGGTATTGCTGAATAGATAATAATTTTTTTTTTTTTCATTTTCATATTTTGAAAACATAACATTAAACAGTTTTGTGGCGCACCTGCAATTTCTTCCCAGGATTTCTTCACGACTATATTCTGTAAGCTCTAGGAAGCTATCAGACGCAAAAATCTGAAGTTTTGAAAAATAAGAAACACTAAACGTTTTAAAACTTCATCTCCAATGTGCAAAATGAAATCCAAACAACATAATTAACAATAACGTAGTTGGAGCAAAAAAGAGATGACTTTTAATTAGGATTCTCACAATGGGATTATCAGGCAGCCTTGGATCAGTAATGACAAAGTTTTTCTCTATACGTTCGAGTGTAGTAGCAAGATCAATTCCCTTTCTCATCTCCTTCTTTCTGGTGTTGTCATCAACACTGTCTCGGCTCTCATCATCATCATCTTCATCACTCCAATCATCATGCACAGCAAACTCAGAGTCAAAGTTATCACTGTCGGGTTGGCTTTTCTTAATTTTCCTGAATAATGAATAGAAGGCCAACACGAAAAAGAGCTCACAAGATATACAAAGGCAGTGATAAAAATGTGTAAGTTAAATATGAGAACACAATTTGCAAGTATAGTAGTCATTCATAACAAGAGATTATACCCCATAAAAGAACGGCGACCAGATTTTTTCTCTTTCTTTTCAGGCAACTCACTGATACGCTGCATTGAAATTCTTGGACCTCCAAGTGAGTTCCTTCTATGTGGAGCAAGACTCTCTGAATTTCTCCTTGCTAGAACTTCAACTCTCTCCTCTTCCTCTTCCCTGCCACCTCCTGATTTTCGGATGAAGGGACGATTTGCTGATTCACTGAGTGCACGAGGTCTCTTCACTGCCTGCACAAGCTCAGTTACTGAACTAGTAGCTCTTTCTTTCTGACGAGCTGCCAACAAACAGCATATTAGAGTATTCAATCAAGTCTAAAATCATTGTACTTATTTTTTTAGAAGCATATCTTGAACAACCATGAAAAACTTATTACACCTTGAAACAAAACTGTCAAAATTATTATACCTTAGGAAGTATCATGACATTATGCCTTCCTTTTTACCCTTCATCTTGCTTCCTTTTTACCCTTATTAGTCCTCTCACATTATGCCAATACTGGCAATCTTAAAATGCTTGTAGTATCTCATATCTTAATGAAAATGCTACTATTTCTTTGATGGTAATAAATCAATGCACAAACATTGAGCAATATAAAACAATAACAAGTTTGGTTGATCTCTACAATCAGACTGATGCTTATTTCTTGGGCTACTGCTGGCTTACATATTAGGAAACCAAGTTAGAAAATTGTTCTTGAAGTCACACTAATGCCATGTTTGTGGCGAAATCAAGGAAAACCAGTTGAGCAAATAAAATCTGTAGTTTTTCAGAATAGTTGAAGTTAGCTTGTGCTTTCATTTTGGGGGCTGCTTGTGGCCTTGTGTCCCATTTATCATATTCATGATTACAAACTCAAATGGATCCCTCCATTTCCCAAGATTCCATTTTTTAATTGAAACAAATGGAGTATTACACATCATGAGAGATCTCAAAATTCCTGTCATCAAGATTTAATCTCAGTTTAATCAAGTTTTTCTAGACTTGATTAACTGATTTCATTCAGTTCAGTATCTTAAAAAAAAAAAAAAAAAAAAAAAAAAAAAAAAAACTGATAGCTTAGTTTTTTTTTTTAAATGGTTGCTGTAGTTCAGTCTTTAGTTTACACTAATTCTTGAGCTAGCTATAATAACCAACAGAGTTGTTGCATTATTTAACCATCTCTAGACTTATATATGGCCAGCCTTTTATTACAAAATGACTTATTAGACACATGTGTGCTACTTTTCAACGATCTATCAAAATAAGTATTTTGTATATGGTAATTGATAATCCGAACCAAAACATTTTTTTTCTTGCAAGGTTATCGCCCATGGACTTTGTCATGAGTATCAATTTGGTAATTTAACTTTAAATTTGAAAAATTAACCTCCTAAACATTATATTTGTACAAATCAAACATTCTTTTATGTTCAAGTGATTTGAAGCTAACTAAAACCTAATGTTGCAAAGCCATTTTCACATAAAGTGATTAAATTCTTAAAATTTAATGAAAATATTAATAAAAAAATGATTTGTCACAATCCTAAAAACTAGGTGGTTGATTGTTCAATTAAAAGTCCAATAAACAAATGGACATTCATACCAAAATCAAAGGTGATATTTGTAATTTTTTTTTTTTTTTTTTGTACAAACTAAATTATGGTCATGCGATGCATGACTTAATCAATAATCATTATAACAACTAAAAAAATCAATATTATAAATTCTTCTAATTTATTGATCAATGCATATAGTGTAAATCTAAGTTTCTATAGTATATATATGATAGATTAAAAATAAGTTAAATAAATAATTAATCCACTTTTAGATATCTTAAAATTTTTGATAATTGAGTTTTAACTAGATTAGCATTTTAATTATTTTAAATTTTGGCAATAGAGTTTCACTTAAAATAACTATTTTAATCATTTTAATGTACTTATAATTGGTCACATGGCAACATTATGTCTACAACTTGTAATGCATGTAGTGAGTCACATAGTGTAAACATCACATGATGTTTACACCCAAAATTTATTACTAAAACAAAAAATTATGGTAGATTATGAAACTAATAAAATTATTTTCTAAAAATCTTGGTAATAGAATTTTAATCAGATTAGTACTTTATAAACTTTTTGAAACTTTAGCAATAAAGTTTGAGTATGTAAATTATTTAACTATATTTATATAATTTCACAACTCTTATATGATATACCAAATGTCTCATAAAATCATGGAAGTTTTTGTTGTTGTTTGGTATTTAGATATTTTTTAGTCACTACTTATCTGAGTTTAATTTTAAAACTTCTATCAATTTAGGTTTAATTTGAAAAAAAAAAAAAAAACTCAAATAATAGGAGAATTATGTAATTTATCAAAAATTTTAATAAAGTGTTGTCATTTTTTTTAGAATAATAATAATAAAGTTTAGTCATTTAATACATAGAAAAATAGACGTTGCTCCATTTGTTTTGAAGTAAAATATTTTTCGAAAAATGTTTTCACATTTTCAGGTGTTTGATGGCATGTAAAATGTGGTTAAATTTGTAAAATATTTTCCGTGGACCTAAAATCCTTTATAAGAATTTTGTACAATGTTTTATCACATCTTTAAAGATAAAACATTTTACAATTTTTTTATAAAACATGTTTTGTAAAATGTGGATAAGCTATCAAATTTTTTTTTTTTATTTATTTGAAAAAATTTACTTAGCATATCTAATACTTGAAAATATCTTACATATAAAATATTTTACGTTTGAAAATATTTTATGTCAAAACAAATAGTAAGTAATTATCAATATAGGTTTTAAGTTTTATTATATTTTATTTCAAAACATACGGAGAGTAAATATCAATATAGAGTTTTTTTTTTTAGTGGGATCAATTTAGGTTTTAACTTTTAACTTTTATTATGTGGAATATAATGTAACTTTTAATGATAACTTAGATTTCATTAGACTAATTGCCCCATTTTCCAACACTAAATTATGAGCTCAAACTAATTATAAGAAAGAAAGACTGCATGTATTGTTTTTTTCTGACTATAAGAAAGAAAGAAAGAGTAATGTAGAATAGGAATAGGACAGGTGCAATACCATCATATCGAATCAATGACTCGGGCAATCCATTGGGACGCATCATCTTATCCTTGGCCCCTTCTGTGTGCTTACTTACCTCCACTTGCATTCTGCCAAATCAGCAAACAAGAACAAAAGCAAAGATAAGCATCTCAAAGCTTTATTACATAGAATTCTGTGTCCAATATTCCATCACCGCCGATCAAAAATTGGACGGTGCTAGTAATAAGTGAAACCATCAAGCCAGGTACTCTAAAATAGGGCCACATTTGAAAATATTCAGCACAAACAAAGCATTGAATCTTGCAAATGGACAGTGACATAGAATGACCCAGTTGGCCAACAAAGTCGTCCTCAATTATCGGAGTTGTGGGTGACATATCTAACATTCATGAGACAAGATGCCACTCCTTTATTTTTCTTAGGTCTGGTCAGTTCTCATGTGCTATGTTTCTGAAACAAATGCAGCAAAGTTAGTATGATGATTTATTATTAGCACCATTTATCAATCATGCTAATCTTTTACTGTAGATTATTCTGTCCAGCAATCTTTGTTGTCCAACCCTTTGGTGGTTTTCCCTCCACTGTCCACAGGTTTCTTTCATTTTGTTGATACACACAAAATCTATAGCCACAAAAATTTTCGCATAATGTTTCACTCTCACTTTGCTGTGTATTGTGAGGTGGTATTACCATGCATCAAGTGCATGTATCCCTCTTCTTACATGGATGCATGGTAAATTTTCTCATATATGGTAGTGGATGTATGAAGTGAATTGTAAGGGCGTATGTGGATTTATTTATAAATAAATTAAAAAATTAGGTGCATATAGCAAGGCCCTGTGAATTTAAGTATTATCATTAAAATATTAGTGATATAGAGGGAAAAAGAAAAGAAATATGAGTAGTTTCACAGCTAAAGATGTCCAAGTCCAACTCCTTGAAATCCAAAAATAAAATGTTACTGACACTATAAATTGCATTAATTTTGGGAGACAATTCCAACTCAAAAAGATAATGTTAGAAACATAATATATTTAACAATTATTGACATGTCACTGAGTAATATAATTTTTATTATACATCAATTGTAACAGAGACCATATCATATATATCACTTATTTCAAAAGTTTAGATAGGTAAAAATTATAGTTTTTCCTGATGTAGTAATAAATTATCAGTAATCTCTAAGGCCTAAACTAAATAAAGAATTAGAAAGTTAATCATTTTAGTCTAAATTCTAATCATATAAATCTCGATATAAAGAGAAGCAATGTTAAGGACCAACTTTATTAACAACCTATTAAATTGATAAATTGTGATTGAAATAATTAACGTCAATTTCATATGGGTTTATATGCCCCATAGTGATACCTTTTTTTTATTCATCAATAACCATATATTACATAAGTGGTTGTGAAAAAAAAAATTGTGGCAGTGAACTGATTGTATGAATATTTGTGGAAGTGACAATTCTAGCCAAGAAGGGGGACGAGGCCGCCATGTTGCCAGGAAAAATAAAATTCTTTTTTCAGTTTTTTAATCACTGAGGAAAAAATCTAACCAAATTTGAACTGACAGTCTAACTGGAAGCCGGATAGTAAGAACTAAAAGTCTAACACAGTAACACTAAACAATCCCACGCAAAAGGAAAAGACTTTTAAACTTCTTTTAAATTTTCTTTTTATTAGCTTCTCTTATATTTTCTTTTTATTAGATGTGAATTTTAAAATTTTAACATTAGATTGCATATTTTTATCATGATAAAGTTTAGGCTACAACTTTACTCAATATCTTTTTATTTGAGGTGAATTTTGACAAATTCATCATTGAATTACATCTTCTTTTTATATCTTCCATGCTTCCAAAATTTCTAAAAAATTAAATATCAATAACTATGTCATCAATAAATTATTTAAATTACAAGTTTTTGTAGTTTACCGTTATGCATAAAATATAAAATTATAGATCATATATTATATAATATCTGATAGACATAAAATTTGATATGTGTATTAAGAGCATAAAGAATATAAAATTCAACAATTAAATTTTTAAAATTGTAAGAAAATTAAAAATCAATAGTTATGTCATCAATCAATTGTTTAAATTTTAAGTTTTTGTGTTGTAAAATTATGCATAAAAAATATGTTTATTGCTTAAATAGTAAATAACATCCGATTTAAAACAAAATTTGACATGCGAGTTAACTGTTAAGAACATAAAGAATTTGCAATCCAATTGTTAGATTTTCAAAATTTACATCCAATAAAAATATATAAAAGTAATTTGAAGTATACTTTGGAGAAAATCATTATCTCATGCAAAATGTTAGGACTAATGACTCCCTCTCTCTCTTTTTTTTTTGGTAAACGAAAAATGGGTAGAGGGGGCAACCAAAGTGGCTTCCTTACCTAGGCGTGACCATAGTACCACCCTACTCGCTTTCGAGCGAGACCCTATACTCCCAGTCAGTGAAAAACTCACTTATTATTCTTTTGGACCGTTTAGGATGGAGATGAGATATAAGGAGTATCAATACACAACTAGTTATTGAGGCTTGAACCCAAGTCTTGAGACTTGCCGACCTGGTATCTTACCAAAAAGGCCACCCAAATGTTGGTAACTCCCTCTCTTATCCATTAGTATTTTATTACGTTAATTATTGTCGTATGTCGTAAGCATTGAGTTACACACTAACATGTTGATGTAATTTTACACAACATTTTACCTTTCTATTTTTTTAATTCAATAGTTATTCTGGAGAGTATGGATTTAAATCATAGATATTTTAAATACACCGAGAGATGTAAACTAATTAAGCTACAAGATGCAAACCAATGCTACTATGGTAAAAAGAGAGAGCAAAAACAATAAGAAAAAACAAAAAAGAGAGAGTAAAAACAATAAGAAAAGAAAGGAAAGGAAAAGAAACTGACCCGATAAATTTAAGGACTTTGCCAGTATCATCCTTGATGGGTGAAATGGTGAGTAAATTCCAAAAGGGAGTGCCATCCTTCTTGTAATTGAGCAATCTTCCACAGTAACTTGACCCACTCTGCAACGCTTCCCTTATCTTAGCCACATCCTCTGGGTCCGTCTCTGCACCCTGTAAAAACCGGCTGGACCACCCAATTTTGGGGCATTAACACCCTTCTCTACTACCGATATAACAGTAAATTACATAACCTAGAATGTTTGGTAGCCTCGAAATCGAATATGGTGGTTGGTAGGTACTATCCGTTACGATTATTAATTGGTTTTAGTAACGTGTGCCCTTAAGGCATACATTAGTATACTATATTAAGAAACTTTTTATGAAAAAAGAAAAAATGATTTATTATTTTGATAATTTTTTCAATTTTCATAAAAACTTTCATAAAATGGATGGTTAATGTATACTCTAAAGGCAAAGACATACATGAACCGAACTCTTATTAATTTGGTCCACACTTGTATAAATTTAGTATCTTAGTTGGTTTTTTTTTTTAGAAAGTATTTAGTATATTAGTTGGTTTTTTTTTTTTTTTAAATAGAAAAATAAATATTGTATCATGAATTTTTTCATTGGAAATATCAAAATTCAGTTAGGTTCCCAGTTTTTGAAATCAAAATCATTATTAAAAAAAAAAAAAAATCTAAAATCAAGTCAAGGTCGTTCAGGAGTTTCCTTTCTATCTAAATTTTAACAAAGTTAATAGTTGAAATTAACTTGATTTCGAAAATTTTACACTTTTCACAATATCCCTTTAATGTATATTCCATTTACTAATTTATTAAAATATTAATGAAAGTGACATTTAAGGAAGTAATTGACTTAACTTTAAAAGTTGAGAGACTATATATTAAAATAATATTAATACTTGATAGGTGGAAGAATAAATTGACACAATTAATACTTGAGGATCCAGATTGAACTCTACCCCATAGTTAGAGTACTAAGTTAAAAATATTTAGTCAAGCAGTTAATTGCAAGTATATAGATTTTAGTGTTTTGTTTCTATTTATGAGAGAATATATAGTAAAGATCAAAGCACGGTGAAACTACATATTTATAACTATAATAAAAATAATAATTCTTAACCAAAGTTTAAAACTAAATATATAATAAAACCAATTCATTTTAAAAATAAATAAATATAAAAGGTAAATTTTATTACGATATTTAGACTAATGTCAACCAGATTTAAAATATTTTAAAACCGGTTAATTAGATCCCTAAACTCAACATAGCCCCTAAATCAGAGGAGAAAATTTTTTAACAAGCCTAACAATATTTAAAGACTAAATTGGCTTTAAAATTAAATTGATAATTTTAAAATATCTTAGACTCGATAAATATTAGGTCAAGTTATATATGGGGTTTACACCCCCCAAAAAAAAAAAAAAAAAAAAAATCAAAAAGTGAATAAACTACGTGGTTTGTGCGAAAGCAGTACTAATCAGTAATCAGCAATAGTAAGAAAAACAGTACCAGTTCCTTCCCACGATCTCTTTGGAAGTGTAACCGGTCATCTTGAAGAACCCGGCACTCGCGTACATTATCGGATAATCGGGTTTGGTCGCATCCGATACAACGAAAGTTTGTTGAAAAGCCGATAGTGCATCTTTTAGGTCCTCCGAAACTCTCGGAATAAAATTGTTCCCTCTCGGATCGTCCGATAACTCGCCCGAGTTACGCACCGAGTTGTTCGAGTTTCTTCTCGAAGTACCCACCTTATTATTATTCGCCTCCTCACTCGAACTCCTCACCGATACGCCTTGCGGCTTTCCGGTCCCCGTATCGGTTTTCAGCACCAATCCCCACTCGGCCGCTCTCTGTGCCGCCGCCGTATCGGTAACCGCCGGTTCGCCCGATACCGAATTGTTTTCGTCGATGAATGCAGATAAGGTTTTATGGGTCTGCGGCGGTTGTAACGGTTGAGATGGTGGTTGTGGAGTTGGGTCCTTGAGAGCCATCCATGAAGTGATTTCTTCGGCTCTGCCAGACTTGGAGGAGAGCTGGCGTTCCGGTGGTTCCGGTATGCTACCACGTGGCTCTTTCCAGTTCTGCCACGTGGGATGGGAGCTGAAGCCAGCTGGGTTGTTGTTGGTTGGCCTGGTTGTGGAGTGGGTTGAGGGATTGAACACCTCGAGCGAACTGCGTGAGGCTCTTGTTAATGGTGGTATCTGATTCGTTGGCTTATCTGATTCTTCTTCCATCTCTGCAAATAGTTCATAATAATTATGATACTTTTACTCTACTAGTAAAGAACACGAAGAAGAGATATGGTTGTAGAATAAAACTAAAAACGCGGAAAAGGTCTATTTTACAATTAAGATTTTATATATGATAGGCTAATGTCACAGGTCAGGTTTAAATGTCGTGTGACTGAATACAGTTCAAAATTCATAATTAATATATTCTGAATAATTTATTACAAAGAGAGATATTATATACCTAGCTATCACAACATAAACATCTTGATAATTAAGGGTATATAAATATAAAAAAAAGAAGTGGGAAGCTTTTGTTATTGATAGCGGTTTGAATTGAAATATATCCGGGTCCAGATGGATGTTCTATGTTAGACAGCAACTCTTCATATTGATTGCATGATGGGTTTGTCTCATCTGACCCGTTTTGAAAGAATCATAACCAAGAGTAAAAGACGCCTATGTAAGCATATTTTTGTGGGATGTGAATGGTGGGGCATTGCTAATATGCTATGAACTGGATTGGGGACTTTGGAAAGTGATGTTTTTTTGGAAATGTAATGCGTAACTAATGAGCAACTAGATTAGGAAGTGAATATATAATTTCATGGGTGTTTTTGTCAGTTCATGCTTTTTTTCCTTAACTAAATTAGTAAGTTGTGTTGGTTGTAGTTTGGGGACAGGAAAGAAACTCTGAGCACCTCATATATTTGAGGGTAGTTTTGTCTAGTAAAGATCAGGTTGGTAGATTTTCAAGTTTCAACAGTGGGGAGACAAAGGAAGAGCACAAATTTCCATAACTTGTACCTAATGAGCAAAGACAATATGTCTGGGTAGTTTTGTTTGCTAATTAAAGCCGTGCAAACTCAGTTCTTTGCTGCCATGAGAATAAGAGAAAATAGAAACATATCATAAACACAAAGTTTCAGACTCTTGAAAGTCGTTTGGAACATGAACACGGATTTTTTATAACTTGGATAATGATCTTTAGAGAACAAATGGTAAGAATAACTTGTCAGGCAGAAGGGGTTGCAGTTTGAAGTTTATGACTAAAAATCAAAGGAAGTGAAAACAATATAAAGAAGTACCTGAAGCAAAGCTGAGTGATCTGCTGAAATATATCAGGGCTTGGTTTTTCACATGAACTGGAAACTTGGACTTTTTTTGACAAACAAATAATGAAATTCAACGACAACAAACTGCTATGAAGGGTTATATACTCTTCCTAGTTTTGAAAAAGAAGAGCTAGCTTTTAACTTTTGAAGAGAGCTCGTGAGAGAAGCGACGAGAAGATAATGAAAAGAAAGACTTTTTTTTTTGGAGAAAAGACTGAGAAAAGAAAGATTGTTAAAAAGATTTGGGCTTCCCATCCCTGTACAGCAAAAACCTCACATGGCTCTAGCACGTATTCCTATGCGCACTTCTTCAACATACCCATCATCAATTATATGAAATTATTGAAAACAAATACAGGAAAACAAATAGTTGATTTTTTTCTCTACCTAAATCTCTTACCTCGAGTACTTGTGATTTCGTGTTTCTTTATTATACAGACTGGAAATGGGTTGGCAAATAAGAAAAGGAACAAAAGAAGAAGCAGGAAGGACCAGGAGAGAATGATCTTCTCAAGTGAACCACGTTGGAAGCTGCTAGCTCTACCGACCGGTTACTCCCTAGCCAATGCTGCTTTGTGAGTCCCTGTCTCACTTAATGTTTTCGCCCAAAATCAAGTCAGACAGGTGGAAAAGATAAATATAAGTTTTTTTTTTTGAGAAGAGATAAATATAAGTTAATTGTGCATTGGTAATAAAATGAAATGACTCTCTATAAAGATTTTTATGCTTATATTGAAGGCTTGCAAAGTTGGTCACTTGCAAGAGTGTCGTGACTCGTAGGTGGACACATAGCACATGTAAAGCTGATGTTGGATGGCATTTTCTACACTACACTTTTTATTTCGCAAATCATAAAGTCACAACATAATTCGCGATTGTGTAAGATAAGAAGTTGGTACTGTTGAACAAAAGCATTTCCATTCAGTCTTTTAAAAAAGTTTGGCTATTATAGAGGGTGTTGTAAATGAAAAGAGAAGCAAAATCCCCCACATCTGGCTATGCATTTTGCAATTTCTACAATGGTCTTCTATTAGAAGATTAGATCTTGTAAAAAAAAAAATTTTAATTGCTTCTTATTTAGTCAAACAACACTATCTCTCCTCTCTTGTTGTGGATCTTTGGCAATTTGCTTTGGTGGGATAAATCACAATGGTGTTGACTGTTGACACAATGGTTCTTGCCAATGCGTGGAAATTCTTGACCACGATGGTTCTAGTGGTGATAAGTTGGTTGTTTGGCATCAAGGGTTACTCGATTGAGATTTGGCTATGGGATGTTGGTTAGTTATGGAATATTCCTAGTTGTTGCCAGTGATTACTGGGTGGGGGTTGTGGTGGCGCTGTGTTGGGTTTTGTGATTGGTTGGAATGGTTGGGTTATTTGGTTTGTGTTGGTCATTGTGAGAGACCAAAAAAAAAAAATTTTATATGGTGTGTTGTAAATTGGAGATTGAGATGTAGAGTGTATTGCTAAGGTGGTTATGTAAAGTAAATAAATAAACTTTTCTATATTTGGTTGTAGTTGAGACGAGGCAAGAGAGAGAAAAACGAGGAAGAGAATTAAAGAGAAAAGAAAGAAAAATGAAAAATGAAAGAAGAAGAGAGAAATATTCTATCCTTCCTTTGTTTAATTTCCAAAAAGAAATGAAAGGAATTTTTTTTTTTTTTTAATGTCTGTTCCCCATAAAATAAAGAGTCCAAATTTGGTAATGATAGGATATAGAGCCCGTGTTTTATACCATCCAATTAAAATTTTTTACATTAGTTGTAGGGACTAGGTATGGGAGCTCCTCCTGTTAGATGAGTGGATTCAGGCTCAACTAGCCCAATACAATGAATTTATAGAGAATGGGTTTGAGAACAAGGCCTTAGTGAGGGTTACAACAACTAGACATGGTTAGGAGTGGATTGAATAACAAGGACGTGGACTAAAGTGTGAAATTCTGTCCTCTGCCTTCCTCCGAGGAGCTTGTTGTTCTTATTACTTCTTCAGTGCTTCGTTACAAAGGTTTCAAAAATCATACGAATTGCTACCGTGCCCCCTTTCCTGGAGGACTTCTTACATTATATATCCCCTTTCAGTTGATCCTGGCCTTTCATTTGTTGATTATGTAGGTCACTTCTTGAATGCTTGTCCCATCAGCCACCTTTCCAAACCTTCTGTCAGTTGTAACAACCAAAGCAGTACTGTTCAGGGGTCATTTCTTCATTAATGCAGCCAAAACATTAGTTGTGGGCATTTAATGCGAAGGTGACAGTTTCTCCTTGAATTGCTCCTCTACCAAGCTCTCATGGCTAACCCACTATACTTGTCCTTTTTCTTGGGATGCTCTGTGAGGCTGCCTTTGATGGCATGCCGCTCTTCCCTTCTATAATCTCAGTTGGCCGAGAACAAGATTGTCCTCGGCAATGCTGCTTGGCAATTTGGACTTTCTTCGTTCGTCCTCGGTCATTTTTTCTTCCTCGGCATGGGCCTTGGGCTTAGTATAAAGTGGGCTGGGGTGGCCAAATTCTTTGACCCCACAATAGCCCCTCAAAATCCTGCTGTCCAGCTCCTCGAATGAAGAGGAGGATTTTGATGTCCTCGGGCCTTTATCATGGCTTGTCAAGTCTTGTCCTCCGTCAACACCAGAGTCTTTTCACCTATCCAAGGCACGCTCCTGGCACTTTGATATATGGAGTGCGCCCTCATTAAATTTTGGCAGCTCGGTGCTTCCCACGTTCAACGGTGTGATGGTAATCTAATGGTGGGGATTTCTTTAACTTTATGGGTGGTAAAACCTATACAGTTATTTTTAATTGGAGGTATAAATACCCATTTGAACCAATTTGCCTCTTTACTTTTACACTCAAGAGTTATTGCGCTCATATCCCGAGTCCGGTCAAATCTTCAGCCAAACTTACGTCTCTTTTCAGCATAAAAAGCCTGTCCAAGGAGCTTTTCCTCATTTCTATAAGTTTTCTTCTCTCTCTAACTCATATTTTCTCTCTTCTATGTTTCTTTTCCTCTTATTCCTTTCTTTCTTTTGTCATTCCCTAAGTCTTTTAGTTGTTTCTAGGGATGGGTAAGTTTAAAAAGTTGGTTGAGTCCGAAGAGGCAATGGAGAAATTCATCGCTGATTATAGGATACCCAGTAATGTAGGTTTGAGATACTGTGAAGAAGGCGGGTGGCATTTTATGAGGCAAGGGGGTGAAGTAGTGATTCCCATGATCGCTTTCATAGAAGGTGGTATGAGAATCCCTATGGGGCCAGTGACGAGGGACTACCTTGGGCATTTCCGATTAGCTCCCACCCAGTGCACCGTCAACGTGTTTAGGATCCTGGGTTGTGTGGATGGCTTAAACGAGAAAATGGGATTGAGGTTAACCCATCACGATGTAAACTGGTGCTACAACCTCCAACACATAAAGGGTAAATCCTATTATATGAAAGTGAGGGATGACAAGATTCGGTTTATTCAGTGTCTCCCCGAGTCCAACAAGGGGTTAAATAAGGACTTTCTCATCGTGTCAGGGGGGTGGCACGATGGCCTTCATTGTCTGACAGAGGAGGGGGCACCAGGTGGGGTATTCAGAGTAGGAGGGGTTGATCTTTTGTGTTATCATAGTTTGCAGTGTTTGGTTGCTAATATGAATATGCTTTCTTTTTTGCAGATCCACACGCCTTTGAACGACACTTTCACTTGGTCAACCAGGAAGATTTGGAAACCATCCTTAAGGCGGAGGTCTTTGTGAACGAAGTTGACAACCAGGTTAAAACCGTTCACAAGATCCTCGAGTATGATCCCATCCAGAAATCATTCTCGACTTCGAAGTACGTGATCAGAGCCAAAGATCCTTGGCTTCACAGAATCACCGTAGCAAAACATGAGTTCTTGCTTCCCGAAGGATCTCCTGTCCCAGAAGGCGCTCATTTGGCAGGCCCTTCTTCATCCTATCAAGCTGTAGAGGCCGAGGGAGGAAGAGTAGAAAGCGAAGAACAGGTCGCTGAGTTGGGTCAGTCCTAGGACAAATTTGGTGTATTCAACCAAGTTAATCTATCCGAGGATCCCTCTGGTGACTTGGGCGACCCCAGTTTGATTGAAGCGGATCTCCTATCAATAGCGACTTCTTCTTAAGCTGAAATAGGTTTTAAGAGAAAACCTCCAACCAGCTTGCTTAACCTAATTGAGGGCCAACCGGGGAAGGATGCGCCGGGGAAGCCATAATCCAAGCTTCCTCCTCCTCCACCTAAGCCTCAGCTTGTTCAGACCAGGTCATCTTCCACCCAATCAAAGCCATCATCTCCACAGTCCAAACTTCCTCCTACTCCTCAGTCAACTCTGTCTCCTTAGCCCGAGCCCGCCGATCCAAAAAGGAAAAGGGCTTCCAAAGGCAAAGAGCCCATGGATGGAGGGAGATCTCGTTCCTCTCAGGAGGAAGATGAATCCCGATGAGCTTTAAAATAATTAAAAATTAGGCACCAGGGCCAGGAAAAAGAAGTCACCACACAGTCTGAGCCCTAGGCTTGGCTCCCTACCCCAATGCTCCATGGAAAGCCTTTGATGGACAACGCCTCCTTCAGGGACTTTCGATGGGGTGAAGGCGCCTATGTGGCTGATGCACTGGAGAGGTCTCTGCTACTTCCTGCCGATATGGCCGAGTTGGGGAATTTGAGGAGGCAGGAGGTCTTCCTCAGCATCAAAAGGTACTTGGGCATGGTAAGACTTCAAACACCTATGACTCCGTTGATTTTTGTTCCTTGGTTTCCAACTTACTATGTGCTTGTTTCAATTGGCAGGCTATCCAATCCATTTATAGATTAGAAGAGGTAGCTAACGACTAGGGCAGGGCCCTGGAGCTCGAGCGTGACAAGCGCTTGGATGCCACACGGACCCTTAAAAACTTCGAGGCCGATCTCTTGAAAGCAAGGGAGGATTTGAAAGAGATGACAAGGGCTAAAGATAGCGCTGAATCAGGCTTAGCTAGTGCCCAAAAACAGGCCGAAGACTAGACGAGGCACCTATTCGAGACTGAGGATCAGTTGAAGATTGCCAAGGGGCAAATTGCTGATCTAAAGAAGAGGCTGGCTGAGGCAGAGGGGGCCAAGAACGTCGTAGAGTGGGCCAGGGATGAAGCCCTGAGGGCTAAAGAAGAGGCGGAGTTCGCCAGGGCAGAGGCTGAGAGCTCTAAGGAGAAAGCCGCAGAGGAGGCTTATGACTTGGGAGTGGCTGAGACATAGGCCACTCTCAAGGCTCAAGTACTTGGGGTATGCAGGCTCTATTGTTCCTAGGTTTGGAACGAGGCCCTTAAATAAGCTGGGGTTGAGGCCTCGTCCGATCTGTGGAAGGTGAAGAATGTATACTACCCTCCTGCTATCTGGGAAACTGCCCCTTCTAGCTTCGAGGCTAAGGATGCTCCTGAGGAGGCTGAGACTGCTCATCCTGAAGCTGTTCTGGCTATAACTGCTCCTGATGAGCCAGCTAGGGAAAGTGAGCTTTCTGGGGTGACAGAAACAAATGAAGGCTTGAACCCTGAAGCACCTCAGAAGACTGCAGAGTCTACAGCTAATGCTCAGGCCCTTCATGCCAAGGATTCAGCTCTCCTTGTTGAGCCCCTTTAAACTGTTCCCCCAAGTGAGGGCTCCAAGGATCCTAAGACCGCTTCTACTCAGCTCTCCAAGGAAGGGATCAAGACAAAGCTGAAGAAATAGGCCATCTTGGCTAGCTTCTATTTTTTTTTTAAACATTGGAATTATTGTAATGAGGTCTTTAGATTGAATGCATGAAATTCCTTCCTTTTTACATTATGTGTTTATTGTTATTATTATCATTATCAGTGTGAATCTCGTGTCTCATGAGTTGGTTATCCTAATGGGTAAAAATGGTTATGTACATACCATATTTGAAATTAGACCTTTAAATTCTAATTCATCGGCATTAAAGGGGCACTTAGTTTGCGTTTGCTCACATCTTTAAGGGCCGGGGCCTGAGTAGATGATTCGAGGTACCGAGCGTATACTTAGGCTATATTCGCAACTTGCATAAATGCTTGATCTTGCTAATTTCTTCAAAGGTTGTGGTCTGAGGATCCGCCCAACATTTGGATTCTACCTACCACCTAAGCTCTTGCTGGAAGTAACTAGCTTCCCCATAGGTTTGAGTCTAAGGGCCATGCAAGACCTTGGTTCTGTCTAGTACTTAGATTTTTCCGGAAGTAACTAATTTCTCCATAGGTTTGAGTCCGAGGACCATGTAAGACCTTGGTTCTGTCTAGTACTTAGATTTTTCTGGAAGTAACTAGTTTCCCTATAGGTTTGAGTTCGAGGACCATGCAAGATCTTGGTTCTGTCTAGTGCTTAGATTTTCCTGGAAGTAACTAGTTTCCCCATAGGTTTGAGTCCGAGGACCATGCATGACTTTGGTTCTATCTAGTGCTTAGATTTTCCTAGAAGTAACTAGTTTCTCCATAGGTTTAAGTCCGAAGACCATGCAAGACCTTGGTTTTGTCTAGTACTTAGATTTTTCTAGAAGTAACTAATTTCCTAATAGGTTTGAGTCCGAGAACCATGCAAGATCTTAGTTTTGTCTAGTATTTAGATTTTTCTAGAAGTAACTAGTTTCCCCATAAGTTTAAGTCCGTGGACCATGCAAGACCTTGGTTCTGTCTAGTACTTAGATTTTTTTGGAAGTAACTAGTTTCCCCATAGGTTTGAATCCGAGAACCATGCAAGACCTTGATTCTGTCTAGTATTTAGATTTTCCTGGAAGTAACTAGTTTCCCCATAGGTTTGAGTCCGAGAACCATGCATGACCTTGGTTCTGTCTAGTACTTAGATTTTCCCAGAAGTAAATAGTTTCTCCATAGGTTTAAGTCCGAGGACCATGCAAGACCTTGGTTCTGTCTAGTACTTAGATTTTTCTGAAAGTAACTAGTTTCCTAATAGGTTTGAGTCTGAGGACCATGCAAGATCTTAATTCTGTCTAGTACTTAGATTTTTCTGAAAGTAACTAGTTTCCCCATAGGTTTGAGTCCGAGGACCATGCAAGACCTTGGTTCGGTCTAGTACTTAGATTTTCTATAAGTAACTAGTTTCCCCATAAGTTTGAGTCCGAGGACCATGCAAGACCTTGGTTCTGTCTAGTACTTGGATGGTTGCCAAAATACAAGACATATAATCATAATGGACTAAAAATTTGAATTAGAGAAATGCTTTTGTTAATAATAATATATTTTTAGGTTATTTACATTCCATGGACGAGATACAGCTTTTTTCATCTAAGTCTTCTAAGTAGTATGCACATATTCCTGCTACTGAAGTAATTCGGTATGGTCCTTCCCAATTAGGTCCCAGCTCTCCCCAAGATGGGTTCTTGGCAACACCCACGACTTTCCTCAACACTAAGTCCCCTGGTGCTAATGGTCTCAGCTTCACATTGGCATCATATCCCTGCTTAAACTTCTGGTGGTAATAGGCCAACTAGATCACTGCCTTTTCTCTTTGTTCATCGATTAGATCTAGGCTCTTCCTCAGTAGTCCATCATTACTGCTTGGAATGAAGGAGCTTGTCCTCAACGTTGGGAAGTTTGCCTCTAAAGGCATAACAGCCTCGACCCCATAGGTCATGGCAAAAGGTGTCTCTCTTGTTGACCGTCGTGGTGTAGTCCGGTAAGTCCACAAGACGTGTGTCATCTCCTCTACCCACCTTCCCTTAGCATAATTCCAGTCTCTTCTTAAGCCCATTGAATATGACCTTGTTGACAGCCTCGGCCTGCCCATTTCCCTGAGGGTAAGCTGGAGTTGAATACTTGTTTGTGATCCATAGTTCGCAACAATACCTCCTGAAGGCTTTGCTATCAAATTAGAGTCCATTATCTGAAATGAGGGTTCGAGGGACCTCAAATCGTGTAACAATGTTTCTCCAAATGAATTTCTTAGCATCTGCATCTCTAATGTTGGCCAATGGCTCAACTTCGACCAATTTGGTGAAGTAATCTGTGCCGACCAACAGATATCTCTTATTTCTTGCTGCCTTGGGGAAAGGGCCTACAATATCCAGGTCCCACTGGGCGAACGACCATGGATTAGACAAAGGGTTGAGGACCCCTTTTGGCTAATGGATATTTGGGGCAAACCTTTGGCACTGGTCATATTTCTTAATATATTCTAGGGCTTCCTTCTGCATCCTCGGCCACCAATATCCTTGGGTAATGGCTCGGTGCGATAGAGATCTTCCTCCTGTGTGACTCCCACAGATCCCTTCGTGCAGCTCTTCGAGCAGTAATTCTAATGCTTCAGGGTGAATACACAGTAAATATGGCCCAGAATAGGAACGCTTATATAATTTGTGGTCCTCGGACAACCAAAACCAAGGAACGTTTCTTCGTATCTTTTTAGCCTTTGACTTCTCCTCGGGCAGGATATCATCTTTAAGGAATCTCACTATAGGGTCCATCCAACTAGGACCCACTTTAACTTTATGGATATGGGCCATGCCTTTTGCAGCCTTATTTGCTTTATCCAGATGCTTGACAAGAATAATTCAAGGCAGACTCCCTGCCGAGGAGGTAGCAAGCATGGCTAGTGAATCTGCATGGGTGTTTCCACTTCTGGAGATGTGTGACAAGTTGAAAAGATCGAAGTCTGATTGCAAGCATTTGATCTGGCTTAAGTACTCTTGCATCCTCGCATCTCTGGCTTCCAACTCTCCCTTTACCTGGCCCATTACCAATCTCGAGTCCGAGAACATCTCTACTGTTTTTCCTCCCATTTTCTGCACCATGGCCATTCCTTGTAACAAGGCCTCATATTCGACTTCGTTATTCATGACCGAGAACCCAAGTCTTAGGGATTTCTCTACGACAGTCTTCTCAGGAAACACTAGGATTAGCCCCACTCTGGACCCCCTTTGATTTGCTGCGCCATCAACGTACACCTTCCAACATGAGGGTCCTGGCATAGAGATTGACCCAACCGGTTTTCCATCCATGTATCGCTCCTCTACTACTATTTCTACTAGTGGTTCAGCAAATTCGACCACCAAGTCAACTAGGACCTGGCTTTTTATGGAGGTCCAAGGTATGTACTTGATGTTAAAAGCTCCTAGATTAATGTTCCATATGGCAATCCTTCTAGTGTAATCAGTAGTTCGAAGTACGGACTTCAAGGGCAGTTGGGTTAGAACGACCACTGTATGGGCTTGGAAATAATGGGGAAGCTTTGGCGTAGCGTGGACCACAGCTAGTATGACTTTCTCCAAGGGTAAGTATCTGATCTCAGCTTCATGTAGCGACTTGCTCACGTAATAGACTGGCTTTTGTAGGCCATTGTCATCCCGTATTAGCACCAAGCTCACAACATGAGGGGCCACAGCAATATATGCATATAGGACTTCATCAGCCTCAGGACTAGACATGATAGGTGGCTGTGATAGGTATTCCTTGAGTTGCTAGAAGGCCATAATACAGTCCTTGGACCATTCAAATCATTTCCACTTGTTGATCAAGAGATAGAATGGTCTGCATCTATCCGCCGACCTGGAAATGAATCGATTCAAGGCGGCGACCATTCCAGTAAGCTTTTGGACCTCCTTGGCATTTTGCAATAGTTTTAAATCATTAATAGCCTTGATTTGGTCACTATTAACCTCAATTCCCCTATGAGTAACCATGTAGCCTAGAAACTTTCCTGATCCCACGCCAAATGAGCATTTGGAAGCATTTAGGCGCAGCTTGTGCTTCCTTAAGACATTAAAGGTACTGCCAAGGTCTCCTAAATGCTCAGACACCACTTTACTCTTCACCACCATATCATCAACATAGATTTCAATGCTCTTGCCCAACTACGGCTCGAACATTCTCATCATCATCCTTTGATAAGTGGACCCTGCGTTTTTCAGATCAAATGACATTACCTTGTAGTGGTAGTTCCCAATAGGTGTCACAAAGACTGTCTTCTCCTGATCCTCTAGGGCTAATGGTATTTGATGATAGCTCTGAAAGGCATCTAAGAAGCTTATCCGAGGATGGCCCGCTGTTGCATCCACCAGCTGGTCTATCCGAGGCATGGGGAACGGATCTTTTGGGCATGCTTTATTTAGGTCCGTGAAGTCTACACAAACTCGCCATTTTCCACTTTTCTTCTTGACTACCACGGTGTTGGCCAACCATTCGGGGTAAAAAACCTCTTTGATAGCCCCTGCATGCTTAAACTTCATCACATCGTCCTTAATCGCATCAGCGTGCTCTCTTGATGGGCGACGGGGTGGTTGCTTCTTGGGAGTGATGGACGGGTTAACATTGAGATGGTGACAGATGAATGTTAGATCAATCCCTAGAGTATCGCAGGCATCCCATGCAAATACGTCAATATTTCTTTTGAGAAACTCGATCAACTCTTCCTTCTCTTGAGGAGGTAGTTGAGCCCTTACATGAAAGAACTTTTCTAGGGTACTACCAATGACCACCTTTTCTAGATCTTTACATTTTGCCTTCTCGGCAGCTATAAGTCCTTTTCAGCAGAGGTCAAGGACTCTGCATCGAGCCGATGTAAAATGGCAGCCACCACACACTGCCTTGTCGTGGATTGGCAACCACGGATTTTGAGAACCTGGTCCTCTGATGGGGATTTCACCTTTTGATGCAAGGAGGCAACATCCCCCAAGGTATGGAGCCAGGGCCTACCTACAATGGCTGTATATGGAGAGTAGGTGTCCATCACGATAAAATTCACCTCCACTATCTCTGGGCCGGTCTAGATGGGTAGCCTAATCATGCCCTTTGGAATAACAAGTTTCCCTTCGAAGCTCATCAAAGAAGAGCTATAGGGTATCAAATCTTCCGGTTTTAAATTTAGCCCCTTGTAGAGGTCAGGGTACATAACCTCGGCAGCACTGCCACCATCCACTATCACTCTTTTCACATCGTAATCCCCTATTCTGAGAGTGATCAACAGCACATCGTCACGGGGCTGGGTGGTCCCGATCTTGTCTTCCTCTAAAAAACTCAAGATTAGGTGAAAATTCATTCTGGCTCTCTTCGGCTCTGGCTCGAACTCCTCGGCAGGTAGTTGAGCCACATATAATACTCGCGAAAGGCGCGTGCCTGTTCTTCCTGGCACAGCCAAGATTACATTGATCATCCTTACGGGTGGCCTTAGGGCAGTATCTCTCCAGGGTTCCTGATGGGTCTGGCCTTGATGACCGCTGGAATGATGTAGAAGGTGCTTCAGCTCTCCTTCTCGGACTAGCTGATCCAGATAGTTCCAGAGGTTCCTGCAGTTCTCCGAGGTATGTCCGTGATCCTAGTGGTATTGGCAGTAAAAGTTCTGATTGCGCCTCATGGACTCTCCCGCCATCTTATTCGGCCACTTAAAGTATGGCTCGTTCTTGATTTTCTCCAACACCCGATGTACTAGTTCTCGGAACACAGTATTGACAGTTTATGTGTTGGTTGCTCCGGATTGCCCTACAAAATCTCTCATTGGGCAGTTGCTGTTATATCGGTCTGACTTGAAATCCCTCATCTCTTGAAGGATAACCTTCTCTTTTCCCTTACCTTGCAGCTGGTCTTCCTCTACTCGTTTATACTTATCGATCTGACCCATCAGTTGGCACACACTGGTGGCAGGCTTGCTAGTCAGAGACTTCCTCAAGCCGTGCTCGGCTGGGAGACTACTTTTGAAGGTGTTGATGGCGACATCGTCAAAATTTTCATCCATTTCATTATACATCTCCCAATATCTGTCCAAGTAGGCCTTTAGAGTTTCTCCATCATGCATGGATAACGACAATAACACACTCAAGGGTTGAAGAGCTCTATTGTTTGTAATGAAACGAGAACCAAAGGGTTGGGTTAACTGCCTATACGAATCTACGGAATTCGTCTTTAAGCCATTGAACCACCTCATTCCCACTGGTCCCAAGCTAGATGGGAAAACCTTGCACATTAGCACCTCATTTTTAAAATGGACAATTATCCTTTGGTTAAATTGGCTCACATGCTCCACGGGGTCTGTTTTGCCATTATAAAGGGTGAAGGTTGGCTGCTGGAATCGTTGAGGGAGTATAGCCCTTTCAATGTGGCATGTGAAAGGTGATTTGGAGAGTTGATCCAGTGCCCTGCTCATGGCATCGTTTCCTAAGCCCCTAGGAGATGGGCTTTTACGTTTACGCCTCTGGTAGTGCCTTCTTCATGAGAGAACATCTCGCTTGGAGGAGTTCTCGATATTTACCTATAGTCATCATCGCTTTCACCATCGGAGGGCATGTTTGAGCTAGAATGAGATCGCCTTCATTATGCATGGCGCAACCTTCTCTTTAAGTCATTTATCTCTCGCTGCCTGGCTTGCTCATCATTTTGGCTCTGGGATACGTGACTTCCCACACGAGAGTGGCTTCTACTAGTTTGAGTGGTATGTGCACTTCCCTCTCGAAACCTTCCATTCTCTTCATTTCAATCACACTCAGGGTTGGGAAAGTTACCCAGTTTTTGGGATTTAGCCGGTTCAGACTGATGGGAGCCTGCTCGATGAGGGCCTGATCCTACCATGCTTGATTGTTATCCTTACTAATACACAAGTTCTTCCCAAAGACGACGCCAATTGTAGGGACTGGGTATGGGCGCTCCTCCTATTAGATGAGTGGATTCAGGCCTAACTAGCCCAATATAATGAATTTATAGAGAATGGGTTTGAGAACAAGGCCTTAGTAAGGGTTACAACAACTAGACATGGTTGGGAATGGATTGAATAACAAGGACGTGGACTAAAGTGTGAAATTATGTCCTTTGCCCTCCTTTGAGGAGCTTGTTGTTCTTATTACTTTTTCAGTGTTTCGTTACAAAGGTTTCAAAGATCATACAAATTGCTGCCGTGCCCCCTTTCCTGGAGGACTTCTTACATTATATATCCCCTTTCAGTTGATCCTCACCCTCCATTTGTTGATCATGTAAGTTACTTCTCGAGTGCTTGTCCCATCAGCCGCCTTTCCAAACCTTCTGTGAGTTGCAGCAACCAAAACAACATTGTTCAAGAGTCATTTCCTTATTAATGCGGCCAAAACGTTCGTTGTAGGCATTTAATGCAGATATGACAATTTCTCCTTGAATTGCTCCTCTACCAGGCTCCCATGGCTGGCCCACTGTACTTGTCCTTTTTCTTGGGATGCTCTGCGAGGCTGCTTTTGATGGCATGCCACTCTTCCTTTCTATAATCTCGGTTGGCCAAGAATAGGATTGTCCTTGGCAATGCTGCTTGGCAATTTGGACTTTCTTCGTTCGTCCTCGGGCATTTCTTCTTCCTCGGCGTCGGCCTTGGGCTTAGTATAAAGTGGGCTGAGGTGGCCAAATTCTTTGACCCCACATTAGTTTTTTACTTAAAATCTGAAATATCTTACTAAACCTAATAACATTGCATCAACCATTTACATACAAATTAAAATATGGTATTTATTGAGATGTTATACTATGTGATCAAATATATTTATGTTTTAGTAATATAATGATGTGTCATGTCTTTATTCAGAAATATAAACCAAAGAGTTTACACCAAGTCCTTATAGACTTTAATCTCTATAATCTATTCTACTATTTAAGGGGTTTCCTCTATTTGAACCAGATTTTTTTTTTTTTTTTTTGGTTCCAAAATACTCTTACAGCCTATATTTAAGTAGGGGCAAAACTTGAGGATAACATTGTAAAAATATAACTCTAATTCTCATCTAAAACATTTCCTACAAAATATGATCACTCTCCTACTAACTCACTTCTTCAAAGCAACTATATGTTAGCTATTTAAAAAAAGAAAAAAGAAATATATATATATATATATATATATATATATATATATATATATATATATATATATATATATATATATATATATATATATATATATATATATATAGAAAAACAAGTTAAACCAAAAAAAAAAAAAGGTTAAACAACCCCACATTGATGTTGTTTTTTTTCCTCAAAAAAAAAAAAAAAATCATCCTCACATTTATCTTTCTATCAAAAAATTTATTTAAAAAGAAAAATCCTCAAGTTTATCCATAATAAAATAAATAAATAAATAAATAAATAAACTAAATTTTGATTACAATTTAAACTGCTTTTAACTTCTTTTTTTTTTTTTTTAAAGA
Organism: Quercus wislizeni; assembly: GCA_023055345.1. Taxonomy (NCBI): domain Eukaryota; kingdom Viridiplantae; phylum Streptophyta; class Magnoliopsida; order Fagales; family Fagaceae; genus Quercus; species Quercus wislizeni. Next base: position 31,767,812 of record JALGQJ010000004.1, read on the forward strand.
AAAGAAAAATAAGTTAAATAACCCACATTGCTTTTTATTTTTCTATATATATATATATATATATATATATATATAAATACTAAAATAGATACATACACGTTTGATTATAATTTGCTTCAATAGTGTGCATCTTTTTTTTATTTTTTTTATCAAGCAGTTTACATCATTTTATCTTTACATAATTCTACTCTAAACTTTTAACTACACGGTTACCTCTCTCATTTGAATTCATATATCAAATGCCACTCATCCTTATCTCATTCCATCCCATGGATGCAGTTAAAAAGATAATCACCAAGTCATTACACACTCTCTCCCTTCGATTTTATAAAAATAAATAAATCTATTGGATTGCAAAAACTTAGTTTTTGCTCTCAACGTCTACAGTTTTTCTTCTTTTGAGTTCCATTCATTGTTGTCCAATTTTTTAATGCCCCGATTTGCAACCATTGTCATATAGAATCTAAGGTGAGTAGGGTTGCTTTTTTATTTATGCTGTAATAAATTTATTTCAGAATTTTTTTGAACAAAAATTTAAATGGATTTAATCTCAATTGCAAGCCAGGCAAGACCATGTGTGGTGCTATTAGCAAACCGTGGAACCCAATATGCAGAGCATTCCTCAAAATCTCATTAATTCTTTGACTTCGTAAGAAAATCAATGGAACTCAATGGATGGTTGTGCCACTCGATCATTCCTTTGCTTGCACAATTTATTTGGTTTTATTTCAAATTGAACATTTGCATCTTTGGCCTCTACTCTACAACACCATTTGGTGCTTTGTGTGGAGACCATTGGTCTTACCATTTTCTTTTCTTGCAGATGTTATGTACATGTGCAAAGAACATGAGGATATTAGCAAGATGGCAGAACAATTGGCTGCCCTGGCTTTGGATCTAAGAGAGATGTATTTTTTTTTCAAGTAAATATTATGTGTTGTATGTAGCTTACTATTTTTTTACCATTTATTCGTCTTATTGAGAAACTACCTTTTGATTGTGGACTTAGTAGATGGCACAAACAAATTTTCGAAATCATTTTGTTTACATTTTACTAACTGGATGGTATATACCGTTTTGTTTGATTATTTTCTTTCTTTCATTTTATAATTCTTTTCAATTTTCATGTTGCATTGAATTCTTTTTTTTTTTTTTTTTTTTGGGAGGGAGAAAACGATAGTAGACTTTATTCAATTAAATCACTTTGTACAATAGAGAAAAGGAAAGAGGGTTATTCTTCTAATCAAACAATGACCTCCTCATTCTCTTTTGCAGCACTAGCTAAAGCTAATGCAGCACGATTACATCGTAAATGTATACTATGAAAAGAAATAAAAGAAAAACTCTCTCTAATTAAACTAATGTCTTCAATGATCCATGCAGCTTCTAAACAACAAATTCTATCAGAATCAAGAGGTTCACAAGTTCAACAAAGTTGCATTCCACCATCACCTTATGGAAACTGGTATTTTGACAAAACAAAAGAGCCAATCTCATCATTGTAGCTGCTGTGAAGAGGGGGTTTAGATTCTTTAGTAGATGATGACATGATGCTGCTAAAACTTCACCTTTATTGTTTCTTATAAGAAAATCAAAACCCACAAAGGTGTTCTTCTTCGATTGAGAAATTGCTAGATTGAGTTTATGGATTGAATCAGAAATTGGGAGCCGCCACTTTGTTGTCTGCACTTCAGCAACCTGATTCTGCCTGTGTTGCACATCCATAAATTCTAACCAGTAAGTTTCAGTCCAAGCCCATAAATCTTTGGATGAGGGAGTTTTATTCTCAAATATCATCTTGTTTCTACAATTCCAAATCATCCAACATGTGATACAAAGTGTGTGAAAATCCATAGAATTCAATTTTTTTAAGGTAGCCTCCATTGCATCAATAAAACTGATATGTTGTGGTAGCCAAAGATCATTCCAAAAATGAGTTTGCATCCAAACAGATTGTGCAAAAGAGCATTCCCAAAACATGTGGCTATTTGTCTCTGCTTCATCATTGCAAAGGGCACATGAGAAAGAGTTGGAGATCTTTCTATCAAAAAGCTTTGTTCGAGTGGGAAAGCTATCATTGCAAGCTCTCCAAATAAATGATTTAATTTTTGGAGGAATTATAGAAGACCAAATGCCTTTCCAAAAGGAATGAATCTTAGTAGGATCTGATGTGGTAGACAAAGAAACATTGGACTGTTTTTCAATCTCCAATTGCGGAAAGTAAGAAATCCTAACAGAGAACCTCCCCAATCTATTTTTGGTCCAAATAAGAGTATCTTCAAGTCTTTGAATATTGAGAGGAATGGCCTTAATGATTGAAGCTTCAAAGGGAAAGAAAATAGAATCAATGAGGAAATCCTTCCACCTCGGTTGTGGGGCTGAGAAATCCATAAGATCAGCTACTGTGGCCTCAGCTGGTAAAATTGTTCTAGGTGAACATACTTTCTGATTTGTCTCCGAAGGCAACCATTTGTCAGTCCATATATTGATCAAAGAACCATTACCCACCCTCCATCTACTGCCTTGAATGATCAAATCCCTCCCACGAGTTATACTTCTCCATGCAAAAGAAGAGTGATTCAGAATTGAAGCTTCAAGAAAAGATGTATGTTGAAAATATTTAGATTTATAGACTTTGAAAGGAGCGAGTCCTAACACTGCAGTAACCTCCATGCCTGTTTGGCAAGTAAAGCTTTATTAAAACTCTTTAAATCACAAAAGCCAAGGCCTCCATCCTTCTTTGCTAAGCACATATGCTTCCAACTCAACCAATGCATTATCTTCTCTTCATTTTTCTACCCCCACCAGAATTGCCCCATCATTGAATTAATTTCATCACAAAAACCTGCTGGCAATAAGAAGCAATTCATGCATATACAGGTATCACTTAGGCTACAGACTTGATTAGGACTTCTCTCCTTGCCTGAGATAATAATTTAGTTTTCCACCCACTGAGTTTGGATTGGATACGAAGTTTGATTTCAGCAAAAGCTTGTTTCTTACCTCTACCAATTATTGGGGGGCAAAGCAAGGTATTTTTCAAAGGGTTTTGTGGATTTAGTATTGAGTAGCATTCTGATCTCATCTCTGGTCGACGAAGGAGTGTTGGTACTGAAAAAAATTGAACTCTTCTCACAATTAATTTTCTGACCTGAAGCTACTTCATAAATATGTAAGATTTCCTTGATTATGTAACACTCAGATGAGGAAGCTTTTCAAAACAGTAAACTATTGTCTGCAAATAGAAGATGTGTAATCTAAGGTCCATTACAAGAAATACTCATTCCATGTACGCACGTGCTCAGATGTTAGTAAATAGTAAAACACTTGTAATTTATAAGGGATATATTAATCATTTTAAGACAAAATTCACCAAATTTCTCTCCTTCTTTCCCCGTTGTTAGTTTGTTACTGCCCAATTTGAGCTCATAACAAAAAGTAGCTCCCATGGGAATTGCATCCTCCACATCAATTCATTTTCTCTTCTCTCGTTAAACCAAATCAAAGAAATCTAAGATTATGTTTGGTAACTGTTTTTTCCCTTTGTTTTCTGTTTTTAAAAAACAATTTTCTATTTTTGAGACTAAAAAACTTGTTTGGCAACTCAAAACAGGTAGAAAACAAAAACTGTTTTCGAAACTCAATTTGTAAAGGAAACTGAAAACATGTAAAAGACTGTTTTCAGTTTCTAATTTTTAAAAGTCAATGAAAACACGCATTTAATTTAATGAATCTATCTCATTTAATGAGTTAACATTAAAGTTCAAATCCTAATAACAACATATTTTAGTATTTTCTATTTTTTTCTTAAAAACCCATCTTTTTTAATTTCAACTAACCAAACATGTTTTTTGATTTTAAAAATACAAGAAAATTGTTTTTTCTTTATATTCCCGAAAACAAGTTTTTGAAAATAGAAAACAAAAACTGTTACCAAACATAACATAATCCTTTTCCTTCTCATATTTCTCTTCCCTCATTTTTTTTCTTTGCATCTAAATGTGTAAATCTTTAATATTAGTGGCTTTTTGCAAATTCACCCTTAAATTAATATTAAAAAATAAAAATAAATGAAATTAGCTTGAAATACAACATCCAAATCATATGAACAAGTTTTTTAGTTTACACTCATACATTAAGATCTACGGATAGAATTATTTTTGTAGCAAGAGAATGAGTAAGCTCATTGTCCACTCTTTTTACATAATATCTGAAACTACACGTGAAAAGCACTTTGACAAAGACTAAATCTCTTCGATTGGATTGCCAAACAAAGTTTTTGAAGGCGGCTGGCATGACACTTGATATAAGAGGGATAATAGATAAGGTTGGCATGGTAGTGGTACCTTGATCTTCAAATGGTAGCTGCGAAAAGGTTTGTTGGGCAAGTATGGTACGAAAATGTGTTTTCACAATAAAAATAGTAACGATACCAGGCGTTAAAATGAAGCGAGTACACAGTACGTGACATAAAGCAGTTTTATAGGTAATACTGAAAATAACCCCACACGTGGTCCACAAGCCACGTGAACCACTTTTGCAAAACCATCTTATCCGTTCACAGCTTTGAGTGGTCACATCCAACACTCCCTGTTGGTCTAAGTATCGCCCTTTTCCTGGTAGACCCCACCTGAAAATTTTAGAACCTATGCTGGTCCCACTTCAATGCAAGCATCAGAATCATATTCATATGTGTAGTCTCAATACTTATCAAAGGTGTTCACGTGTCACGACCCTTTTGTTTTTGTTTTTACTCTCTCCCTCTCTCTCTCTCTCTCTCTCTCTCGATGAGCCTTTTTGAGTGAAAAAGAGATACGTTGTGGCTCAATAACATCGAATAAACAAAGCAACCCACGACCTTGGGCCTTGGAAATGGGCTCTTCCTTGCCCCAAGATGTCCCTGTAATACATGATCACTTTTTGTGTGGGAGAAATTATTTTGGACACCCCAATTGTTTTTTTGTTGGGTTTTCTTTCTCTCTCTCCTTCTTTCTTTTTTTTTTTTTTTTGGTATGTATAAACTAGTATTTGGATTTTATATCCTAGAGTTTTAGAATTTGATTTTTACCTTCTAAGAGCAATAGCATCCAAGTTTCTAACTTAGTATCTATTTTATCATCTAGAAAGTTATTTTATCTATTATACCAATTCATTTTACAATTAACTCTACATCTCAGTTTCTATTCTTTAACCACCTCAGTTAAATATATATACTTTTTTTATTTATCATTTCATTATTTTTATTTATTCTCTCTCTCTCTCTCTCTCATTCTTTCTGTACAATAACCACCACAAATCCTTTCACCAAAAAAAAAAAAAAAAGAACCATTACAAATCTATTGACACCACCACCATCACCAGCACTAGCCAACCATCGCTGCACTACAAACTTGACACCACCACCACCAGCAATCCACAAAAACTCACAATCCACCATCAACATTCAACACTAAAAAAAAAAAAAAAAAAATCAGCAACCCATGGCCTCTACCATCGTGAGCACAACCCAAATCCACGACGAGCACACCATGGTAGCAAACGACGAGAAAACCCACATCAGTCAAATTGCAAGACCCAATCTATAGCCCCTTCAATCCATTGCCAAAAAATTGAGAGAGAGAGTGTCTAAGAAAGAATAGAGAAGAACAAAGACAGAGAGAAGAAACAGTGAAGAGTCAAACGAAGAGGCAGAAAAGAAGAAAAGAATAAGAGAAAATAGGGAGTGGAGAGAGAAAATAATATTATTTTATTTATACATACTAGCTACAGCAAGTTCTAAATACCCATACTTACTATAGGTAGGATGGAAAAAAAAAAAAAGTTTACATACCCGAATGTGGGGGGCTTTTACGGCTTTAGTGGGTAAAATAGCAACTGGGGATTTTTACACCTCCCAATGCTAATACTCTAAAGTTATATTCAATTTGCATCAGCAGTCCATCCGTTTATATTTTCCATTAAATGCCACATAAACTATGGACAGAGGGTTGGTTGATATAAACATAATATAATTTCAGGGTGTAAAATTCAAAAACTCCCCAAACTTTAGAGGTTTAGTTTGTACTTTATCCTTTTTGTATGTGTGTAGCCACGTGTAGCATTGTTAGGTTTGTATTTATTTTTAGGAGTCAATCCCAAAACTTAACATTGGTTCAAAGAAGACCGATTGTTGCACCTCAAAATAACTCAATTGTATAAGAGAAACCAAGCCCAAAATCTTAGAAGCTAAACACGTGTGATAAGTGAGCTTAGGGGTTGAGTCGGCCCATTTTTACTTGGCCCGTGAGCACAATGGGTTGCGCATAGTGGGCTATTAACTAGTCAACGGACTAGGTTAGGCTAGGCCAAAAGAGAAAACCCCAGCCCATTAGCAATGCCCATTTTATCTTTAGTGGACTGGGCTATTAGGTTGGGCCTAATGGGTTATCTATGGGCTTGTGTTAGCATCTTATTTTATTATTTTTTATAAGGAAAGAATAAATTTTATTTAATGGAAAGAATCAAAGAATTTAAACTTAGTTCAAATTTTTTACAATAAAATCTATTTAATTTTTGTTTTGTTGATGGAAACCAATTGAATTTTTTTATTAAGGCTTTAAATAGTTTTTAATTTTTATCTTTAATAAAAAAAATGTCAAATGGTTAAATAATTAAAGTAGCTAGACTACTAGAAAAATATTTGTAAAGTTGTGATTTACAACTATGTGTTTTGTTGGGTTTAATTCCGTGCCAAATTTGATTGTAATTCTATTCAATCTTTTGTACCCCGTATTTATTGTGGGATTTTTCTGTAAGGGTTGTGTGATAGAGAGAGAGAGTGTGAAGACTCAAGCAATTGAAGACTGAAGAGTTTTTGCGGGTATCTCGCGACTAAGCATCCCGCAAAGTGACTCATGTGATTTGCACATGTTGGAATGCGAAGAGTCAGGATAGGATGGGGATAGCTGTGTCTCGCGAGTATCTCACGGGTAAGGCCTTCCCGCAAGACATCTGCAAGACATTCTGTTTTGCCAAACTGTCAATTCTGATACACACTTTCTGTGCCTACACTATTTATTCCCATATTACCCACAAATGTTAAGGAATGCTTCTGAGAGAAAACCCTAGCCAAACACCTTGAGAGTTAGAGATTGTTATACTCACAATCCTCTACACAATAGCTTGTGGATTTTCCTTAACTCCTACCTCTCCATTTCCATACCATTGAAAGGTTGATAACCCAAACACTTACCACATCCTTTTAGAGTGTCAAGTGAGGTTTTGGTGCTGCTGGGAAGCATTGGAAGAAGCCAAGGATGGCAGATGCAACATGGAGCTTGTTACGGGATCCGGAGAGCTAGACAAGACACGGTTCCGAGAAGCCTTGTTGGAGTAGGAGCTTGGAGGGCTTAGGTACAACAGGTAAATTAGGCTTGGAGGGTCTTTTGCCAACCCATGTATCCCAACTGATTGTCTAGTGGATCGATTACCGCTTGGAGGGTGGCGAAGAGGTTTTTCGCCTAGTTCTTCAGTTTCCTCTTCGATAACACATCGGCGTGCTATTTGTGTTTGCATTCTTCTTCCCTACTCTTTTACATTTCATTTTACTGCTGTGATTATATGAATATGTGTTAGAGTAGCTTGTTTGTTTATCCGCTCGCATTTACACTATTCCGCACTTAGAATTAAGATAGTGTAAAATCTATTTAGTTGTAACTTTAATTTGGGGGTCTAAACAGCTCTTATGTTCTTAACACATTTTCGAGCTTTCAATACTTATTTAGTAAACTAAATTTAACACAATCACTTTAAGTATTTTAGTGGTTGGGGGAGTTCTCTTAAGAAATTCCTACATAATGTCTCAAGATTAATCTTTCATACTCCTCCTATATATTTTTGTTATGAATTTTGAGTTATTAACCGCTCGTTAGCTCGATGGACCATCGGGGTACTGGGTTAGGCCATGGACAATGGGCTATTTGGTGACCCCTATGAGCTTTGATTCCAGTAACTCCAAAAACACAAAAAAATTTGAAACTATCAAGTTACTAATAGTAAATGAAAAAGTGTTATTAGTGGGTTTAAATGAGAATCAATAAAAACTTACCAACTCAATTGTAATGAAAACTAATTTATAAAAACTTGCCAACAGAATTAAAACAAAAAAAAAAAAAAAATACACACGTGTTTCTACTTAGTAAGCAACGGAACACATTCATAGTATTGCCAACAAAACATGAATTATTTCTAGTTGAACAAGAAAATGGCACGAAAGCAAAATCATGCACTTTCTCTTCTTCTAATTTTATATATAGAGTTAGACATATGATTGGGATTTTTTTTATGGCTCTAAAATATTAAACTCCTCATTTTTTACATTGAATTAACTCACTTAATATAAAAATTAAAAAAAAAAAACTTAATTGGACACATGGCACAAATTAAACTTCAATTAAAATCTAACTTGGATTCTAATAGGATTTTTAATGTGCTTTAACTTAGGTTCATTTTTTGAGTTAGATCGAATCTCACTCCTAGTTATTTTGGTGATTGAAAAATGCATAAATCTCATATATATATATATATATATAGACAAAGTTGAGAGAAAATTCAATTAGATTTCATATTAGAATTCACTTAGAATCTAATTCTGTGCCACGTGTCCCATCTAAACTAAGCTTTTAAATTTTTGTGCCAAAGTGAGTTAATTTGGTGTTAAAGTTAGATTTCAATTAGAATTAAATTTTACGCCACGTATTCCATCTAATTTAAGTTTTTTAATTTTTGTATCAAGTGAGTTAATTTAGTGTAGAAAACAAGGAGTCCAATATAAATAAACCATAAAAAAACCCTAATCATATATCTAACACTATATATAAACTAGCTTGTAATCTCATGCATATGTATGGATGCACTTATAGAAATACGATCAAATGCATGATGTAATTCCTACATATATAATTTAAATATTATTGATAGTCATTTTTATATTTTGTTAACTCTTTAAAAAAATTTATAAGGATATTATTAGGTATAAAATCTAAATTGTCCATTTTTTTTTTCTTTAAATTATTGTGAAGCACTTTTTTTTTTTTTTTTCTTTTTTACGATTCATTTATTCTAAACTCTTTGGTTTTTATACTTAATAACTCGCTTGGATGAATATTTATGATGTGGTCCCACATTTTATTCTAAAATTAAAAAATAAAACTCTTTAAGAATAAATAATTTATAACACATAGCGCAAAATTGGAACTCTAATTTAGAATTCTAATTTAAGTTTTTTTCAGCTTCACCTATTATATATATATATATATATATATAAAGAAGCCAGTACTTCCAAACCCAGGATTCCTGAACCTAAAGTCGATTTAGAGAAAATCTACAGCAGGTTCACCAAGTCCAAGAAAGAAGTTACAGTCCAAGATCTCCAGAAAGAGATTAAGGATACCAGAACTGAGATGAGAAGCCTTAATCAAGAACTAACCATTCTTAGAGTTGATTACGGTCTCATAAACTTCAGGGTTAAGAACTTAGAGTCAACCTCACATCAAGGCGAGGAGGAAACACCCTCAATAAACCCTTTCGATGTCGAAGAAGATGAAACAGTTAACCCCACTGCAGAAATGGAGCCCGAACCATCCAATGGATCGTTCTTGCAAACCATCAGTAGGATTAACTTCCAGAAATGGCATTCCAAAGTCAGGATTGTCATAAGCAAGGATTTTGAATTTGAGGTTATTGCCCTAATAGATTCGGGTGCTGATCTCAACTGCATTCAAGAAGGTATCATTCCTCCCAAATACTTCCAGAAGACCAAGGAAAGGTTAACTTCTGCAAGCGGTGGAAAGATGCAGATTGAATTCAAAATTCCTGAGGCACAGGTTTACCAAGACGATGTGTGTTTTAGAACCACCTTCGTTCTTGTCAAAAATATAACAGATAGGGTCATTTTAGGAAACCCGTTCATGTGTCTGTTATATCCTTTCACCACAGATAGTGAAGGAATCACTACCTACCCTTTTGGTCAACCTGTCAAGTTTAAGTTTCTTAGAAACCCAGAACCTAAAGAGATTGAATGTCTCCAAGAAGTTTCTGTTTCCAAAAACCTTAACCTTTTCAGTATCCAAACATCTCCATTTGGTCCAAATCAAGCCCAGAACCTTGATCAAAATGTACCATCCACCATATTTGATAATTCCTTGAGTTTCAATCAACCTCACAAATTATCATCTCATCATATTGCATATAAAAGAATTTGTATTTTGACATCTCATGATTTTAACAAAAATGTTTTAAAAGATAACCATTTTGTTAATACAGGAATGTCCTCTCCAAGTTCCAACAAGGGAAAAGCACCTTTACAGGAATTTCCCAGAAAAATGCATGAAGGCGCTTCTTCTGGAAAAGAACCCAGAAAAGCAACATCCCTTCAAACAATGTACCCGGAAACGGTTACATATTCCAGTGGTTATATGTCTATTACCCTCCAAGAAGTCAAAAACAAGGCCCTCAGATTTAGCAAAGGAGCTTACAAAGAATTACCTCCTTCCACTAAATTCATCCTTGATAATCTTCAAAGAGCCTTTATCCAAAACCACCAGAGCCTTTTCCAAAGAACCCTTAAAGCACTAGAATTGCACCTAGTAGGACTTGAGGCTGGAAACAGGATTCTCACTAGTCAACTCTTTGGCAAAGAGGATATCCATTCCATGGATAAAATGACTATTATGAGCACAGACTACGCTAGGTTGAGCCTTAAGACTCAAAACCAGCTTAGAAGTGCTGTCGCCAACTTGCCTTCTGATATACAGAAATGTATATTTAGAAGCAAGGCTATGACTGAATCATGTGACCAATGGTTCAGACATTTTGGAATTATGGTCACCACCCATTTCCCCGTTCTCGGTGGAGGAGCAGATCCAATCAATGCTGCTTTCATCCTCGAAACCTGGAACCAGTTCTTTGGAAGCAGTCACAGGGTTTATGAAAAGAAACATCCCTATCCCGGTCTAATAGTCAACTATGAAGACGGGTCAGACGATGAAGACAGAAACCCAAGCTGGCTTTCAAAAATGTTTGAATATGGTTTCCTTAGGCTCATCAAGCTAACGAACCATGTTCAGATCAGCCAATTTCCCCAAATAATCCAACAAGTGGTCCAGAAGATCAATAGTCCTTTTGTATCCATCAGATGCTGGAGTACTCTCCCACAATGGGACTGTAACAATTGGATGACTGTTCAACCCTCCCACCACCTTGTTCTGATTGATGGGTATACACACAATGGCCCCTGGTATGATGGCGATTCTGGCCTTTCCTATACAGATCCTTTGGCACTCGCAGAATGTTGGACAAACTACTTCAACAATGAACTCCGAGATGTTACCGGTGAACTATGGGAAAATTACCATTTTGTCGGCAATACTGGAAGAATCACAGTATTCACCAACAAGCCCTACCAAGAAGCCTTCAATACCCAAAGGATCGACCACACAGGCTTCCCCCAGTACTCAGATGTCATAGTAGAATACGAACCTCTCCTCTATTGTGGGTTTTGTAATCTGTTTGACAGGTACCATGAGCACGGCCTCGATGATGATCCTCCTTCTTTTGATCCATATGACGGGTATCCCTCTGGCTACGATACAGACTAAGCTATCTCCCAGACAGGATCCTCCTTCTCTTGAATCAGAAGCCCTTGAGAGCTCAAAACATCACCTTTGTGAGAACGGTTACTATTCAGAACAGTACCCGCACCTGCAGAGTTGACAAAAAGAGCTACTATTCCAGATAAGTAGGGGACAGAACACTGTTCATAAACAGTGCCCCAGACAGAATCATTCAAGTTACTATTGCTTTCGGCTGAAGATAATTCACCTGAAGTAAAAGCAATTTACCTTCCGTGATTCCAGCTCATTCCTGAAGGCATCCAAGGCTCTCACCTCCTATATAAGGCATCCTTGGCCTCAGTCTTCCTCAGGCTTAATTTTAGGTTCTCTCAAATAGACCGCCTATCATTACCACCTCAGAGGCTTAATTTTAGAGAGAATTCCTTAGGCAGTAAAAACTCCTTAAGCTTCTCCTAATTCCCTCCCTTCTCTTTGTAATAACGAGATTGTAATCTATCCATCTATCCCCCTTAGTTTACATCTGTATCACTAAATACATTTGTAACCTTACCATCCTTCCGCCATCCCTCTGTTGTACGTAGCTTACCCCCATTTGGTATCTATATATATATATATATATATATATATATATAGAATAGAGGAAAAAAGAGTTTGAATGATTTTATATATATGAGCCATTTTTTGTGTAACTAAAAATAATTCAAATTTATAAGTTATTTACGTAATATACCATGACTATGTACGGTCCATTACTAGCTAGGTTATATGGAAAGCTATACACACACACACCAAAGGTTAGAGAAAATTTAGTTAGAATCAAAATTGGATTTTGCTTTTGTTAGCTTTCCATAAAATTAAATTATTTAGATTTTTTTGTTATTTTCCTCTAAACTATTGAGCATATTTTTTATACTATTTCTATTCATATATTTTGTATGCGAAGATCTTGAACCTAAAAAAGTGTAATTGAGCTGAATGATCTCATACATCTATCCTTATTCAATTTAAGAGATACTATTAGACCAATCTATTCTTTTTATTTTGTGTTGTATTTAATATAATTTCACGTACAATAATTGTGAATTGATATTGTATATGTAGTATCTAATTCTGATTTTCAAAATTATATATATATATATATATATATACCATAAAGGGACAAGAGACACGGCGTTGGGAAGCGGAAGCACAGTTATACAATGATAATATAACTTGAAAATAATGCAAGTAAAAGTAATACAAGTAAATGCAAAGCTATAAGACCAGCCAGGTAGGCGGCAGAGCCAGCCAAGTAAGGGGTATAGCTTAAATAGTTAAAGAAAACAAAAGAATTATAGAACCGTCCGGGATGGCGGTAATCCGTCCAAGGTGGCGGTAGCAACAAGTAGTATAATGAATGTAATGAACATAAAACTGAAATTACTTGTTATTGAAAGTAGAATAAAACACTTACAGTAGTAGTAATGATTACAAGTCGTTAACAGTTACAAGGCTTAGGAACTTAGAACTAGTTACAAGCTTTGTCGGGATAGTAGAGATGTAAGGAAGTTATAGTAAGCAAGGAAATCTCTCAAACAAAGGCTCACAAAGGATAACTCTCTCTAGGAAAGAAGTCCTGAACTAAGCACACTAAAAACTTGCTTGAAATATAAGGGACAACCCCCCTTAAATAGGCAAAAATTCGGAGTGAATAGTGACAGGTGAATAGTGACAGTGAATAGTAATAGTAAATAGTGACAAATGAATAGTAAATTTCACTTTTTGCCCCAAAACGTGGGGAATGAGTTGTAAAACTCAAAATTCTTGTCCTTGGAGCAGAATATGTCAGGAGAAGCATGACCAAAAGCATAATGAAGAATCTTTCTTTTTCTTTTGAAAAGTCTTCAAAATGATCATTTGTCAGAAGCAATATTTGTGTCGTAAGCATGGGATCACATTTTTGAATCTTGAAGTAATCTTGAAGTAGTAGTACTTATTGAAGTTTTTGACTAAAGAGCATATCAAACAAATAGGAGTTCCGCCAAATTCGGGATATCTTGAAAGATATCTTGAAACTGTTTCAATTTTTTAGTAAAACAATTTTTTGAAGCATTTTGGCCTTTGTACAGGCCAGTCAAATAAGGGAATCAATCTCTGGCCAAGTCATCAACATTTTCTTCATCATGTCCAAACCAATCTTGTGGGTAAGGATAGGTTTGGCAATAAGGATCTTTTGAAACAGAGACCTGAGAGGACTTTTCATCATCTGAATTGGCAGCTTCATCTTCCTTAATCATTTTAGACAGTAGGGCGAACAAAGCTTCAGGATCATTACGGATTGCATCCAAAGGAAAACTCTTCTTTTTGGATTTAACAGAAGGTGCAACATTTTTGGTTGATGAGGAAGTAGGTGCATCAGGTGCGTCAGTCACAGCTTTTTGCACTGGGGTAGTAATTCTTAATGGGGAAACATTTGAGGCAAGGAAGTCCCTTTCGACATTGTTAATAATGGAATCGGTGTGTGAAAACTTATCCCACCGTTTAACATACCAACATCGAGCGAGAACATCATCTTCTTTAGCATATTGCCATTTTAGGATCCATGGAATCTTATATTTTTTGATAAAATGCAGTAGAGGAGTAAATTTAGCTCCATGAGTGTCAGTTTTGAGCCTTATTGAGAAATTTAGGAAACAATCTTTTAATGGTGCAGGAAATATTTCAACAGTTGAACCAAACTGAGTCCACCATCGGATGAACCAGAGGGGGAAAACAGAGTCAAAGTCTTTGTGAAAATTGACAAACCATGAATGGGACATAGTTTCATTTTGGTGGAGCATGAATCTGAACCAGGCAGTAATATAATCATGATAAGAGTAGGGAATAGGGAAATTTGGTAATGCCCTCGTAGTAGTAGGATTGGGGCCCCATTTTTCTTCAGAAATAATGTGGTTTAGGTAAACACTGTGGTAAATAATTTTTTCACCATTGGTTTTATCTCTTATGGGCTTGATGGTAATTGAATTCTCATGTTGTAATATTGCAGAATAGTATTGCACATTCTTTTGTCCGTGCTCAGGGATCCAGTGAAACAGTGGAGGAAAATAGCTGGTAGCAAGTCTAAAAGGGTTAGTAATGGATGCCCTATTTGGCTCAACAGAAAACAGGTTTTGAACATATCGTTTTTTAACATATTGGGAAGTATTGGGATTCCTAGGGAAAATGGTTTGAACAGGTCTATGACTATTGGTTAGAACATAGGGATTATATGTAGAAGCTAGAACAGAAGAATAATTAGGTTTGGGAATAGTTCTTAAAGTGGTGAAACGGTTAACAGTGTTTATAGGGGAAGCAGGCTCAATTTTAACAATTTGATTGTTACTGTCAGGCGTCCTATCACTCGACCTTCTACTTGCCATTATGACACTACAGAAATTCACGGGTAAGGAAATCAGGAATGGCATTTTGGGATCCTTTAATATATTCAATATCAAAATCAAAAACGCTCAAAATAGCTTGCCATCTGGCAAATATATGTTTTGAAGCAATATTTTCAACATCTTTTTCAATAACATATTTAGCACTTTTGCAATCAATTTGTAGCAAAAATTTTTGGTTTAATAAATCACTTTGAAATTTTGAAATACATAGTACTATAGATAAAATCTCCTTTTTAATAGTACTGTAGTTTAACTGTGCATTATTCCAAATACCAAAATAGAAACGTACAATTTGCTCAGGTGACTCAGGAGAAACTCTTTGTTTCAGAATACCTCCATAACCAAAATTCGAGGCATCTGTTTCGACAATTTTGAAAGCACTAACAGTAGGAATACCAAGACAAGGCAATGTCTTAACATGAGATTTAATTTGTTTAACAAGGGAAGTATGGATATCAGACCAAGGAGGAGGATTACTCTTCAACCTATCAAATAGAGGTTTACATTGTTTTCTCATATCTTTGTAAAAATCAGCAACATAATTTAATGACCCAAGAAATCTTTGGAGCTGAGTTTTCTCAGTGATAACATCAGGAAACTTATCAGCAAATTGGATGACCCTATCAATAGGACGAATCTGTCCTTCAGAGATGTCAAAGCCAAGAAAACGGACTTTTGTTTGAAACAATTTGACTTTTTTAGCAGAGACAACAAGACCATTTCTTTTGATAGTATCTAGGAATGAATGCAAGTGTTTCCAGTGTTCATCAATAAAACTAGAGTAGACAAGAACATCATCAATGTAAACAATGGTGAAATGATTGAATGAATTAAAAATATCATTCATAATGTTTTGAAACTCACTTGGGGCATTCTTAAGACCAAAAGGCATAACATTCCACTCATAATGTCCAAAAGGAGTGGTAAAAGCAGTTTTGTACCTATCCTTTTCACTAATCTGGATTTGCCAGAATCCAGACTTCATGTCAAACTTGGAAAACACCACAGCTTCACTCAGCCTATGAACCATGTCATTCTTATTGGGAATAGGATACCTAATCCATTCTAAAACCTTATTCAAGGGTTTGTAGTTAATTACTAATCGAGGAGTTCATCTTTCAATCTCAGCATTTTTCTGGACATAAAAAGCAGAACAAGACCAAGGGGACTTGCTATTCCTAATCAACTTTTTCTCTAATAAATCACTAATTTCCTTTTTGCAAAATTCAACAGTTTCAGCATTCATTTGAATAGGACGAGCTTTGGTGGGGATATTTTTCTCATTAAAATCTTTAACATAAGGCAAGTCAACAATATGTTTCTTTCTATGCCAAAAAGCATTTGGAACATCAGAACAAACATCATCAATCAATATTTTTTGAAAATTATCAATTTTTTATTGTAATAATTTATTAGAAATTTGTTCAGCAATTTTATTGTATTTAACTTCTTGTTGAAGGAAGTTAAGATGTTTAACTTTAGCATGGATCAAATTTAAAGCATCATCAATTTCAGTTTTTGAGGCAAATTTGAATTTTACTTTTTGTCCAAAAGGATCGGTAGTAATCCCATCATGTTCAACAAGAAAAGGATACAAAGCATTTATAAAAGGCAAACCAAGAATCACTTTGTCAGTCATATTTTTAACAAGAATAGAAGGAATCTTGAAGCAAACATTATTATGACAGACATGAGCATTATTCAATTCATATTTGATCTTCATTTGGGAACCATTAGCCGAAACCAATCTTTTGGTTGATTTTTCAAAATATTTTGAAGGAATCAATCCTTCTTGGATACAGTTCATATCTACACCAGAATCAATCATGGCAATAACAGTGAAATGATAATCAGGAGAAATAATAATTTTAACTTTTGTAAACCATTTTGGAAGAAGTATTTTATTGATAAGAGCAAGTTGAGAATCAGTGAAAACATCAGTAATACCTTTATTAGAAAGAAGAGCCTGTTAACTGGATTCATCTCCATCTTTGTACTCATCATGTTTATTATTTCTATTTTTATGTTTTAACTCGCTTATCTCTTGCTTAATAATATTTATTTCATGTTGTAAATCATTAACAGTTAACTCTTTGGATTTCTCTTTAATCAGTCTTTTTAAAGGTTCTTTAAAGCTTAAAGTTGATTTTTCATTTTCTTTACTTTTAGTCAGAGTTTTAACAAATTTAATATTTTTGCAGGGAATCATTTTTAACAGATTTAACAAGTTTAAAGAAGAAAAGTCATCAAGGATTTTAAATAGGTCTTTTTGATCTTTATTATCAATTTTTAACATGTTAAGCTTATTTTTAAACTTACCAAGTTGTTTATATTTTCCAAAAACATTTTTCTTTTTAACATGAAAATCATTAGGTCTAACAAAGCTGTTTTTGTATCTTTTATATTTTTTATGACTATAACTTTTGTGACTCTTATCATGTTTCTTTTCTTTTTGTCTGGAAGGAGCAAGAAGAGGCAAATCATTTTGTTTACAAAAATTAGCTGTTTTCTTAATTTGTAATTGATATGTCAATAGTTTTTCATTATTACCCATACTAGTACAAAATGTTTTAATAGCACTAAAAATGTCATCATAAGTTAGGTTATCATCATCAAGAGAATCATTTGTACCCATTAACACTTGTTTTACCTTATGAACAAAGATTGGAGACAGATTGTCAATGAACCTTTCTTTCCAATAAGGCTTATGGCAATCTTTCCAAAGCATAATCCTGGAAACAAAAATATCTTGATACCATCTGTAATCAGTCATAGTAGAACATCTTAAAATATCCTTCAACAAACCAGAAATTCGAGGTGAAATATTAGGAGAAATATTAGGAGTACCAACAAAATATTTAAGAATGGTATAAATCGGCAAACTTGTGGGATATAAATCCCGCCATTCACAAAGAGTGCTAGAAAAACCATTAACAAGTAAATTAACAATATTAGGTTGATCAATGTCATGGTTATTTTGGTAAGCAATATCAACTTCAGACATATGACTCATGATTTTTTGTTCAACAATATTCCATTTGTAAAGCTTATTAGTAGAAACAGAAAATTGTGGTTGAAAAACTCTTTCTTTAAACTGTATATCAGGAGGAATAGGTCTGGAATACCAATCTTGTGTAAAAGACATGGGTTTGGAATTTTCAACAAATCTTTTAATTTCTGGTAATTCATTATTTAAAATCTCTTTAGCAGGAACAGAAGGAACAGTATCAGAATCAGTATGTTTAGCAGAAACAGTTTCTTTTTCATTCATTGAAATATCGCAAGTTGTACTTCTAGAAGTACTTTCAATTTTAATTTTTAAATCAAAAAGCATTTTATCAACAACTTCAAGCATTTTAGACTGAGAGGTTTTGAGCAGAACTTTCTCTTTTTGACTGGATAAATCAAGTAAAGGTTTCTCAATTAAAACAGACTTTTCAGAAGCATATTTTTTAATAGAAACAGTATTTTCAATATGGTCAGGTTGTTGGCCCATGACATGTAGTGATTTATTAGGAAAATTATATTGTTCAATAAGACTAGTGATAGGAGTTTGATCATTAGAAATTTTGAAAGGAGATGTTTTAACAAAATTTGATTTTCTTATCATACTCAAATGTTTTTTTGAAACTTCATCATTTGGATCATAATGGTTTTCAAGAAAATAAAAAATAAAATATGTTTTTTCAATTGTTTCATCTTTTCTAACAATTTACTCTTGACACGGTTTTTCTCAGACTGAGCAAAATTATTTTGGAAGTATTTTCGTTTAATTTGATTTTTTGAAAGCATAAATTCATCATACAAAGGAACCAGATCAACTTCAGAGTTTTCATTTAAGACAGTCAAAACTCTTAATTGGTTAATATAGTCAAAATTATCAATGGGAGAAAAGTTAGGGTCAACAGGTTTATCATTATCTTTTTCTTTTCAAGTAGTTTTTCTATACAGACAAGAAGCTTCAGAATAATGGTTAAAACAAGCATGATCATTCAAGGAAATATCAGCCATAGAAGAAATGTTATTTTTAAAATTCTTAGATTTATCATCATGTAAACTCATGAGAACAGAAGCACTACTTCTTTCAACATTGTGATCTTCATCATTTACAATACCAAGAGGACAACCAGTCCTGGGGCTGATAGAAGAGTTGGATCTCCACAATCTATCCATATTATCCTAGTTTTAACACTCAATTATCATGTTTTTCTCACAACCGTTTCATCTCGTAACACATACCCTAACCAACCTTATACCTCTCATGCCCTACACGTCCTCTCTTGGCTAAAACGAGCCTTATAGTTTGGTTCTAGGAATTCACTTTACGACTAGGGTGGCGCCAACGATGATAAGAAGGGAACACAACAACGGAGCACCAAAGTTTTGGGTAGACACAGACAGAGAGACAAAGAACACAACAACACTATCACCGGCCAGAAAAGAGTGGCTTTGATACCATAAAGGGGGAAGCAATATCAACTTCAGACATATGGCTCATGATTTTTTGTTCAACAATATTCCATTTGTAAAGCTTATTAGTAGAAACAGAAGATTGTGGTTGAAAAACTCTTTCTTTAAACTGTATATCAGGAGGAATAGGTCTGGAATACCAATCTTGTGTAAAAGACATGGGTTTGGAATTTTCAACAAATCTTTTAATTTCTAGTAATTCATCATTTAAAATCTCTTTAGCAGGAACAGAATGAACAGTATCAGAATCAGTATGTTTAGCAGAAACAATTTCTTTTTCATTCTTTGAAATATCGCAAGTTGTACCTCTAGAAGTACTTTCAATTTTAATTTTTAAATCAGAAAGCATTTTATCAACAACTTCAAGCATTTTAGACTGAGAGATTTTGAGCAGAACTTTCTCTTTTTGACCGGATAAATCAAGCAAAGGTTTCTCAATTAAAACAAACTTTTTAGAAGCAGATTTTTTAATAGAAACAGTATTTTCAATATGGTCAGGTTGTTGGCCCATGACATGTAGTGATTTATTAGGAAAATTATATTGTTCAATAAGACTAGTGATAGGAGTTTGATCATTAGAAATTTTGAAAGGAGATGTTTTAACAAAATTTGATTTTCTTATCATACTCAAATGTTTTTTTGAAACTTCATCATTTGGATCATAATGGTTTTCAAGAAAATAAAAAATAAAATATGTTTTTTCAATTGATTCATCTTTTCTAACAATTTACTCTTGACACGGTTTTTCTCAGACTGAGCAAAATTATTTTGGAAGTATTTTCGTTTAATTTGATTTTTTGAAAGCATAAATTCATCATACAAAGGAACCAGATCAACTTCAGAGTTTTCATTTAAGACAGTCAAAACTCTTAATTGGTTAATATAGTCAAAATTATCAATGGGAGAAAAGTTAGGGTCAACAGGTTTATCATTATCTTTTTCTTTTCAAGTAGTTTTTCTATACAGACAAGAAGCTTCAGAATAATGGTTAAAACAAGCATGATCATTCAAGGAAATATCAGCCATAGAAGAAATGTTATTTTTAAAATTCTTAGATTTATCATCATGTAAACTCATGAGAACAGAAGCACTACTTCTTTCAACATTGTGATCTTCATCATTTACAATACCAAGAGGACAACCAGTCCTGGGGCTGATAGAAGAGTTGGATCTCCACAATCTATCCATATTATCCTAGTTTTAACACTCAATTATCATGTTTTTCTCACAACCGTTTCATCTCGTAACACATACCCTAACCAACCTTATACCTCTCATGCCCTACACGTCCTCTCTTGGCTAAAACGAGCCTTATAGTTTGGTTCTAGGAATTCACTTTACGACTAGGGTGGCGCCAACGATGATAAGAAGGGAACACAACAACGGAGCACCAAAGTTTTGGGTAGACACAGACAGAGAGACAAAGAACACAACAACACTATCACCGGCCAGAAAAGAGTGGCTTTGATACCATAAAGGGGGAAGCAATATCAACTTCAGACATATGGCTCATGATTTTTTGTTCAACAATATTCCATTTGTAAAGCTTATTAGTAGAAACAGAAGATTGTGGTTGAAAAACTCTTTCTTTAAACTGTATATCAGGAGGAATAGGTCTGGAATACCAATCTTGTGTAAAAGACATGGGTTTGGAATTTTCAACAAATCTTTTAATTTCTAGTAATTCATCATTTAAAATCTCTTTAGCAGGAACAGAATGAACAGTATCAGAATCAGTATGTTTAGCAGAAACAATTTCTTTTTCATTCTTTGAAATATCGCAAGTTGTACCTCTAGAAGTACTTTCAATTTTAATTTTTAAATCAGAAAGCATTTTATCAACAACTTCAAGCATTTTAGACTGAGAGATTTTGAGCAGAACTTTCTCTTTTTGACCGGATAAATCAAGCAAAGGTTTCTCAATTAAAACAAACTTTTTAGAAGCAGATTTTTTAATAGAAACAGTATCTTCAATATGGTCAGGTTGTTGGCCCATGACATGTAGTGATTTATTAGGAAAATTATATTGTTCAATAAGACTAGTGATAGGAGTTTGATCATTAGAAATTTTGAAAGGAGATGTTTTAACAAAATTTGATTTTCTTATCATACTCAAATGTTTTTTTGAAACTTCATCATTTGGATCATAATGGTTTTCAAGAAAATAAAAAATAAAATATGTTTTTTCAATTGATTCATCTTTTCTAACAATTTACTCTTGACACGGTTTTTCTCAGACTGAGCAAAATTATTTTGGAAGTATTTTCGTTTAATTTGATTTTTTGAAAGCATAAATTCATCATACAAAGGAACCAGATCAACTTCAGAGTTTTCATTTAAGACAGTCAAAACTCTTAATTGGTTAATATAGTCAAAATTATCAATGGGAGAAAAGTTAGGGTCAACAGGTTTATCATTATCTTTTTCTTTTCAAGTAGTTTTTCTATACAGACAAGAAGCTTCAGAATAATGGTTAAAACAAGCATGATCATTCAAGGAAATATCAGCCATAGAAGAAATGTTATTTTTAAAATTCTTAGATTTATCATCATGTAAACTCATGAGAACAGAAGCACTACTTCTTTCAACATTGTGATCTTCATCATTTACAATACCAAGAGGACAACCAGTCCTGGGGCTGATAGAAGAGTTGGATCTCCACAATCTATCCATATTATCCTAGTTTTAACACTCAATTATCATGTTTTTCTCACAACCGTTTCATCTCGTAACACATACCCTAACCAACCTTATACCTCTCATGCCCTACACGTCCTCTCTTGGCTAAAACGAGCCTTATAGTTTGGTTCTAGGAATTCACTTTACGACTAGGGTGGCGCCAACGATGATAAGAAGGGAACACAACAACGGAGCACCAAAGTTTTGGGTAGACACAGACAGAGAGACAAAGAACACAACAACACTATCACCGGCCAGAAAAGAGTGGCTTTGATACCATAAAGGGGGAAGCAATATCAACTTCAGACATATGGCTCATGATTTTTTGTTCAACAATATTCCATTTGTAAAGCTTATTAGTAGAAACAGAAGATTGTGGTTGAAAAACTCTTTCTTTAAACTGTATATCAGGAGGAATAGGTCTGGAATACCAATCTTGTGTAAAAGACATGGGTTTGGAATTTTCAACAAATCTTTTAATTTCTAGTAATTCATCATTTAAAATCTCTTTAGCAGGAACAGAATGAACAGTATCAGAATCAGTATGTTTAGCAGAAACAGTTTCTTTTTCATTCTTTGAAATATCGCAAGTTGTACCTCTAGAAGTACTTTCAATTTTAATTTTTAAATCAGAAAGCATTTTATCAACAACTTCAAGCATTTTAGACTGAGAGATTTTGAGCAGAACTTTCTCTTTTTGACCGGATAAATCAAGCAAAGGTTTCTCAATTAAAACAAACTTTTTAGAAGCAGATTTTTTAATAGAAACAGTATCTTCAATATGGTCAGGTTGTTGGCCCATGACATGTAGTGATTTATTAGGAAAATTATATTGTTCAATAAGACTAGTGATAGGAGTTTGATCATTAGAAATTTTGAAAGGAGATGTTTTAACAAAATTTGATTTTCTTATCATACTCAAATGTTTTTTTGAAACTTCATCATTTGGATCATAATGGTTTTCAAGAAAATAAAAAATAAAATATGTTTTTTCAATTGATTCATCTTTTCTAACAATTTACTCTTGACACGGTTTTTCTCAGACTGAGCAAAATTATTTTGGAAGTATTTTCGTTTAATTTGATTTTTTGAAAGCATAAATTCATCATACAAAGGAACCAGATCAACTTCAGAGTTTTCATTTAAGACAGTCAAAACTCTTAATTGGTTAATATAGTCAAAATTATCAATGGGAGAAAAGTTAGGGTCAACAGGTTTATCATTATCTTTTTCTTTTCAAGTAGTTTTTCTATACAGACAAGAAGCTTCAGAATAATGGTTAAAACAAGCATGATCATTCAAGGAAATATCAGCCATAGAAGAAATGTTATTTTTAAAATTCTTAGATTTATCATCATGTAAACTCATGAGAACAGAAGCACTACTTCTTTCAACATTGTGATCTTCATCATTTACAATACCAAGAGGACAACCAGTCCTGGGGCTGATAGAAGAGTTGGATCTCCACAATCTATCCATATTATCCTAGTTTTAACACTCAATTATCATGTTTTTCTCACAACCGTTTCATCTCGTAACACATACCCTAACCAACCTTATACCTCTCATGCCCTACACGTCCTCTCTTGGCTCAAACGAGCCTTATAGTTTGGTTCTAGGAATTCACTTTACGACTAGGGTGGCGCCAACGATGGTAAGAAGGGAACACAACAACGGAGCACCAAAGTTTTGGGTAGACACAGACAGAGAGACAAAGAACACAACAACACTATCACCGGCCAGAAAAGAGTGGCTTTGATACCATAAAGGGGGAAGCAATATCAACTTCAGACATATGGCTCATGATTTTTTGTTCAACAATATTCCATTTGTAAAGCTTATTAGTAGAAACAGAAGATTGTGGTTGAAAAACTCTTTCTTTAAACTGTATATCAGGAGGAATAGGTCTGGAATACCAATCTTGTGTAAAAGACATGGGTTTGGAATTTTCAACAAATCTTTTAATTTCTAGTAATTCATCATTTAAAATCTCTTTAGCAGGAACAGAATGAACAGTATCAGAATCAGTATGTTTAGCAGAAACAGTTTCTTTTTCATTCTTTGAAATATCGCAAGTTGTACCTCTAGAAGTACTTTCAATTTTAATTTTTAAATCAGAAAGCATTTTATCAACAACTTCAAGCATTTTAGACTGAGAGATTTTGAGCAGAACTTTCTCTTTTTGACCGGATAAATCAAGCAAAGGTTTCTCAATTAAAACAAACTTTTTAGAAGCAGATTTTTTAATAGAAACAGTATTTTCAATATGGTCAGGTTGTTGGCCCATGACATGTAGTGATTTATTAGGAAAATTATATTGTTCAATAAGACTAGTGATAGGAGTTTGATCATTAGAAATTTTGAAAGGAGATGTTTTAACAAAATTTGATTTTCTTATCATACTCAAATGTTTTTTTGAAACTTCATCATTTGGATCATAATGGTTTTCAAGAAAATAAAAAATAAAATATGTTTTTTCAATTGATTCATCTTTTCTAACAATTTACTCTTGACACGGTTTTTCTCAGACTGAGCAAAATTATTTTGGAAGTATTTTCGTTTAATTTGATTTTTTGAAAGCATAAATTCATCATACAAAGGAACCAGATCAACTTCAGAGTTTTCATTTAAGACAGTCAAAACTCTTAATTGGTTAATATAGTCAAAATTATCAATGGGAGAAAAGTTAGGGTCAACAGGTTTATCATTATCTTTTTCTTTTCAAGTAGTTTTTCTATACAGACAAGAAGCTTCAGAATAATGGTTAAAACAAGCATGATCATTCAAGGAAATATCAGCCATAGAAGAAATGTTATTTTTAAAATTCTTAGATTTATCATCATGTAAACTCATGAGAACAGAAGCACTACTTCTTTCAACATTGTGATCTTCATCATTTACAATACCAAGAGGACAACCAGTCCTGGGGCTGATAGAAGAGTTGGATCTCCACAATCTATCCATATTATCCTAGTTTTAACACTCAATTATCATGTTTTTCTCACAACCGTTTCATCTCGTAACACATACCCTAACCAACCTTATACCTCTCATGCCCTACACGTCCTCTCTTGGCTCAAACGAGCCTTATAGTTTGGTTCTAGGAATTCACTTTACGACTAGGGTGGCGCCAACGATGGTAAGAAGGGAACACAACAACGGAGCACCAAATTTTTGGGTAGACACAGACAGAGAGACAAAGAACACAACAACACTATCACCGGCCAGAAAAGAGTGGCTCTGATACCATAAAGGGGGAAGCAATATCAACTTCAGACATATGGCTCATGATTTTTTGTTCAACAATATTCCATTTGTAAAGCTTATTAGTAGAAACAGAAGATTGTGGTTGAAAAACTCTTTCTTTAAACTGTATATCAGGAGGAATAGGTCTGGAATACCAATCTTGTGTAAAAGACATGGGTTTGGAATTTTCAACAAATCTTTTAATTTCTAGTAATTCATCATTTAAAATCTCTTTAGCAGGAACAGAATGAACAGTATCAGAATCAGTATGTTTAGCAGAAACAGTTTCTTTTTCATTCTTTGAAATATCGCAAGTTGTACCTCTAGAAGTACTTTCAATTTTAATTTTTAAATCAGAAAGCATTTTATCAACAACTTCAAGCATTTTAGACTGAGAGATTTTGAGCAGAACTTTCTCTTTTTGACCGGATAAATCAAGCAAAGGTTTCTCAATTAAAACAAACTTTTTAGAAGCAGATTTTTTAATAGAAACAGTATTTTCAATATGGTCAGGTTGTTGGCCCATGACATGTAGTGATTTATTAGGAAAATTATATTGTTCAATAAGACTAGTGATAGGAGTTTGATCATTAGAAATTTTGAAAGGAGATATTTTAACAAAATTTGATTTTCTTATCATACTCAAATGTTGTTTTGAAACTTCATCATTTGGAACATAATGGTTTTCAAGAAAATCAAAAAATAAAATATGTTTTTTCAATTGTTTCATCTTTTCTAACCATTTACTCTTGACACGGTTTTTCTCAGACTGAGCAAAATTATTTTGGAAGTATTTTCGTTTAATTTGATTTTTTGAAAGCATAAATTCATCATACAAAGGAACCAGATCAACTTCAAAGTTTTCATTTAAGACAGTCAAAACTCTTAATTGGTTAACATAGTCAAAATTATCAATGGGAGAAAAGTTAGGGTCAACAGGTTTATCATTATCTTTTTCTTTTCTAGTAGTTTTTCTATACAGACAAGAAGCTTCAGAATAATGGTTAAAACAAGCATGATCATTCAAGGAAACATCAGCCATAGAAGAAATGTTATTTTTAAAATTCTTAGATTTATCATCATGTAAACTCATGAGAACAGAAGCACTACTTCTTTCAACATTGTGATCTTCATCATTTACAATACCAAGAGGACAACCAGTCCTGGGGCTGATAGAAGAGTTGGATCTCCACAATCTATCC
Organism: Quercus wislizeni; assembly: GCA_023055345.1. Lineage (NCBI taxonomy): Eukaryota > Viridiplantae > Streptophyta > Magnoliopsida > Fagales > Fagaceae > Quercus > Quercus wislizeni. The sequence goes on from JALGQJ010000004.1 coordinate 31,794,440, forward strand.
ATACTATCCTAGTTTTAACACTCAATTATCATGTTTTTCTCACAATCGTTGCATCTCGTAACACATACCCTAACCAACCTTATACCTCTCATGCCCTACACGCCCTCTCTTGGCTCAAACGGGCCTTACAGTTCGGTTCTAGGAATTCACTTTACGACTATGGTGGCGCCAACGACGGTAAGAAGGGAACACAACAACGGAGCACCAAAGTTTCGGGTAGACACAGAAGGAGAGACAAAGAACACAACAACAGTATCACCGGCCAGAAAAGAGTGGCTCTGATAGCAAAAAGGGGGAAGCAATATCAACTTCAGACATATGGCTCATGATTTTTTGTTCAACAATATTCCATTTGTAAAGCTTATTAGTAGAAACAGAAGATTGTGGTCGAAAAACTCTTTCTTTAAACTGTATATCAGGAGGAATAGGTCTGGAATACCAATCTTGTGTAAAAGACATGGGTTTGGAATTTTCAACAAATCTTTTAATTTCTGGTAATTCATCATTTAAAATCTCTTTAGTAGGAACAAAAGGAACAGTATCAGAATCAGTATGTTTAGCAGAAACAGTTTCTTTTTCATTCTTTGAAATATCGCAAGTTGTACCTCTAGAAGTACTTTCAATTTTAATTTTTAAATCAGAAAGCATTTTATCAACAACTTCAAGCATTTTAGACTGAAAGGTTTTGAGCAGAACTTTCTCTTTTTGACCGGATAAATCAAGCAAAGGTTTCTCAATTAAAACAGACTTTTTAGAAGCAGATTTTTTAATAGAAACATTATTTTCAATATGGTCAGGTTGTTGGCCCATGACATGTAGTGATTTATTAGGAAAATTATGTTGTTCAATAAGACTGGTGATAGGAGTTTGATCGTTAGAAAATTTGAAAGGAGATGTTTTAACAAAATTTGATTTTCTTATCATACTCAAATGTTGTTTTGAAACTTCATCATTTGGAACATAATGGTTTTCAAGAAAATCAAAAAATAAAATATGTTTTTTCAATTGTTTCATCTTTTCTAACCATTTATTCTTGACACGGTTTTTCTCAGACTGAGCAAAATTATTTTGGAAGTATTTTCGTTTAATTTGATTTTTTTGAAAGCATAAATTCATCATACAAAGGAACTAGATCAACTTCAAAGTTTTCATTTGAGACAGTCAAAACTCTTAATTGGTTAACATAGTCAAAATTATCAATGGGAGAAAAGTTAAGGTCAATAGATTTATCATTATTTTTTTCTTTTCTAGTAGTTTTTCTATACAAACAAGAAGCTTCAGAATAATGGTTAAAACAAGCATTATCATTCAAGGAAACATCAGCTATAGAAGAAATGTTATTTTTAAAATTCTTAGATTTATCATCATGTAAACACTGACGGAGAGACAGAGACAGAACACAACAACACTATCACCGGCCACAAATTTGAATTTTATTTTCTGTCCAAATGGATCAGTGGTAATTCCGTCATGTTCAACAAGAAAATGATATAAAGCATTTATAAAAGGTAAACCAAGAATCACTTTATCAGTCAAATTTTTAACAAGGACAGAAGGAATCTTGAAATAGACATTATTATGGCATATATGAGCATTATTCAATTCATATTTAATTTTCATCTGAGAACCATTAGCAGAAACCAATCTTTTAGTTGATTTTTAAAAATATTTTGAAGGAATCAATCCTTCTTGGATACAGTTCATATCTGCACCTGAATCAATCATGGCAATAACAGTGAAATGATAATCAGGAGAAACAACAATTTTAACTTTTATAAACCATTTTGGAGGAATCAGTTTATAGACAGGACTAAGTTGGAAGTGATCATCAATACCTTTTGCAGAAAGAAGGGCTTGTTGACTGGATTCTTCTCCATCCTTGTGCTCATCTTGTTCATTATCAATGTGTTGGTGATCAAGGCTTTTATCAATTTTTAACATTATTAATTCTTGTTTAATATTTTGATTATCATTTTTAATATTTTTAAACTCATTTTTTAAATCAAGCATTTCTTGTTTAACAACAGTGATTTCCAATTGAAGATCATTAACAGTTAAGTCATTGGATTTTTTTTTATTAAATCTTTCCAAAGTTTCTTCAAAGTTTATGGTTGATTTTAATTTTTTACCAGTTTCATCTTTTAACAAATTCTTTTTAAATTTATCCAAATATTCTTTTTGTAACTCAGGATTTTGAATTTGATTGATTAATTGGATTATTAATTTTTCATTTTCTTCGCTTTTAGTGAGAGTATCAACAGATTCTCAACTTGCTCTTATCAATAAAATACTTCTTCCAAAATGGTTTACAAAAGTTAAAATTGTTGTTTCTCCTGATTATCATTTCACTGTTATTGCTATGATTGATTCTGGTGCAGATATGAACTGTATCCAAGAAGGATTGATTCCTTCAAAATATTTTGAAAAATCAACCGAAAGATTGGTTTTTGCTAATGGTTCCCAAATGAAGATCAAATATGAATTGAATAATGCTCATGTCTGTCATAATAATGTCTGCTTCAATATTCCTTCTGTTCTTGTTAAAAATATGACTGACAAAGTGATTCTTGGTTTGCCTTTTATAAATGCTTTGTATCCTTTTCTTGTTGAACATGATGGGATTACTACTGATCCTTTTGGACAAAAAGTAAAATTCAAATTTGCCTCAAAAACTGAAATTGATGATGCTTTAAATTTGATCCATGCTAAAGTTAAACATCTTAACTTCCTTCAACAAGAAGTTAAGTACAAGAAAATTGCTGAACAAATTTCTAATAAATTATTACAACAAAAAATTGATAATTTTCAGAAAATGTTGATTGATGATGTTTGTTCTGATGTTCCTAATGCTTTTTGGCATAGAAAGAAACATATTGTTGACTTGCCTTATATTAAAGATTTTAATGAGAAAAATATCCCCACCAAAGCTTGTCCTATTCAAATGAATGCTGAAACTGTTGAATTTTGCAAAAAAGAAATTAGTGATTTATTAGAGAAAAAGTTGATTAGGAATAGCATAAAAATCATATTGATTTTTAAAGGTTTTTAAAAATTATTAATAGTTAACTCTTTGGATTTCTCTTTATTCAGTCTTTTTAAAGGTTCTTTAGAGCTTAAAGTTGATTTTTCATTTTCTTTACTTTTAGTCAGAGTTTTAACAAATTTAATATTTTTGCAGGGAATCATTTTTAATAGATTTAACAAGTTTAAAGAAGAAAAATCATCAAGGATTTTAAATAGGTCTTTTTGATCTTTATTATTAATTTTTAACATGTTAAGCTTATTTTTAAACTTACCAAGTTGTTTATATTTTCCAAAAACATTTTTCTTTTTAACATGAAAATCATTAGGTCTAACAAAGCTGTTTTTGTATCTTTTATATTTTTTATGACTATAACTTTTGTGACTCTTATCATGTTTCTTTTCTTTTTGTCTGGAAGGAGCAAGAGGAGGCAAATCATTTTGTTTACAAAAATTAGCTTTTTTCTTAATTTGTAATTGATATGTCAATAGTTTTTCATTATTACACATACTAGTAAAAAAATTTTTAATAGCACTAAAAATGTCATCATAAGTTAGGTTATCATAATCAAGAGAATCATTTGTACCCATTAACACTTGTTTTACCTTATGAGCAAAGATTGGAGACAGATCGTCAATGAACCTTTCTTTCCAATAAGGCTTATGGTAATCTTTCCAAAGCATAATCCTGGAAACAAAAACATCTTGATACCATCTGTAATTAGTCATAGAAGAACATCTTAAAATATTCTTCAACAAACCAGAAATTCGAGGTGAAATATTAGGAGAAATATTAGGAGTACCTACAAAATATTTAAGAATGGTATAAATCGGCAAACTTGTGGGATATAAATCTCGCCATTCACAAAGAGTGCTAGAAAAACCATTAACAAGTAAATTAACAACATCGGGTTGATCAATGTCATGGTTATTTTGGTAAGCAATATCAACTTCAGACATATAATTTGTTTATCATATTTTTTGGAAACATTTTTCTTTTTAACATAAAAATCATTAGGTTTGACAGAATTATTTTTGTATTTTTTATATTTTTTATAACTATAATTTTTGTGGCTTTTATCATGTCTTTTCCCTTTTTGCCTAGAAGGAGCAATAGGGGGCAAACCATATTGTTCACAAAAATTATCCATTTCATATTTAGTTTTTTTCTTATTCTGTAAATGATATTTTAACAATTTTTCATCATTACACATATTAATACCAAGTTTTTTAATAGCACTAAAAATATCACCATAAGTTAGGTTATCATAATCAATACATACATACATATATATATATATATACATACATATATATATATATATATATATATATATATATATATATATATATATATATATATATAATAGCAATGTAATGAGAAACTTGGTGTAATTAATATTATGAAAATTTTAAGAAAAATCATTTTAGTACCTCTAAAATCATTTTAATAACTCAAGCTAACATTAATAGCATCACTTCAATTTATTATTCCCGTATATATATATATATATATATATGACAATGCTTAGAGAAAGTCAAATTAGAATTCCAAATTAAAATCCAATTTTGTGTCAAAACTGAGAAAATATCCAATTAGATTCTCAATTGGATTCCCAATTTTCTTCCACACGTCCCATTTAAGGTTTTCAATTTTTATACCAAGTGAGTTATTGTGTTAATTTAACTAGCTTGCAACCCCATGCATATGCATGGATACATTTAAAAATATACAATAAAATGCATAATATAATTTTTATATATATATATATATATATATATATATATATATATATATATATAATTTAAATACTATTAATAGTCATTTTTTATATTTTTTTAACTCTTTTAAAAAATTTGTAAGGATATAATTAGGTATAAAATGTAAATTGTCCCTTTTTTTTTTACAATTCATTTATTCTAGGCTTTTTGATTTTTATACTTAATAACTCAAACTCACTTGGATGAATATTTATGATGTGGTCTCACTTTTAATTCTAAAATTAAGAAATAAAACTCTTTAGGAATAAATAAATTAGGACACATGGTACAAAATTGGAATTCTAATATGAGTTTCTCTTAGCTTCACCTATTATTATTATTATAGATGACTTATAAATTTGAAAATATTTTAGTTATATGAGTATGTTTTTTATGGTTTATTATATTGGACTTCTTATTTTCTACACTAAATTTTCAAATTTGGCACAAAAATTTAAAAATTTAGATTAGATGGGACACCTGGTACAAAATTAAACTCTAATTGGAATTCAATTTTTACACTAAATTAACTCACTAAATTTTTACACTAAATTTAGATTAAATGAAACACATGCCACAAAATTAGACTCTAATTGAATTCAAATTTGAAATTTAATTGGATTTTCCCTCTGCTTTGCCTATTATTATTATTATTATTATTATTATATATTTCTTAATTTTACTGCGGTATTTATTGCACATTGCAAAAATCAAGGAGTCAATTTTTTTGTTTTTAATAAATGCAATGGATTTGGCACTCATGCGTGTGTGTGTGTAGCCAAAGCTTAAATAAAATTTACTTAGATTCTATAATTGAAGTCCAATTTTGCACCATGTATCCTAAATTATTTATTATTAGAGAATTTTATTTCTTAATTTTAGAGTCAAATGTAAGACCACATCATAAATATTCATTCAAGCGAGTTATTGAGTACAAAAACTAAAGTGTCTAGAATCAATGAATCATTAAAAAAAAAAAAAGTGCTTCACAATATCAAATATTAAGAATTAATAATAAAAAAAAATTAAAGGTTTGGCACCTTGATATCAGCTCTTTGTCACCTGGAGCTGTAGTATGTTCCAAGGGTTGGGTTGTTCACCCATTAAAGCGGTACGTGAGTTGAATTCAAATCGTGAGACAATACCCAAAAAAAATGGACAATTCACATTTTCTACCTAATAATATTCTTACAAGATTTTTTTTTTTTTTTTTAAATTAACAAAATATTAGAATGACTATATATCAATAGTATTTAAATTATATATGTATAAATTACACTATGCGTCTTAATGTCTTTTAAGTATATCCATGCATATGCATAGGGTTACAAGCTAATCTATATATATATATATATATATATATATATATATATACTACTGCTTAATTGGTTTTATCGCCTTACTATTATTTTAAATTACATTTATTATATCTGCAATACTGCCTTCTTGGCTGATTCTACTTTGTTTATTTGTTTATTTTCAGTATTATTTTGTTATTATAATGTACTTCTACCTTCAACGCTGTGTCCCTTCCCCCTTTATGGTATCAGAGCCACTCTTTTCTGGCCAGTGATAGTATTGTTGTGTTCTCTGTTGTCAGAATTCTCTTTAGGACTACTACTACTCTCCTTTAGAACTTCTCTCTAGAATTTCCACTATTTCCACTGTTTCCCTACAAAGCCTTGTAACTAGAACTAGTTCAAGCCTTGTAACTATTAAACTGATGAGATCTTGTAACTACTACTGTAAGTTCTGCTACTTATTTTCAATATTAACTACTTTCAGTGTTCGGTTTGTTCTATACTTTAAATTGTTTTGATCTATACTGTTTGGCTGGTTCTACCACCTTACTATTGTTTTAAATTACTTTGATTATATCTGCAATATTGCCTTCTTGGCTAGTTCTATTTTGTTTATTTGTTTATTTTCAGTATTATTTTGTTATTATACTATGCTTCTGCCTTCAACGCTGTATCCCTTCCCCCTTTGTGGTCTTCAGCGCTGTGTCCCTTCCCCCTTTGTGATATCGGAGCCACTCTTTTCTGGCCGGTGATAGTATTGTTGTGTTCTCTGTTTTCTTTCTGTGTTGTCCGAACCTTTGATACTCCTTTGTTGTGTATCTTTCTTACCATCGTTGGCGCCACCTTAGATGTAAAGTGAATTCCTAAGACCAAACAGTAAGGCCCTTTTGAGCTAGTGAGGGCGTGTAGGGCATGAGAGGTAAGGGTTGCTTGGGTATGTGTTACGAAATGCAACAGTTGTGAGAAAAATATGATAATTGAGTGTTAAAACTAGGATAATATGGACAGATTGTGGAGATCCAACTCCTCTGTCAGCTCCAGGACTGGTTGTCCTCCTGATATTGTAAATGAAGAAGACCACACTGTTGAAGAAAATGAGATTCCTGATTTCTAGAAATGGAATATTCCCAAAATTGATACTAAAGCTGTTTATAAAACTAGTTTTGTTGAAACTGCTTTTCATACTGCTTATAAAATTAGAACTGTTAAACAAACATTTTCTATTTCAAGAACTCATGAAAAATGTTGCTTATTTTCTAAGAAAAACATTGTGAATTTATTGCTAAAAAATTTAGTTATTTGCATATTGGTCTTGTTCAAGTTGCTATTAAACCACTCACTAGAAAATGTATAAATGCTTTTGTTCTTATGTGTTTAAGAGATGCTAGATTTAAGAACTTTAAAGATAACATTCTTGGTATGATTACTGCTTCTTTATATGATGGTCCTATATATTTTAACTGTTATTTGTTGGAAAATACATGTTATGCAGCGGAAAATTAAATGGATTTACTTCATTCAAAAATGATAACATGTACTATGTAAGTTTCTGAATTTGAGAACAAGAATGCGTACCTTGGTGTGGTGAAATTTAAAACCAAAGATCAGAAGTTCTTAGGAAGACTTTTAATCTTCATTCCAATTCCACTTAATGCCCAAGATGTGTGGTCTCTCAATTAGTTTCTAATGAGAGAATAATGAGTGTCCAACACTCACATACAAACCATTTCATTCCTTGTGTGATCTCAATGAAAACCCTTATGAAAGTCTCTTATGAAAACCTTTTTTAAATTCTGTATGTTTCTCCCATTATATACAACTGATTATCTAATTGGGCTAGCCTTTTGCGCCATTCCAATTGGGCTCTAGTATGTGCCTTGGAGTGGGACCAAAAGAGAACAAATAAGACTCTAGCTTCAATGGGCATTGGGTTTTTCTGTCAACTCTTGACAAGTCCAAAGTTACCATTAATTATATTCAATATCACTATAAGAATATAATTGCACTCTACGCTTTATTAATAAATTATATCTCAAGACTTTATTATACATGCAACCCCTTCATTAAAATATTTGTAGTAATACAAAGTCATGAATGTTGACTGTCACTTTGAAGATTACTACATCTTAATCCTTGAGTACCTAGTTTAATCCTTTACGTTATTCATCATATATTTATGAAATCCAATTTCATAAATATATATTTTAGTAACTCCTTACTAAAGTGGTTGGGCCCAACACTTTGAATAACCAAACCCATTAAACTTATCTCAAGGGAATATTTTATATCTCCGTTAAGAGACTATGAATTTCATCTTCAGAATATATGTTCCATCAACATTAAATGCAGTTGCCCAACATACTGAGGTTTTGACCATAACTTATAGATCTCACTCCTGATATATTAAAGCAACCTACATCTCATGATAAAGTCCATTATTCTCTCAAGATTTAGAGTTGATGTAAATAGAAGTCGTGAGATTTATTATTCATTTGACAGTCATTAGGAGAATAATAAATCTCACAGCGGTCCAATTCAATACGCTTAACTCTTAAAACATATCAACATTTCAACTAGAAGTCTCCACTTCCATGATCAAGACAAATCATCGTAGTTGATATGTTATAGTCTTCGCAAATGAAATGCCCAATTTCATCACCGACTACGAACTAAAATTTTGAGTTTACAAAAAACTTGTGATTTATATCTTCTGTGACTTTTCACATTAATCACATACTATGCATCTCATAAACTAAAATAATGTCCTATTAGTTCATTAATAAATAGTCTCATATAATTAAACAATTTAATTATTTATGTCATGCCAAAAAATTGGATTTTATGGCATAAATCCCAACACTATCTTGATCTTACTCTTGCTTTGGATGATTCTAATATTGTTAAAGCTTTAACTCTGAATATTGCTTCATCTGGTTATCATATGGAAGAAGGCAGTAAGCCTTCTACTTTGATTTACCGCATTTATTACAGATTGTTAGGTACTCAATTGAATCTTGGTGCTAGGATCAATAGAGAACCTGCTGGTAAAACCATGTTAATCCAATGTTCTACTCCTGATGCTAAAGTTCAAGTTCCAAAAATGATTCAATGGCAAGACGTTAAGCTTCCCACTGAATGGTTGTTGGAACAAGAAATCCCTCTTGCTAAACCTGCTTTTGATGAATTAGATCTCACTCATATTCAACAATATCTTGATGTTACTGTTAAAATAAGTTTTTAGAACAATCAACCCTTGAGGATCAACGAAGGAAGACATTCCTTTCTGGATCTGAGAGTATTTCAAAAAGAGATCAAGATCTCAATGAATTTTTGTAAAAGATTTTTGAAAAACCTGATTTGAAGCTAAAAGGTGTTTCAAGTGGTAACTCTCAAGTTAGCACTCCTTTTTACTCTACTAAAGCAGAAACTTCTGCTAATGAGGAAGAAGAAGACACTAGATCTATTTGTCCATCTGATTCTGATTTTCCTCCTATTGAAAATCCTGCTTTCCAAAGTCAATTAAGAGTTTCAAATGTTTTGAATGAAAATTTTGAAATTGATATGGTTTCCCTGTTTAAAGAATTTATGATTGCTAAAAATAGAGATAAAAGAAAATATTACCAAAATACTTTTGCTTAGTCTAAAAAAGACCGTCTTAAAAGAAAATGGAAAGAAAAAATGAACCAATTGAAAAAACATATTTTGTTCTTTGATTTTCTTGAAAACTACTACGTTCGAAAAGATGAAGTTTCAAAAAATCATTTGAATGTGACAAAGAAATCAAATTTTGTTAAGGAAGATAAAACCATTGTTAGGTCTATTCATCCGCCTCTTGAGACAGTTTTGATAACTTGTTAAAAGGCTGAAGTGAAGGCCTCCCCTTTCAAAATTGCCGATGATCAAATCCCTATTATTAGTCTTATTGAACAAAACAATTTCACTAATGAATCCTTGCATATTATTGGTCAACAACTTGACCATATTGAAGAAAAAATTGATGAAAAAACTCATGTTTCAAAAATTGAGAAACCTTTGATTGATTTACCCAGTCAAAGAGAAAAAGTGAATTTTAAAACTTCTCAAGCTAAAACTCTTGACATTGTTGAAAAAATGCTTTCTGATTTAAAAGTTAAAACTGAGGGTATTTCTACAAGTACTGCTCGAACTATTTCAAGAAATGAAAAAGAAATTGTTTCTGAAGAAAACACAAATTCTGATTTGTTATCTTTTGTTTCTGCTAACAAGGTTTTTGATGATGATTTACCAGAAATTAAAAGATTTTTCGGAAATTCCAAACCCATGTCTTTTACAAAAAACTGGTATTCCAAACCTACTCCTCCTAATATGCAGTTTGAAGAAAGATCTTTTCAAACCCAATTTTTTGTTTTTGCTAATAGAATTTATGAATGGAATATTGATGGTTTGTTTGAACAAGAAATCATTAATAAAATGGCTCATATGTCTATGGTTGGAATTGCTTATGTGACCAAAATTGTTGACCTTCTTGTTACTGGTTTTTCTGGCACTCTTCGCGGATGGTGGGATTCATATCTCACAGAAGATTCCAGAGAATCTATTAAACATGTTGTTAAAAAGGATGATGAAAGTTTTCCTATTTTTTATGAAAGTATTGGTAAAGGTATTCCTAATGGTGTTAATACCTTGATCTATACTATTCTCAAACATTTTGTTGGTACTCCATCTAATATTTCGTCTCGAATTTCTGATTATCTAAACAATTTGAGATGTCCTACTATGTTTGTTTACAGATGGTACCAAGATGTTTTCATTTCCAGAGTTCTACTTTGGAAAGATTGTTACAAGCCTTATTGGAAAGAAAAGTTTATTGACGGTCTGCCTCCTATCTTTGCTCATAAGGTAAAACAAGAGTTAATGGGAAAAAATGATTCCATTGATTATGATAATTTAACTTATGGTGATATTTTAAGCACTATTTAAAAACTTGGTATTAATATGTGCAATGATGAAAAACTGTTAAAGCACCAATTAAAGAATAAAAGAAAAGCTAAATATGAAATGGGTAATTTTTGTGAACAATATGGTTTGCCCCCTATTGCTCCTTCCAAGAAAAAGGGTAAAAAACATGATAAAAGTTACAAAAATTATAGCCATAAAAAACATAAAAATACAAAATGAACTTTGTTAAACCCAATGATTTTTATGCTAAAAAGAAAAATGTTTTTAAAAAATATGATAAATAGAAATCAGGTAAAGGTAAATGCTTTAACTATGGAAAACTTGGACATTACAGAAAAGGCTGTAAACAAAAACCTGGTAAGTTAAAAAACAAGTTTAGCATGTTAAATATTGATGATAAAGATCAAGAAGAATTATTCTGAATCCTTGAATCAAACAATTTGTCTGATTCATTGGAGGATGATCTTTCTTCCTCATCTGATTCTTGTTATCATTCTACTGATGATTCTTCTAATTCACCCAATATTAAAATTGGTTTTAGAGATTCTTGTTGCAATATTATTAAATCTATTAATGTTCTCACCAAAAGTGAAGAAAATGAAGCTCTGTTCATAAAATTGATAAGCCAAATTGAGAATCCTGAGTTACAACAAGAATATCTCAATAAGCTTAAGAAAAACCTAATAAAAGATGAAACTCGTAAAAAACTAAAATCAACAATAAGCTTTGAAGAAACTTTGGAAAGATTTAATAAAAAGAAATCCAAAGAATTAACTGTTAATGATCTTCAACATGAAATCACTGTTGTTAAACAAAAAAATAATTGAATTAAAAAATGAAGTTAAAAATATTAAAAGTGATAAAAATGATCTTAGACAAGAATTGTTACTATTAAAAATTGATAAAAATTTTGATAAACAACAATCTGATAATGAACAAGATGAGCACAATGATGGAGATGAATCCAGTCAACAGGCTTTTCTTTCTAATAAAGGTATTGTTGATAATTCTCCACTTAATCTTGTTAACAAAGTGCTCCCTCCAAAATGGTTTACAAAAGTTAAAATTGTTGTTTCTTATGATTATCATTTCACTATTATTGTATGATTGATTCTGGTGTGGATATGAACTGTATCCAAGAAGGATTAATTCCTTCAAACTATTTTGAAAAGTCAACTGAAAGATTGGTTTCTGTTAATGGTACTCAAATGAAGATTAAATATGAATTGAATAATGCTCATGTTTACCATGGTAATGTCTGTTTCAAGATCCCTTCTGTTCTTGTTAAAAATGACTGATAAAGTAATTCTTGGATTGCCATTAATAAATGTTTTGTATCCTTTTCTTGTTGAATATGATGGAATTACTATTGATTCTTTTGGACAAAAAATAGAATTCAAATTTGCTTCGAAGTTTGAAATTGATACCGATGATGCTTTAAATCCGATTCATGCTAAAAATAAACATCTTAACTTCCTTCAACAAGAAGTTAGATACAAGAAAATTGCTGAACAACTTTCTGATAAATTGTTGCAATCAAAAATTGATAATTTTCAGAAAATTCTGAATGATTATGTTTGCTCTAATATTCCAAATGATTTTTGGCATAGGAAAAAACATATTGTTGATTTTCCTTATATTAAAGGCTTTGATGAAAAGATCATTCCTACTAAGGCTCGCCCTGTTTAAATGAATGCTGAAACTGTTGAGTTTTGCAAAAAATAAATTAATGATTTACTTCAGAAAAAACTCATGAGGAATAGCAAGTCCCCTTGGTCTTGTGCTATTTTCTATGTTCAAGAAAATGCTGAGATTGAGAGAGGAACCCCTCGCTTAGTCATCAATTACAAGCCCTTGAATAAAGTCTTAGAATGGATCAGGTATCCCATACCCAACAAAAATGATTTGGTTCACAGATTGAGTAAGGCTGTGATATTTTCCAAGTTTAACATGAAATCTGGATTCTGGCAAATCCAGATCAATGAGAATCATAGGTATAAAACTGCTTTTTCCACTCCTTTTAGTCATTATGAGTGGAATGTGATAATTTTTGGTCTTAAGAATGCCCCTAGTGAGTTCCAAAATATTATGAATGATATTTTCAATTCCTTCAGCCATTTCACCATTGTTTATATTGATGATGTTCTTGTTTATTCCAACTCTATTGATGAACACTGGAAACATTTGTATTCATTTCTAGATACCATCAAAAGAAATGGTCTTGTTGTCTCTGCTAAGAAAATCAAATTGTTTCAAACAAAAGTTTGCTTCCTTGGCTATGACATCTTTGAAGGACAAATTCGTCCTATAGATAGAGCCATTCAATTTGCTGATAAGTTTCCTGATGTTATCATTGATAAAACTCAACTCCAGAGATTTCTTAGGTCACTAAACTATGTTGCTGATTTCTACAAGGATATGAGGAAACAATGTAAACCTCTTTTTGACTGGTTACAAAGTAATCCTCCTCCTTGGTCTGATGTCCATACTTCCCTTGTTAAACAAATCAAATTTCATGTTAAGACATTGCCTTGTCTTGGTATTCCTCTTGTTGATGCTTTCAAAATTGTTGAAACCGATGCTTCTGACATTGGTTATGGTGGTACTCTTAAACAAAAAATTTCCCCAGAGTCATCTGAACAAATTATTTGTTTCTATTCCGGAATCTGGAATAATACACAGTTAAACTATAGTACTATTAAAAAAGATATTTTATCTATAGTACTATGCATTTCAAAATTTCAAAGTGATTTATTAAATCAAAATTTTGTGTTACATATTGATTGCAAAAGTGCTAAATATGTTATTTAAAAAGATGTTGAAAATATTGCTTCAAAACATATTTTTGCTAGGTGGCAAGCTATTTTAAGTGTTTTTTATTTTGATATTGAATATATCAAAGGATCTCAAAATGTTATCCCTGATTTTCTTACCCATGAATTTCTGCAGTGTCACCATGGCAAGTAGGCAATCCAAAGACAAAAGCCCAGCCACTAATAAACCACTTGTTAAAAAAGAACCTGTTTCTTTCCTGAAAATTGTTAACCGATTCACCCCTTTGGGTACCATCCCTAGGCCCAACTATTCCTCTATCTTAGCCTCCTTCTATAATCCTTATGCTTTAACCAGTGTCTCCCAACCTATTAAAACTGTTTATCCCAGGGCTTCCAATGCTTCACATTATGTTAAAAAGCAATCTGTTCAAAACCTGTTTTCTATTGAGTCAACTAGGGCTTCCATTACTGACCCCTTTAGGCTCGCTACTAACTATTTTCCCCCAAAATTTCATTGGATCCCTGAGCATTGTCAGAAGGATGTGCAATACTATTCTACCATTTTGCGTCATGAGAATTCCATCACTATTAAAGCCATAAGTGACAAGGATAACAGTGCCAAGATTATTTATCACAGTGTTTTCTTGACACATCATTTCCAAAGAAATGTGGGGTCCCAACCTTGCCTCCACAAGAATGATGCCAACTTCCTTTGTTCCATATTCATATCATGATTATCTCACTGCCTAGTTCAAATTCAAGCTTCATCAAAATGAAAATATGTCTCTCATGGTTTGTTAATTTGGATAAGAAATGTGGGGTCCCAACCTTGCCTCCACAAGAATGATGCCAACTTCCTTTGTTCCATATTCATATCATGATTATCTCACTGCCTAGTTCAAATTCAAGCTTCATCAAAATGAAAATATGTCTCATTCATGATTTGTTAATTTTGATAAGGATTTCAATTCTGATCTCCCTCTCTGGTTCATACGCTAGTGGACCCAGTTTGGTTCCATTGTTGAAATATTCCCAGAACAATTAATAAATTCTTTTACATATTTCAAAACTGTGTTCAAAGTTGATTCCTATGCTGCTAAATTCCCTCCCTTGCTCCATTTCATCAAGAAATATAAGGTTCCTTGGATCCTGAAATGGCAATATGATAAGGAAGGTGATGTTCTCACTCGCCGCTAGTATGTTAAGTGGTGGGATAAGTTTCCTCACACACAATCAATTATTAACAATGTTACTAGAGAATTCTCATCCCCAAGTACTTCTCTAGCATTAAGAATCACTACCACATGCAAAAAGCTGAACTGGCTGATGCACCTGCTTCTACATCTGCTAAAACTGTTAAATCCACTGCTAAGCCTAGAAAAAAGGGTTCTACTTTGGATGAGATTCGCAAGGACCCTGATGCTTTATATGCCCTGATCAAGATGATATCAAAGGAAAAAGAAGCTGCTAATGCAGAAGATGAACGGTCCTCTAAAGCTTCTGTTACAAAAGACCCTTACTACCCTTGCAATCAGGAGTGGTTCGATCATGATGAAGAAGAAACTCATGAATCATGATTCAGCAGAAGATTGATTCCCCTTTTTTTTTTTTGGTCCACACAATGGCCAAAATGCTACAATGTTTACCCACTAGTGAAGTTTCCACTATTGTTTCACACCACTAGGATGATGTTCAAAGAGATTCTTTTGGTCTCTCGGCTTTTAGTCGTTTCAAGTCTACTATTGCTTCACTGTTCCATGCGTAAATGATGATGTTTTGGAGATTCTTTTGGCTTTTAGCCTTTTCAAGCTTTTTTTGGTTCTTTGGTTTGGAGAATCAGACAACGCCCTTGTTGTTGAAGACTTTAAGTCAAAAGGTGAAAAAAGCACTGTTCATAATTACTGTTCACTATTCACTTTTACTGTTCATGGTACTGTTCACTCCGAAACTTTTCCTATTTACGGGGGGTTGTCCCTTGTGTTAAACCAAGTTTTAAGTTTAGTTCTAGAGCCAGAATTCTCTTTAGGACTACTACTACTCTCCTTTAGAACTTCTCTCTAGAATTTCCACTATTTCCACTGTTTCCCTACAAATCCTTGTAACTAGAACTAGTTCAAGCCTTGTAACTATTAAAATGTTGAGATCTTATAACTACTATACCAGGTAGTCCCGTGGTCAGAGTTCTCACGTCCCTAACGGGGAGTAAGGAACGACTCTTATATGACCGGCGCCTGTACAGTGTGTATAGTGGTGGTATCAGGTTAGATCCTCTGTCAGCATGAGCCCTAAAGGTAGTGCTGATGGCGGCCCAAGCGGGATGGCAGAGCCTTGAAAAGATAGGCATGCCTCCCCTTCTAAGCCGTGTCTAATTGTGGTATCAAAAGGACAACCAGTCCTAGAGTTGATAGAGGAGTTGGATCTCCACAATTTATGTATGAGGAATTAGCAGGAGCAACATCTAATGTCCAAAACTTTTCCAAAATATCATCATATAGGTGTGAAAAAATAGTGGAAACTTCACCAGTGGGTAAATATTGTAGCATTTTAGCCATTGTGTGGGCTAGACAAATAGGGGTGACTAAAAGGATGAAGAATCTCTATGAACCAAAACATCATTATTTACACATAGAGCAGTGAAGCAATAATAGACTTGAAATGACTAAAAGACATCATCATTTTCGCATGGAGCAATAGTAGACTTGAAATGGCTAAAAGCCAAAAGAATCTCTTTGACTATCATCATTTACGCATGGAGCAATAGAGCAATGATGAAAAACAAAATTAGGAACTTTTGTCAAGGAGTAAACATTGTAGCATTTTTGCTGTTGTGCAACCCGAGCAGCTAATCAATATCATAAAATTCAGATGGGCAACTATCATTGGCGTCCCATGGGAGATCATCATTGCATTCATGCTTATGGTAAATGGCATACTGGTTGCAAAATCCACAATATAGCAATGGCTCATAAACAGGGCTTTTTCCTGGTATGAGAAACTTTCTTAGATCATCATGACTAGCCCTCTCTAGATGACGAACAGCAGAAACATAGGGTTTAATACCAAAAACATGGATTCTATCCGTGTTTCCTATGAAATGATAATCTTTCCATAGGTCTTGGATAATATCAAGAATTTTGTTATTAAAGTAATATCTCCAACATTCAGCAAGAGCATAGGGATCCCTGAAGGATAGATAGGAATTTGCTTCATACCATTAGCTTTGATAAGTGAACCCATTAATGAGTATGAGATATCTAGAGGGCTGGACATTCATCCAATTATCTCTTTCCCATTTTGGCAAGGTACTCCAACATCTAATAGAAACAGAAGGACTATTAATCTATGAAACAACCATTTGGATAATTTGTGGGAACTGGCTAATTTGGACATGGCTTGTTAACTTAAGGAACCTGATAAAGCCATATTCAAACATTTTGGATAGCCAATCAGGGTCCCTTTCATCATCATCTATTCCATCATCATAATTGACCAAAAGGCCTGGAAATGGATGCATCTTTTCGTATACTTTGAGACTGCTCCCAAAGTGTTCTTCCCAATCTAGTTGGACAAAGACATTGTCAGATTCATCCAATTCATCAGGATCAAGAATAGTTGCGGTAACAAGTTTCTTGAAATATTTGTACCATAGGTCAAAAAACCTCAACATAGCCTTGCTTTCCAGAATACGAGATTGTATATTTGTTGGCAAGCTGGCAATAGCACTCCTTAACAGAGATTGGGTCTTAAGACTCAATCTTGCATAATCGGTGCCTATAATAGTCTTTTTATCCATTGAATGGATTTCCTCTTTGCCAAAGAGTTGACTAGTATAGGGATCATAGGGTTCATTTATAATATTTGGGTGGTTAACAAGATGGCTTCTAAAAGCCTCATTTTCTGAAACAAGGTTAGCATAGTGGCTTGTATAATCCTCATTTTAAACAGTAAGGTTAACAAGGTGGATTTCAAGTGCTTGAAGGGTTTTTTTGAAAAGGTTGCGGTGGTTTATAGTAAAAGCGGCTTAAAGGTTATCAAGAATAAATTTGATAGAATCTAGAAGTTCCAAATAGTTTCCACTGTGGAATTGTAAACTTTTAGACAAAACTTCCTGCAAAGCAATTATCATATCACCACTGGAATATGTCACCTCTGCTAGGACAAATTCCTGAAGGAATGTTGATCCGCTGGGTTTTTTTCCAAAAGATGCACCTTCATGCATTACAAAAGGTTGTCCCACTGGGAGCCTTTTGTCTTGAGGATAGCCCTATGCAAGTGCTTTCCCCTTGTTCTTCCTCTGTGCCAAAGAAGACATATTATTACTATTCCACCTATAAGTGGTATAAGTATTATTACTCCACTTATCAGCGGTATTTATCCACGCAACATGCTCTGATTCTTGCGAAGAAACATTGATGATGTTAGAGTAATTGGTAGTAGGTAATATTTTAGCACTATGAATATTACCTTTTAAAACATCTGTCAAACATGGACAAGAGTCTGTGAAACATGGACAAGAGTCTATGAAACATTGACAAGAATTCATCATTGATTCTTGGATAAGCATCTTAGTAGAAACAATAAGACCATTTCTTTTGATAATATCTAGAAACAAATACAAATGTTTCCAATGTTCATCAATAGAATTGGAGTGAACAAGAACATTACCAATTTTTTATTGCAACAATTTATAAGAAAGTTGTTTGGCAATTTTCTTGTATCTAACTTCTTGTCAAAGGAAGTTAAGATGTTTAGTTTTAGCATGAATCAGATTTAAAGCATCATCAGTATCAATTTCAAACTTTGAAGCAAATTTGAATTTTACTTTCTGTCCAAAAGGATCAGTCGTAATTCCATCATGTTCAACAAGAAAAGGATACAAAGTATTTATAAATGGCAATCCAAGAATTACTTTATTAGTCATATTTTTAACAAGAACAGAAGGAATCTTGAAACAAACATTACCATGGCAAACATGAGTATTATTCAATTCATATTTAATCTTCATTTGAATACCATTAGCAAAAACCAATCTTTCAGTTGACTTTTCAAAATATCTTGAAGGAATTAATCCTTCTCGGATATAATTCATATCCGCACCAGAATCAATCACAGCAAAAACAATGAAATGATAATCATGAAAAACAATAATTTTAACTTTTGTAAACCATTTTGGAGGGAGCACTTTGTTAACAAGATTAAGGTGAGAATTATCAACAATACCTTTATAAAAAAGAAGAGCTTGTTGACTGTATTCATCTTCATCATTGTGCTCATCTTGTTCATTATCAGATCGATGTTTATCAAGATTTTTATCAATTTTTAACAATAACAATTCTTGTCTAAGATCATTGTTATCACTTATAATATTTTTAACTTCATTTTTTAATTCAATTATTTCTTGTTTAACAACAGTGATTTCATGTTGAAGATCATTAACAGTTAATTCTTTGAATTTCTTTTTATTAAATCTTTCCAAAGTTTCTTCAAAGCTTATTGTTGATTTTAGTTTTTTACTAGTTTCATCTTTTATCAGGTTTTTCTTAAGCTTATTGAGATATTCTTGTTGTAACTCAAGATTCTCAATTTGGCTTATCAATTTTATCAACAGAGCTTCATTTTCTTCACTTTTGGTGAGAACATTAATAGATTTAATAACATTGCCACAAGAATCTCTACAACCAATTTTAATATTGGGTGAATCTGAAAAATCATCAGCAAAATGATAACAAGAATCAGATGAGGAAGAAAAATCATACTCTAATGAATCAGACGAATTGTTTGATTCGAGGATTCGGTATAATTCTTCTTGATCTTTATCATCAATATTTAACACATTAAACTTGTTTTTTAACTTACCAGGTTTTTGTTTACAGTCTTTACTGTAATGTCCAGGTTTTCCACAGTTAAAGCATTTACCTTTACCTGATTTCTATTTATCATATTTTTTAGAAACATTTTTCTTTTTAACATAAAAATCATTAGGTTTAACAAAGTTGGTTCTGTATTTTTTATATTTTTTATTGCTATAATTTTTGTTACTTTTATCATGTTTTTTACCCTTTTGCTTGGAAGGAGCAATAGGGGCCAAACCATATTGTTCACAAAAATTACCCACTTCATATTTAGCTTTTCTTTTATTCTTTAATTGGTGTTTTAACAGTTTTTCATCATTGCACATATTAATACCAAGTTTTTTAATAGTGCTTAAAATATCACCATAAGTTAAATTATCATAATCAATGAAATCATTTTTTCCCATCAGCTCTTGTTTTACCTTATGAGCAAAGATAGGAGGCAAACCATCAATAAACCTTTCTTTCCAATAAGGCTTGTAACAATCTTTCCGAAGCAGAACTCTAGAAATGAAAACATCTTGGTACCATCTGTAATAAGACATAGTAGGACATCTCAAATTGTTTAGATCATCAGAAATTTGAGACGAAATATTAAAAGGAGTACCAACAAAATGTTTGAAAATAGTATAGATCAAGGTATTAACACCATCAGGAATACCTTTACCAATACTTTCATCAAAAATAGGAAAACTTTCATCATTCTTTTTAACAGCATGTTTAATAGATTCTTTGGAATCTTTTGGGAGATATGAATCCCACCATCTGCGAAGAGTGCCAGAAAAACCAATAACAAGAAGGTCAACAATTTCAAGGTGATCAAGATTATGGTTATTGACATAAGCAATTCCAACCATAGACATATGAGTCATTTTATTAATGATTTCTTGTTTAGAAAAACCATCAATATTCCATTCATAAATTCTATCAGCAAAAACAAAAAATTGGGTTTGAAAAGATCTTTCTTCAAACTGCATATCAGGAGGAGTAGGTTTGGAATACCAGTTTTTTGTAAAAGACATGGGTTTGGAATTTCCAACAAATCTTTTAATTTCTAGTAAATCATCATCAAAAACCTTGTTAGTAGAAACAAAAGATAACGAATCAGAATCTGTGCTTTCTTCAGAAACAATTTCTTTTTCATTTCTTGAAATAGTTCGAGCAGCACTTGTAGAAGGACCCTCAGTTTTAACTTTTAAATCAGAAAGCATTTTTGCTCCCAAAAAATATTATAGCTTCTCCTTGTCAGAATGATGCTTGAATAAAATCATCCGTGCAAGTACGCCCCCACCTCACTTGACACTTGTTGCTAGCCCAGCACTGAAGGACTCTGCAACTACTCTTATCCCATGGCAAGCTTATCCAGAGGAAGATTGCAATCCAACAATCCCACTATGCTCTTGACACTTGTTAATCCATAAGGACAGCCTCTACTTGTCCTAATATGAATATTGTAGAAGTTTGTAGAATATCAGCATAAAAGCTTGTAGATTATCAGCAACTTTTAAGGTCTATAAATAGGACTCTTGTAAGTCTGAAGAGGGCAAGAGTGAGTTAAGAAAAACAAAAGCAAGCCCTCTTTGTAAAATGTATTCCCATGTTTCTTATGTCTGATGTAAAAAAGTTGTTTAATCTAATAATATCCTTCAAATTGTTGTATCTTGTACTGTGCTCTATTCCACATTTCCATGTTATCTCTTATATGTTGTTAGTAATCTACTTAATTAACCAGTTTCCATAATCTTCTTACACCCTCTCTCTTAGTCATTCCTCTGTGTAACGTTCCTCTCTCATTAGTAAGCAAAGAGAAAATCCAATTGGATTTCAATTGGATTCTCAATTTTGTGCCACGTGTCGTGTAAAAATTGAAGAGTTCAAATCCAATTAGATTCTAAATTAGATTTCAATTAGAATCCAAATTTGTGCCATGTGTCCATCTAATTCAATTAGATTTCAATTGGATTCTCAATTTTGTGCCATGTGTTGTTTAAAAATTGTAGAGTCCAAATCTAATTAGATTCTAAATTAGATTTCAATTAGAGTCCAAATTTGTGCCACGTGTCCATCCAATCTATTTATATATATATATAGCCAAAGCTAAGAGAAAATCTAATTATATTTTAATTGGATTCTCAATTTTGTGCCACGTGTCATGTAAAAATAAAAAAGTTCAAATCTTATTAGATTCTAAATTAGATTTCAATTAGAATCCAAATTTAATTAGATTCAAAATTGAATTTTGCTTTTGTTAGCTTTCCATATAAATTAAATTGTTTAGATTTTCGTTGTTATTTTTTCTCTAAACAAATAAGCATTTTTTTTATACTGTTTCTATTTAGATATTTTGTATGTCAAGATCTTGAACGTAATAAATTTTAATTGAACTAAACAATTCCATACACCTATCCTCATTCAATTTAGGAGATACTATTAAACCAATTTATTATTTTATTTTGTTTTATTTAGTAGAATTTCATGGACAGTAATTGTGAATTGATATTGTATATGTAGTATCCAATAGTGATATTCAAAATTCTATATATAATAGTAGTGTAATGTGAAACATGGTGTAACCAATCTCATGAAAATTGCAAGAAAAAACTATTTTAATACATTCAAATGTCCTGGTCGAACTAATATTCTATATGTTTTTATAACCCAAGCTAACATCAATAGTACCACTATAATTCATCATTCCCATGTATAAGAATGGGTTACATACTAGTATATATTAATAGCCAAAGTTAAGAGAAAATCCAATTAGATTTCAATTGGATTCTCAATTTTGTGCCACGTGTCGTGTAAAAATCGAAGATTTCAAATCCAATTAGATTCTAAATTAGATGTCAATTAGAGTCCAAATTTGTGCCATGTGTCCATCTAATCTATATCTATATTTATATATTACTAAAAGCTTAAGCATAGTATTTAATGTTGCTACGCTCAAGTTGAACCACATCAGCAGCTATATCATTACCTTTTTTTTCCTGAATTTGTCCTCCAATTTAAAAATAGTTTTTCTAAATTTAAAAATCCTAATAAAAAGAAAATGATTCCCAACCTTACCTCTTTCACAATTACAATTTTAGAAATTCTCAACCCTATCTCTTTCACGGTTACAATTTCAAACAGCAACCCTTTGCGTTCCACAGTTACAATTTCAAACAGCAACTCTCTGTGTTCCATGGTTACAATCTCAATTGGCAACCCCTCAACTTCCTAATGCCAAATTTTGGCTTTCAAACCTCTTCATCTCTTCCTCTCCTCACACTATATTAAAACCAAAATATATATATATATATATATATATATATATATATATATATATAATATAAAACACCACTCCTTATTGTTTGCAATTTAGTATTGTTGTTGACAATCCAATATCACTTTTCTTCTAATGCATGCATAAGTTTAGTTTCCATGTATAATATATTTTAGATTGTGTTTGGCAGGGTATGATGAAAAATTAGCTGTTTGCAAGGATCGTGGAGCTAATGTTTGCATCAATTACAAGATGGAGAATTTTGTTAAAATGGTGAAGGAAGAATTTGGTGAAAAAGGTATTTTCTCTAATATTAAAACCTCACTTTTCTTCAACTCCGGATTACTAAAACTAAAGAATATGATTATTATTTTGTTAAGTGGACATTTTCAAAGGGAGGTTTTTGTTATTGTCAAGGAAGTTAGTAAGTTATTTCCTTTTTCAAGGCATATAAGCTGCACTTTTGGGAGTATCTAGGGTGCCATGGAAAAGAAAGAACACTACTAAGAGCTTGAAAACAACTTTTTGTTGCTCTTTGGGGCCATGTTTAACTTTGCCTTGAGGTGAAAAATGAGACTACATCATACAAAAATACAACCCCTCTGTAGAATGTACAGCAATATAGAGATACAATCATAGACAGTAATGAAGATTTCCACCCATGAGAAGTGGAAGCATACAAGCATAAACAAATTATTTTTGTATTTATTTGTATGTGAGTTTTTTTTATTATATTATTGCAATTTTAATGTGGAAATTGTTATATGAACCTATGAAATAATCATCAAGTTACTATTAACCTTGATTTATTTGTTCATATATACTCTAGAGGTAACATATATAATATTATATCATGTTAATATGAAATTAATTGACATTTTTTTATTTATTAGTACTTAATAAAGAAAACAAATATGTATAATATATTAAAATAAAATTGCCAAACTTTCCCGTGCATAGCACGGGTTTTTAATTTTTGAAACAAGTGAATTATTGGATGCAAAAACCAAAGAGTCTAAAATCCAATTAAATTTTAAACCATATATGTAAGTACTTAGAAATTAAAGGCCCAACCCCACTTAGATTAGTAGTACCTTGTCCTTCAAACCAAGCCCAAACAATAGAATTTGTGAAGAGAGTGAGAAAATAATTCAAGTGCAATTCTAAGCTAAGTTCAAGTCTAAGGCTAAAGGGCCTAGAGTAATAGATAAGCATAAAGTAAATAACAATTGAGGATAATATCCTCCTCGGGCAAGTTTGAGGATCAATCTCTTGTATATATTTGGTTCAGGTTTGACACAAGATAATGCCTTATTCTATTCCCTTTTTTATTGTTTCTTAGAGAAAATTTTCATCCCCTTTCTCAGATGGATCCCCTTCCTTTATAGCATTTTTCCATGCATCTTAGCCCTCCACTTGGACATCTCCAAGCATTTCTCAAGATACTTGTCCCATCAAAGCTCTAATGAAGGTGGTAGAAGAAGATGCTAGCTGTGAAGTTATTATTCAAGGGTCATTTTCTCATTAATGCAGTTGATAAAGTTGGTGGAGGGCATTAAATGTGGGGATGGGTGGTATATCCTCTGGGAAGCTTCCTCTCATCATCCTTATTTAGGTTGCCATACCCTCTCCTCTCCTCGGGTCTTTAAGGGATATCAGTTGTCCTAATTCCCTTTCTCTCCTTGGGTAGGTGGAACTTTCGGAGCTTGCTTGCCCCTCATTAACCTGGATTGTGAAGATTGTTCCTTTGTTGAGACTCCTTGGACCCCACATAATATATATATGTGGAGAAACTATTAAATATTTTAGAAATGTATGGTTTTAAAAATGTGTAAGTTAATACCATGTATCAGAGATGAAAGTCGGCCATAGTGATCCGGGAGTCCCGTGTGGAAGGGCTCTCGCTCAACGGATCAAAGGTACGCCGGGGATAACAGGCTAATAATTGGAGGGAGCGGGGTGGGCAACTTCCGTCGGTGCTAGCGCCTGCGGCAGCGCCTCTTGAACAATCATAAAAAAAGGTTGAATAGCTTCCCATAGTTCTTGCATTTTCTCTCTCGTAATCAAATCCGAGTGAATGTAGTCAAGTATGCCTTTACTAGTGTGACTCCCGGCCTTGAAGCTTCGCTTATGATGCTTCCCATATACACAATGCTCAAAAAATTCCTTGTCACCAAAGCACATCTTGGGAATAAGTTCCCTTTTCATCAAGATCTCCATACCTTTTTCACTCAAAATCTTCTCAAAAAAATTTATAAATTGAACCATATAATTGTGATTATTTTTAATTGTACCCGTGCATATGCACAGGATTACACACTAGTCTATGGGTTTGATTGGATACCACTTATTATATATTGAAAACACTGTAGCAAAATAATTTTTAAATGTGTGAATAGTGCTGTGGGACTCAGTTTTAAATAAAAATTTGCTGAAATCTGTACTTGAGGGTCTCGTAAATAGTGCACAGGACCCACATAAAAAATGTAGCCCATTCACAAACGCAAACGCAAACGCATTTTGTATCCAAACTAACACTCTATATATATATATATATATATATATATATATATATATATATATATATATATATATATATAAAAGTTGATAGCCAAAGTTCAGAGAAAATCAAATTAGAATTTAATTGGATTCTCAATTTTGCGCCACGTGACCCTTTTAATTTTTAATTTTGTGCCAAGTGAATTATTGAGTGTAAAAATTGAAGAGTTCAAATCCAATTAGATTTTAAATTGAATTTCAATTGAAGTCCAATTTTATGTCATTTGTCTATTTATTTATTTATTTTAATTTTTGTGGCAAACGAATTATTAAGTGAAAAACCGAAGAGTTCAAATCCAATTAAATTCTAAATTTTATATATATAAAATGAAAAACAATTACATATTTTACAAATGTAAGTTAATATAATGTATAATTTGAACATCTTTTAAAAAAAATGTATAATTCAAATCATGTAATAATGATTGTTTTTAATTGTACTCATATACATGTATAGGTTACGCTAGTTAAACTAACAGTAATGTCCGTATAACATTACGAATCATATCTGTAATGCTTTGACCAAAAATACTAATATGGTGTTTGACTAGTTAAAAATCTAATGTTCAAGGTTAATTGTTTAAATAAAAAATTCAAGGATCACATTTGGATTTGACTGTCGCTGCATCTACATCTCTGACAAAAGCACACAAGATATGAGCATCTCACACGACACACACATAAAGACGGAGTGACATCAAATAAGACCCATCGTTAGCAAAAGCAAAGAATTGATTTTGAGACAGAGCAAGCAAAGAACACAAAATGAAAGAGAACTTGGATGATTGAAAACATCTTCATAAAGATTCACTACTTCTGTTAGAAAGAAATGAAATTATTGACCAGTGTTCAAAGCACCCCAACTTAAAACCCAAATCAAAAAAAGAAAGAGGAAAATGCTTGAATCTATTAACAAACGCAAAAATAAAAAACAATCAAAATATTTGTCAAAAAGTATAAATTGGGTAGAGGGTTTAACGTTAAGCCCTTAACAAAAGGGAGAAAGTTATGTATATCCGGTTATATAGCCCATAAATAGGCAAACAAATTAACAAACAACAAATCTACATTTTCTATCCTATATTTGTATAATAATAAAAATTGCAAGGAATGTGTTGTACAAAATCATATTCCAAATCGTAACCAATTCAATGGTTCATAACTTCATATGAATGCAAAAAACTAATGGCCTCAGATTAATCACAATCACAGTTCACAAATCACAAGGCTTCCACAGTTCCACCTAAAATGCAATCTTCAACCATGTCTTTATGTTATCCGCATTCAAACTTTTGTTCCATTCCTTAACATACTTTAAATACCGTGCCCCTCTCACCATCTCTTAGATCCGAACAATTCTCAACCCAACCTTTCTCCTCTCCTTGGCCACACCTTGAACTGAAAACATGGGAAGCAAGAACATCAAAGTTGAAGACACTGACAAAAAGTTCCCACATTGGTACCAAATGAGACCACAAATAGGCTTGAGAAACACCCTCATTTGGTTCTTCCTCATCGTCTCCATGCTCTACGTTATCTACTCCACTAATTTCATCCTCACCAGTGAACAACATAAATGTCCCACCTCTTTAGGTTCCTCCATAGAACAACAACTTCAAACGATCACCAACGCATCTTCCACCAATGAAAAAGACTTACAAGATGAAGTCATGCAACCTCTACTTCCACAAAAATCCCAAAGATATGACACTGAACTCAAACACATTGTTTTTGGGATAGCAGCCTCATCAAATTTATGGGAAAAGAGAAAGGAATACATAAAAGTATGGTGGAAGCCTAAGGTAACTAGAGGGGTGGTTTGGTTAGATAAAAAAGTCACAACTAGAAGAAATGAAGGGCTACCGGAGATTCGGATCTCTGGGGACACTTCAAAATATAAGTACACAAACCGGCAGGGACAGAGATCAGCATTGAGAATTTCAAGAGTGGTTTCTGAGACATTTAGGCTTGGGTTGAAAGATGTTAGATGGTTTGTGATGGGCGATGATGACACGGTTTTTATGGTGGATAATGTTGTGAGGATACTTTCCAAGTATGATCATAGGCAGTTCTATTATGTTGGGAGCTCATCAGAGAGTCATCTTCAGAATATATATTTCTCATATGCCATGGCCTATGGTGGGGGTGGATTTGCTATAAGCTATCCTCTGGCCAAGGAGTTGGCAAAGATGCAGGATCATTGCATTCAGAAGTACCCAGCTTTATATGGCAGTGATGACAGAATTCAGGCTTGCATGTCGGAGATAGGAGTACCACTTACCAGGGAACCTGGCTTTCATCAGGTAATTAAGTCTCATAAAAGGTGCTAAAATAACAATGAATCATTGTTGCTTCAATTCATCAGTATATCGTTAAAAAAATGTCTAGTTTCTTAATTCTAGATTGTTTAACATTTGTATTTTTGTAATTATGCAGTATGATGTCTATGGAAACTTATTAGGCCTTTTAGGAGCCCATCCTGTCACTCCATTGGTGTCATTACACCACCTTGATGTGGTAGAACCAATATTTCCACGCATGACCCAAGTCAAAGCCCTCCGACATCTCACACAATCCATCCAGTATGATTCAGCTAGTATAATGCAACAATCAATCTGCTATGACAAAAAACGATATTGGTCCATCTCCATCTCATGGGGTTATGCGGTTCAAATCTTAAGGGGAGTGATTTCTCCCAGAGAACTAGAGATGCCTACAAGAACCTTTCTCAATTGGTACAGGAAAGCTGATTATACAGCATATGCATTCAACACTAGGCCTGTGACCAAGCATCCTTGTCAGAAGCCTTTCATTTATTACATGGGCACCTCTCGATATGATCGATCCAGGAAGCAAATAATTGGGATTTACTATCGCGATAAATCCATGTCTCCTGACTGTCGGTGGAAAATGGAGTCACCAGAAAAAATTGATTCCATTGTAGTCTTCAAAAGACCAGATCCTCTACGCTGGCAGAAGGTATTAGTGATTTCTTTTGTGTTCATTCATTGTCTAATGAAGCTTTTCACTATAACCTGTAGGATCTGTTAATTAATTCTGTTTGATGTTGATCTATCATGTTTTCAAAATATATATATTATACATTAAAATTACATCAGAGGAAATAAGGAGCCACGGAAATACTTGGGTTTCCCATTTAGACAGTTACATGACACGAGAAATATGAAATTCTTTTCCATCAAACCCACACATTGTAAGAATTTATTATAATAGGACATTTTTCAAGGGAGGAAAAAGATTCCTTCGGTAAGGCCAAGATAAGGGACAACATTTCAACGTTCCTTATTAGATGTGATTTTGATAAGAAAAACAAACTAGTTTCTTCATAATCTCTAAATTCTTCACTAGAATGAATTCTGAACACATTTTATTCACAATTTTCTGATACATGTCAAATACATCATCCAAACAATATCTGAGTTTCTGAGTCCCTCTATTTTAAGTTGATGCTATTACTAACTGGATCACAAATGTCTTATGCAGTCACCAAGAAGAGATTGTTGTAGAGTTATGCCATCACTGAAGAGCTCAACAATGTACTTGTGGGTAGGCAATTGTCGTGAAGGCGAGATTAGTCAGTTTTAATAGCATCAAGGAACCTAAACTTGATCTCTCAGTGTTCTTATCTTCTTATTTGAAGATTTCTCAAAGGCAGATAAGCAATGGAATCAACGTAATGGGTGTTAATAGGATCAGAGCTCAGCAGAGATTGATTTGCAAGCTCAAATCACACCATTAAATCCACATATGAAAAGAAATTTTAAATCAACATCATTGATCATGAAATGAGTAAGCTACAATTAGCCATTTCTTGTTTTTTTTCTTTTTCTCTTTTTATTTGTGTAATCTTGATACAGGAAAGTCAATGAGCAATGTTATATCCATATAATCCAGTCACAGAAAGCCTCTCCTAGTGAGAGAGGAAAACCATGTTGTGAAAATTTTCTTGTAATACTTCTTTGACTCTTAGCTCAAGCAAACATAATGCTGAAAGCAGCATCTCCCAGAATGGTTCTTAGGTCAGTTGTACTCACCAGATGTGCTTCCGTCTCATTATTGCTTGTCAAATTCAGAGGAACTGAGGTGTTTGGTGTTGTAGCCACTGCCAGGATGGTGACATCAATATGGGTATCATTCAGAGGCACTGGTTTCTCAATTTGATGTATAGCTGCAATTAAGCCATCCTCTTTCACCAACTTTACTGCTTCCAAGCGAAGAAAAAAGAATGAAGTCTAATTAGGGATAACAATATGATATCTAGAAATCTTTTTCCTAATGCTCCCAATGGATGCGGAGAACAGCAGAAAGAGGAAAGCATTATAATCTTAAATTTTTGGCTGTTTGAACCTAAGAAATACTTGCTTCTACTTAGATAGACCAAATCCAAAAAAAATTGGTTTTTTTTTTCTTCATAAACATAACTTTCAATTTCTTTCCTTTCCCACAGTTTCCTCAGTGGCAAATGAAGGAAAATGATAGAAAATATGAACCATAAAAGAAAATACAAAGGGATTAATAATATCTTCTAAGCTGAATAACCGTATTTGGAAAAGAAATTGACATATTGATTCCGGCTTCCTAAAGACCCCTACTTGGCGTATTTCAACAACCCTTTTCACCCCAAAAATACTTCTATAAGATCTCAAAACAACGTTGTGGGATAAAAGAACTTAAACCTAAGGCAATAGGATTAAAATATGGACATGCATGGTTATAAATCTTGAAAACAAAAATCTCATGTTCTCATTAATTTTCTTCCTAGCTTAACATTTCCACAAAAATCAAAGCAAACTACTCAATTTTCCTCTCAAGAAAGCTTTAGAGAGCCATCTACCTCAAACAAGAAACACATCTTAAAAAAAATATATACAATAAACTGTCATTTCCACAATACAAAATTCACAAAGTGACTTAATGATAATAAACAAATCTAAAAATATCCCTAATCAAGAAAAAGCAAAGAAACAAATCCTAATGAAAATTGGGTTCTTGAAATTTTTTTTGTTTTATATATATATATATATATTCGTTTTTTCAACCTTACCATGATAGGAGAACCACCAGAGCAGAAAGAAGCAAAGCAGAACAATAACTGGAATGGCATGGAGGACCCACTTGGCCGCAGACCAGGGCAGAAAAATTTTCTTCTTCTTCTTGGTATCGAGAAGAAGAAGATGGTTAACCGGAAGATCAGCCATGTCATCCATCCTTTTTGGTGGACACTGCTTCACTTGTACTGGCTGCTGCTGGTTCACGTTGATGATGCAGTGCTCATCACTTGCATGTGCTCTAGATGAGAATGAAGAGGATCTCTGCTGCATTTGAGAGAGAGAGAGTGATTGAGGTGTTGAGGTTTCTGTAATGGGGTTTGAGAGGGTTGGCGTGGGATTGTGAATTTGAAGCTGAAGGGTCTCTGATTTTGTGAGCTTATTATGGCTTGGCTTTAGACGTTTAGTTAGTTATACTTTCTTAACGCATTTTGGGCGGGAAAGTTCTTGCACGTGACAAAGTGAGATCGTTCAAGGAGACTTACATATAGAGAGAGAGAGAGAGAGAGAGAGCCGGTTAACGTGTGCACTTAATTAGAAAATTCTTCTTAAAACAAAATATATATATATATATATTTAATAGATTATTTTAGAAAAGTTTTTATATTATTTTTGTAAGAAATATAAAAAACTATCAAAGAAGTCTTTTTTTGAGAAAAATCAAAGAAGTCAGTTGCTTTTTTCTTTCCTATAAAAAGTTATTAAAAATATTTCCTAAATTAATCCCTTCAATAATTAGTTACAATTAGAGGGTATGTATGATTCGAGTTAAGCGGTTTTTTCAACCCAACCAATCATAGGAATGTTAAAAAGTTCAATTCAATCTAGTGGCCGCTCCAGAAAATTATTTTAGGGGGGTCAATTTTAACACCTTATTCATCTTTGTAATTTTTCTAATTATTGAAGTTTTCTAATATAGCATTAACTATTAAAAAGAATTTTTTTGGGGGGAGGGGGGGGGGGTCTATAGCAATAGACTATTAAGGATTTAACTCAATAATTCAATCAAAAATAATATGCCTTCACTTCTTACTGTATCATACCCCATTGTCTTACTGTATCATACCCCATTGTCATTTGCCTTGTATCAAAAAAAAGAAAAAGAAAAAAAGATTTGTTTACCTTTCTCAAAATATAAATATCACTGCTTGTATCTTTATTATTAAGCTATTAATTGCAAATTAAATTAATGAACTTAACGTAATTTTTTAAATAAAATTCATAATAATATATAAAATGTTTAAATTGGTTATTAAAAAAAATCAAATTTGGTATTTTCTGTAAATAAAAAAACATGTAGGGATATTTGTAAGTTATGAAACTTCAAGAAAGCTTCCTTTAAACCTTAAACTCCACTCCTTATTAGAGAAAAAGAAAAAGAAAAAAAAAACCCTCCACTCCCACCACCTACCCACGGAATATCACATTTATTACTACTATTTTTTATTTCTAAATCTCATAAGTTATCTCACTTTCAGTTTCCCTTCTCAAAGTTTCAAGTGTAGACGATGAAAAATAAAATTTCAGATTTAAGTTTCCTCTACCCCGCTTGTGAATTTTTGTTATCTTCTACTTCCTCTTCTTCTTGTTCTCCTCTTATGGTGTAGCTATGCATCTTTTAATTTATTGTTGGATCTTCCCATCCTTTTTTATCAGTTTTTAGTCTTAAGGTGGTCAAAATTTTATTTTAGGGGTTTCAAAAAATATTTTTTTAAAAGATATTATATTTAATTTTTTTTCATTTTCTTCAGGTCAAGGGGTTCATTTGAACCCCCTGCCTTTAACGTGGCGCCGCCACTAATTCAATCCAACTCATCATAAGGGTCCAATCCAACCCATATGGATTCGATTTAAACCATGGGCCGTTGGACATTTTATTATTATTATTATTATTAAATTGAGAATTAGTATCAATGTAACTCCATAAAAGTAAACATTACTAATGACTAAACAACAATAGAAAGGGTGAAAGCTAGACAGGGACAAACCTACAGAGCAAAAAGAAAGAGAGAAAGGGACACAACAAGTTTAGGAAGATGTTAGTATCAATATAACTCCATAAAGGCAAACATCACTAATGACTAAACAACAATAGAAAGAGTGAAAGCTAGACAGGGACAAACCTAAAAAGCAAAAAGCAAGAGAGAAAGGGACACAACAAGTTTAGGAAGATGGACAAAAAAGTAAATAACAAAATTGAATAATATATTTTTAAATATATATTAAATATAGTTGGGTCGGGTCAGGTTTGGTGGATTTGTAAATCTTATAACCCAAACCCAACCGAACTACTGTAAAAAAAAAAAAAAAAATTCAAAACTCAACCCAACTCTTAGGTTGGATCAGGTTGGTTTTGGCGAGTTGGCTGCACACCCCAGTTACAATGGGAGATGGTGGATTTGAACATTGAAAATCCACATTAGAGCATTAGTATTGATGGTGCTAAAAAGCTAAATTACTATTCTTAGCACCACCATATACAAAAAGTGTAACACATTGGTGGAGGTATAGGTAAAACATTTACCTACTTAGGTACAGTGCATAGCTTAGTAGCTCAAAATCTAAAATCAAATAGTATATTTTATTATCTCTCTCATTAAAATAATATTTCTTTTTTTTTTTCTCTCTATTTTTTTTATTCTGTGGTTCCAGTTATTCTCTTCACCATCTCCCCCAAGCTCTCTCTTTCTCCACTCTCACCGACAAGCCCTATCCTCACCGCTCACCCAAGCTCTCTCGCCGACAAGCCCAATCCTCCATCTCACCGCTCACCAAACGCCAACAAGCCTAGTCCTCCATCTCACCACCAACCCAAGCTCCATTGTCGACCCAAGCTCCATCATTGACCCAAGCCCCATCACCAACCCATCTCTCTCCTAATCACCCTCTCGCCAAGTCATCTTGCCCACAACGCAATCCCCCACCATGCCCAAACCTTGTTCCCAACTAACTCCATTAGCATCGCCTTCATCGAACTCAAGAGCACCACAAGACCGATCAAGGTAGTAACAAGGCAGAGGAATTCGGCTTTGGTGGTATGGCTGGATTTCATGGGTTTCTCTGGCTTTCGTGGTGGCGGTTTGGCTGGGTTTCATAGTGGCTGGGTTTTGTGGGTCAGAGGTGGTGTGGCTGTGTTAGTGGTGACTTGTGTGATGATTTTTGGCTAATTTGGATTTTTGGTAGTGGGTGGTTGTTCTTGGCTTGCTAGTTGTTGTTGGGTGATTGTTCTTGGTTGGCAGTGGTTATGGATTATGCCATTAATTGGTTTGTGTGGTGTTTTTTGGTAGTGGGTTGTACATGGTGGCAATCTGTGGCTGTTGGATGTGATTGGGTTTGAGGCGAAGTGGTTATTGGTAGTTTATTGTAATGGATATATTATTTTATTGTAATAGATATATTACTTTGTATCCGACGCGGATCCACATTTGTGTTTCTTTCCTTTTTCTTTTTTTCTTTTTTTTTCCCAGCCGCATGTTTTGACTTTTCAGCAGTGAACAGTGCACACATGCACTGTTCACGGGTCCCACAAACTTCACTTTTCAGCAACTTTTTCATTAAAAATGGGTCCCACGGTACTATTCACACATTTAAAATTTATTTTTCTACAATGTTTTCAGTTTTCAATTTCAGTAAAATAAGTTCTATCCAAACGGACCCTTTATTGTGATGTTTATATTATTTTATTGTGTTAAAAGTTAAAATAAATCCATTGATGCTGGATGTTTTGTAAAGTAAGTAGGTAAAATAAATAAAGTAGTTTTTTGTTGTGCCAAATAGCTAAAAAAATAGCTCCACCAATGTAGATGCTCTTAGAACCCCAAAAGATGAAAATTGAGTTACAAAACCCTTGGCTCATTCCAAGCATGCTATGGGTAATAATCAATCTCTTCAAAATTAGATTGAGACAAATTACAAGAGGCTTGCTTAGTTATAATATTTATAAGATCTTATATTCGAAATCTTTAGCTATTGTCAAGAGATTCCTCTCCGTAATTATTTATTGTGTATGGGACAAGGGGACTACACAGCCCGAAGAAATAGTCAGGCTCTTGACCCTACATAAGCCAAGCATTATGCACCGCCCAATCTTGAAATTCCGATTTTGATCTTGGTGTTGAATCTCTGATGAGACCATCAGTTTTAAACTTTAAAGGCTAGCACGATGAAGATGTATAGGTCAAACCGTCAAAGTAGTTGCTGGGTAATGGTACATTACATGACATTGCAATGAGTCAAATATACCGAAAAAAAAATAAAAAACTTAGTAATATACTTCCATGGAGTATATTGGAATTATCCTCATACTTCATCACCATCATATATGGATTTGAGTTGCAAATCTGTCTATGGAAGTTTTGTAATGAATATCCCACCAGACCTCACCCTATTTCTAAGAAGTAACATTCTTGGATCCGAGCATTTTGTTCTGCCTTGGATAAAAGTTTTATCATAAAACTGGGCTTGAGGTTAGTTCAGAAGCCCATAAGGTCATAAAGGTTCCAATTCTACAAGCCGAATTACTTCTTGGACTGGTTTCGGGTGAATATTATTGCCAGGACATTGTCAATGAAGAGTTTTATCGCATGTTTTGACTTTGCAAACTGTTGTGATTCAAAAAATAAGAAGGAAAAAGGCAAAATTATTCGAAGAGGAAATCCAAAGAAACGATAAAAATCGAAGAAAGCACAAGTCAGATTGCTCAAGTGGGTTCACAAATTTCAGTGGAAATGGTTGATTTTCAACCAAAAAAAAAAAAATTGCAATCTATGAAAGAAGTGAGATTTCAAACAAAACCAAAGCAAGAAAACCCAACCAAAGGGCTTGTAACTGAATTGGCACCTCCCCATATACAAAGTGCTTGGGGGTCTAAGGAGGAAAGGATTTAAGTTGCGGAGTTAGTAGCATGTTGTAATTATTTCTCAAAAAAAAAGAAAAAAAAAGAGAGAAGGATAACCCAAATCAAAACAAAATATCCACAGCATGTAGCAGTGTGATGCATCTTTGACATAACTGAGTTTATTAATTTGCTTAACTTTGTGGACCTGTGCTTTCCCATCTCATAAATTAACAACATCAAAAAGATAAGGTTTGACCAATTTGATGGACGGAGGGATTCAAAACATTGCATAAAATGGTTTTCTTCTTCCTAGTTTATGCTTCAATTTGGCGAGCTGGCTTCCAAGGCAAAGGTTTTGTTTTGCTCTAAGTGGGTATGGATGAATCAAAAGAGAAAAGAGACAGGGAGGGAGAGAAAGAGGGGAAAAAAAAAGAAAAATAGGGAATAACACAGAACATGTTCTTACAAAGATGATGTTGCGCTTGGATTGCTATGTTATTTTTGTGTTTAGGAGAGTTGTGATTGGTAAATATGATTTTTGTGTTTTGGTGTTGGTGTGTTTGGTTGCTACAAAAATGCCAAAAAAGTTGGGAACATTTTTACAAATTTTTTTTCCTTTCTTAAAAATTGAAAAATTAATTAATTAATTATAATTATTTTAAAAATTAAATGCTAATGTGGCTTTATGTAAATGTCAAATAAATTTGTTTAATATTATTTTACTTGCCACGAAGCTTAAGTGTGATAAGAGTAGAATCCTTTTACCATGTGGGCAGATTCCGTTAGTGAAATAACAGCAAAGACTAAATTAAAAGAATGTTTTCACCTTTTTTTTTTTTTTTTGGGGGGGGGGAAACAATTTCACATCAACCTGACCAAATTTGATTAAAAAATGGTAAAGGTGAGCACACTCATCAAATTTAACACTGCAAAGTGCCAAATATAAGATGCACTTTATTTTTTTTATGCTGAATCAAAAAAACTGTTTGCATTAACTAGAGCAAAATACATTACACCAGTCCTCTCCCACTGCAACCTGAATCAAATATAAGATAAACTTGAATGCAGCCCTTGTCCACAATGTTATTGTATGACTGGAATCGAAAACTAGGGTAATTAACAACAGTAGAGTTTGCAACCTTAGGTTCAAGTTACACATTCCATATGTTTTGGACAAACTAATACTCTTTGCAATCTTCTCAAGAATATGAAGCTAATTGCACTCTGTATGGTGAAGCATTCCTATATGGGACCTAGGCGTCTGTACATTACTTTTCAACATCACCAAGCATATAATGCTAAACAAGTAGTGAAATGTATGCACGAATAATTAGAACATAGCTGGAGAGAGAATCACAGCAAAGAGAAATCATTATTAATGAATTCTTAGGCTAAACTATAAAAATTGAAAGACAGTTCCTACAAAGAGACATCTTACGTACAAGAACTGAGCTCACATGTACATTGAAGAAGCAATGAAAGAAGGCAGAAATTCCCTGTATGTAAAGATTTAAGGTTCAAGGTAGCGGCTGTTATCTTCTATGATGCAAAAATGGATAACTAGACACAGTATATATGAACACTGCAAAAAGATATGAATCACTTTATTCTTAATTTAGTCCTCCACCTCAGTCTCTTTCTGTCCATTTACTGCAATCTGTCTTTTATCATCATCCCTTGATTCCCGTCTGACATGAGAAGATGATGATGGGTTCCTCCGCGAGTTTTGTACCAGATGGATTTGGGGATCGTATTTCTGGGAGGCAAGGTAATTTAAAGCCGAAACCACATCGGCTATGACAGGTCGCATATTAGGCTGCTCCTGAACGCACATTGCAGAAATAGCAAGTGCTTGGTACAAACCTCTCATAGGATATTGACCTTGGAGCAGTGGATCAACCATTTGTGGGAAATATTTCCGGTCTTTGAATAAGGGCCGTGCCTAAAACAAATCCAATACACTGTATAAGCCTGATGAAGACAACATTTTGAATAACAGTTTTCTTTATGCTCCAAAAAAAAAAGTTTGGAAATTTAATACGATCTTGTTTTGACTCAAGAATACATACTTGGACTTGATAACATAGACATAAGAGATCAATTTAAAAATATTGGTAAGTATCGGCCATTGCAACTAATCCAAAAGAAAGGTGGGTCACAGTTTGAGTTAAAGAAGCCAAAAATCAGTTGATGTAATAGAAGCCAAAAATCAATTGGCTGTGAGGTTTATTTTTAAAAAAATAATTAATTTGGGGGCTTCCTCAAGATATTCTAGCATGATTCTTAAAATGAAAGTCAAACCTCCAAGGAGATATTACATCTTCAAAGTCTGAAAAAAGAAAGAAAATGGAGGTTAAAACAGGAAATTTGATCAGCTAGTTTCTTCAAAATAAACAGGTCAACCACAATTAAAACTTTTTAGAAAGCCCTTTGGGACCAGCAGCAATAACATCACAATGCAAGTGAGCTGCTCAACAGAAGATCTAGAAAGCATAGACACGGACACAAGTATGGGTACAACATGGCGACATGACAATTTTTGAAATATTAGGACACAACACAACAGGGATACGCATATTAATTAATTATTAATTTTTTTTTTTAATTAGAATAATACTACGTCCACAATATTTTCACAACAAATCCTAAGTGGCAAGTTGTTACTAATTGTTATACTAGTGTTATTAACAGGCAAAAAAGTAATTTTAGTGATGAGTTCAAATTTGAATTGCTTATCACCTAAGATTTGTAGTGGAAATGTTGTGAAAATGTTGTGGACATAACACTTCTCCTTTAAATATTGTTAAGCGTTTATTTTTTCATATAATGTTAAATATATATATATATATATATATTTAAGAGCAATAATGTATAATAAAATGAATTCATGACTAATAAATGATGCTTAGAAATTAGAACACAAACCAAGAATAAGATCTAAAAGAGTAAATAAAAAATGAGAAAAGTTAACAGATACCCTAAGGGCATTGATTTAAGAAATATTTTTAGAAAATTTTTATGGAAAAGAAAAAAGTAATTTATTATTTTGACAGCCTTTTATATTTTCCATAAAGGAGATATCAAATTTTTCCTAAAATGGTTAATTAACAAATGCCCTAAGGGCACCTGTTAACTGAACCCATAAAAGATAAATAATTAGACAAGTGTTCAAGATTGAAACTAAAAAGAAATAAGAGATAGATATCCGTCCTATATCCCGACCGTGTCCTCAAATTTTACAAAAAAAAAAAAAAAAAGACAGTTGGGACATGCATGCAGCAGAAGAAGTGTCCCAAACATGTCCCATGTCCGGCACGGGTACACACCCAAAATGAAGCGTTTATGCTTCCTAGTGAAGATGTCTCTAAGAATAGCTCGAGTTACAAACCAAAAAAAAAAATTACACTTTACCACCCTAAACTATACCCAATTATACTCTGCACCCTAAAATTTTCAAATGCACATTTTACAACCTAAAATATGATCCTCAACCTAAACTATGATCTTTATTACACCATAAACTTTGAATTTTTGTCCAAGTTAACAGCAAATTTAACGTCAAGGTGCAAAATGTAACAATGGTCATAATTTAAGGTGCAAAACATGTTTTCAAAAAGTTTAGGGAGCAAAGAATAATATGAGGTAAGTTTAGGATGGTAACCCAAAAAATAAAAATAAAAAATAAAAAATAAAGTAAAAAAAAGCTGCGTTCGGCATTGGCTTAAAAAGCCAACTTTTTTTACTACTTAGCTTATTTTTGTTACTATTCAGCTTATTTTGCTACTATTTATTAGTCTCATTACACTTTTTGGTACTATTCATGAATCTCACTGTACTATTTCAGCTATCTTTTATCTTTATCTACAGTACTTTCAATAAAAAAAATTTAGTTTCAGCTAAATAAGCTGTTTCCAAACAGACTCTAAGTGGTAAAACACTCCCTATACTTATATGCCTCAAGTGCTGGCTCTTGGGAAGCCAAAATGCAATAACTAAACATTCAAGAAAGATATATAGACACAGCAATGCCCACTAAATCAGCAGTTCAAATTGATAGACTGATGCTCTACCTGAGAACTAATATTGCTTAGCAGAGTAAATCAACATGGGCAACAATCACAATAAAGCAATTTATCCAAATAATTAATATCAACAAGAAATAGTGGAGCAACAAAGTTATCTTACCCATGCAACCAGATTTTGCTCTTTAGAACTTTTGGTGATATCAATTGCTTTCCTGCCTGTGATGAGCTCCAAAAGAACAACCCCAAAGCTGTAAATATCTGATTTGAATGTCAGCTGGCCTGTCATTGCATAATCTGGTGCACAATACCCATACGTGCCCATAACCCTTGTGGAAACATGGGTCTTATCCCCACTGGGACCTACTTTGGCCAATCCAAAATCAGATAACTTCGGATGATACTCCTCACCAAGCAAAATGTTTGAGCACTTTAGATCACGATATATAACAGGGGGTTTCATTTTGTCATGCAAATACTCCAAGCCCCTCGCTGCACCAGCTGCTATTTTCATTCTCGTATTCCAATCAATTACTTGTCTGCCAGGTGGAAGATCTGCCAAGGAAAAGCCAAGGGTGAAAAAAAAAGTAAAAAATAAAAAACTCAAGAGTCTTTGGGGAAATGATACCAAAAGTTATAAGGTTAAAATGTTGTTGCCATAACAGAGATGGGAAGAGAAGGAGATCATGCTGAGAAAATAAAGTACCATGCAAATGGTTTTCCAAAGATCCTAATGGCATGTATTCGTAAACCAACAGCCTCTGATCTCCCTCAGCACAAAACCCAATCAATTTGACAAGATTAGGGTGGTCAGCAAGACTAAGCGTCAATACTTCAACAACAAATTCCCTAATTCCTTGATGTCCATTGCGGTCAAGTTGCTTGATAGCTACATCCTACACCAAAAAAAAAGTAACAAAATTCAGGTCTTACCACTAGCCTACAACATAGAATAAAACCACAATAATCACTAAATTCAAACTATGGGATCAGAACATACAAAACAGTATATTAAAGTTTAAGGAAACAGTAGAACAAAGCATCTAGCTGTCCAGAGCTGAGAAAATATATTTAACAGTATTTCTGACTTATTGCAAACACGTACTAAAGTTTATATGAAATTCTAGAACCTTGTTCAGTTGACCATATGAGCTAAATTATTATACTTTTTCTTAGTTGGGTTTCAGACCAGTTGACCATCACAGTTTTGTTTATTTTGCCAAAAAGAACTAATAAGATCAGATTAATCCCCAAACCAACCTGATTGATTTTCTCCAAACGCCCTTTATAAACTTTTCCAAAACCACCTTCACCCAGAAAGCAATCTGACCGGAAATTGCCAGTTGCAATTGCTAGTTCATCAAACGTAAATGTTTGCGCCCGCTTGCCATTGGTTTGACCATCCTTTGAAACCTCCTCCTTCATATTCAAGCCCTTTACATCCAAAGCTAATTGGTCATGCTTAGAAACTACCTCCTTTTTCACCTCAGATTCCTTCACATTTACATCTGGATTGACTTTCACTGCATCTAAGACACATATACACGCACAACATAAGCATCACACACACACAAACACAGAAAGAGAGTGACATCAAAAAAGACATGTTTAGCAAAAGCCAAGAATTGATTTTGAGATATTCGGGAAAAACCACAGTCATCAAATTGAAAGAGCAAACAAAGAACACAAAATGACAAAACCCAACACTGAAGAAACATTTTGGATTATGAGTTGTACTTTTCCAATCATGCAAGCAAACAAACGAAAAA
This sequence comes from Quercus wislizeni, assembly GCA_023055345.1. Taxonomy (NCBI): domain Eukaryota; kingdom Viridiplantae; phylum Streptophyta; class Magnoliopsida; order Fagales; family Fagaceae; genus Quercus; species Quercus wislizeni. The sequence continues at coordinate 31,835,608 of JALGQJ010000004.1, forward strand.
AAAAAGTATCTGCATAATAACTACAAAAAGTTACATGAACCCAGAATCGAAACTTAGCCCCTAAAATTATACAATTTGAAAAGGCAGGTTAACTTCAAACCCCAAAAAATTTAAAAATTCAAAAAAAAAAAAAAAAAGAATTCGAAATATTTATCAAATATATAAATTGGGAAAGCCCATTAAATTACACACAAAAAAAATTATGGTAAAAAATTCGCATGGAAGATTATACAAAACAAATTTGGGCAAAGATTATCGATTTTGATCGATTTACAACAATACCCATATCCCAAAAATTAAAAATTTAGTAACACATAAATGTGATTTTATTTTTCTTTCTTAAACAGACATCACCATAAACAAATAAAAAATGGGTCTTATCACAATGTTTTGGGAAATTTGATCAAAAGGGTGAGCAGAATTACCTGAAGCTGTTTGATCTTGTGGTTTATTGGTCTTATTGTCACTATAATCATTGTTCAAGTTTTCTGATTTTTTGCTTGATTTCCCTGTGCAACGAAAGCAACCCATAACAAAAGCTTAGCTCAACCCTCTTCTCTCTCTCTCTCTCTCTCTCTCTCTCTTTATATATATGTGCGTGTGTCTGAGTCTGAGCTATTTACAGTGACACCAGAGACCCCAAAACACACAGTGTGCGAGAGACAGAGAGAGACACATAGGAGTTGTTGCTGTTCTATATAATGCTGAGTTTTGTAGTTGTGCCTCGTTTGGGGATTTTATATAATTTTGGGTTTCTTTCCAGTGCGAACCAAATTTAGTATTCGTTATATTTATCAACCAATTAGAGTCAGCCATCTGGCAATTCTGGGTGGGTTCAATCGGCTGCGGCAGAGTTTGCTTGCATTTACGGTATCGGAGAATGTGCCACGTAAGACAAGACATTGTTGTTTGGTCAACCACAATTTTTAAAAGCTCTTATTTTATTGGTCTTACGTGTGAAAGGAGCATTCTGAGGATGACGTGGCAAACATTGGTTGGTTTCACACTGTTTTATTGGTGGGTGCTGGTTCGCAGCAGATTTATGTCGTTTCTGTCTAGAAAGTGTATTTAGTGTTTAAACCTTTTGTCTAGTATTGTTACCTGTCGGTGACGTTCTCGAATCACAGACGGCTACTTTTTATCACCGTCAGATTTTTCGAGAAGTTAAAAAAAAAAAACACGAAGAAGGTCAATGAATGACTCAAAAAAATGTATCTTGAGCAAACCCAGTGGGTCCCACAATCTGATGGATCAGAATGGCTTTCATTCAATCATGTGGGACCCACTTTGCTTGATGTGCTACGCGTTTCTCAGTTAAGGATTACAGCAAATCCCAACCCCCAAGTCCGAACGGTGATCCACGCGTTTCAATTTAATGTGATTTGAAATCCCCTCAACCAATCAAATATCGACAATTGGAGCTCACAAATGAGGTTTCACCGCAGGTGATCAGAGCTCCACGGTGAATTTAAACCAACGCGCTTAGTTAGCGCTGGTTTGGTGTAGAAAATCTTATTTGCTTTTTTTTGTTTTTTTTTTTTTTTCAATAAGAAAGTCACAATTTTTTTTAAGAAGGAAGAAAGTCAAAATTTGGTCACAACATTTTTTTTTTTTTTTTGGTTAACTGGTCACAACATTTTGAACAACTATTAAATCGATAAGTTTTTTTTATTGGTTTTTGTTTGGATTCATTATTGACCACACCTGTTTTTAGTTGTTAACAATAATTTTTGGGTAAATTATATATTTTGTCCTTATCCTATACACTATATTTCAATTTAATCCATAACCTTTCAATTATACCAATTTGGTCCTTAATATTTTAATATCATGTCAATTTAGTCTCTACTATTATTTTTCGGATGAAAATTTATGAAGTGTCTAATGATGGAAACAAAAAATTAGCTTATGTTAATGAGACAATAAACTTAAATTTTATTTTGGCCGTTTGTCATATCAGCAATTTTCATCTAAGACATAACATCAGAGACTAAATTGACATGACATTAAAAGGTTAGGGATCAAATTAACACAATTGAAAGGTTATAAACTAAATTGAAATATGGTGTAAAGGTCAAGGACCAAATATGTAGTTTACCCATAATTTTTTAATTTAGCAGTTCTGAAATTTTATTTGAAATTTTTTGTGTCTTTAGATTTATGGAAGTTTTTCACAACCATTAAGATGATGAGTTGTAAACCATAAATAATAAGTTAATAGGAGTATTAACGATGGACTCAAATGTAACAACAGAACAATTCAACCATTGTAAAATTTGTTGTGAAAAATATAAGATATGATGATTTTTTTTTTTTTTATTCGATGGTTGATGAACTCGTTTTAACTTTTAATTGATGCATAAATATTTTTTAAAACACAATTGTATCTTTTTTCCTTTTTCTTTTTGGTAAAAGAAGCACAATTTTATCTTTAATAGATCCATATCAAAGTCAACTCAAATGGAAAAAAAATTCAAATAAAAGTAAAAATATTAATTAAGAGAAATTAGGTTTCAATCTTCATTTCCTAATTTTATTAAGTAAATTACATATTTGGTCACTATCCTTTATACTATATTTCAATTTGATCTCTAAACTTTCAATTGTATCAATTTAGTTCCTAACTTGTCAGTGTCATATCAATTTAATCTTTACCGTTATATATTGGATGAAAATTGCTAACTTGACAATTGGCCAAAATAAAAAATTTAGTTTATTTTCACATCAATGGAAACTAATTTTTTTATTTTGGTCATTAAACATGTCATTAATTTTCATCCAAAAGATAACTGCATGGACTAAATTAACATGGTACTAAAAGGTTATAGGTCAAATTGACACAATTAAAATGTTAGAGATCAAATTGAAATATCATGTATAAGATAGAGACCAAAAAACGTAATTCACCCAATTTTACTTTTTTAGAGAAACCTTTCCTATTTAGTATGACAATTGAATTATTAAAAATAAAATGCTTAATTTTCCAATTACCACTTTTTATTGTAAAAAAATTTGTATCAGTATTGCTTTTTTAATCCATAAAAAAAAAAAATGCTCGTTAAAAAATACATTACTAAAAAAATAAAGCTATCAAAATAAGTCAAATAATTTAAGACAAAAGAGCCGTTCACACACTAATGGTTGCGTGAGGAGGACCTGGAATTATTTATTGCGGGTTGTTTTTCGGGAGGACTCAAAACCAATTAAAATTTTGTTGTTACGGTAAGTGTTTGAATTTTTCATAGAATTTTGTGAAACCTCACTTACAAAAGATAAATATTATGTACATAATATTTTTATAATAAATTTTAAGTCACAAGTTGTAATAGATTGTTACTAGTAGGTAAAAAAGTAATTTTAATAATTGATTCAAATTGAAAACCTATAAAAACTACGATTTGTTATTAAAATATTGTCAATGCAGATTCTCCTTACAAATTGTCAAATTCCCATTAATTTCGTTAATTTTCAACACGGTGAAATATGAGAGAGTTGACATGAAAATATTCTGCACTCATCTTCAAAAAATTAATAAATAAATAAAACAAAAAGGATTTGTCTTCCAAAATGATTACTGGTTGTAAGACCAAAAAAAAGGGGGCTGAAGTCGAGACAAATGAATTGGATATAACTAGCTTATGTTTGCGACACACGGATACGGTATAAATTTATTTTAAAATATTTTATAAAAAAAATACTATATTTCTATATGAAAATATCTTTATGACTATGCATGATACTTATTCTTAATATTGTTTCCTCTATATAGCTCTGGCCATGAATTATCTTACACCTATCTTAATTGCAAATTTAGTCTGGACAACCACAACTAGTTTTGCCTCCTCCGAATTCAAATTACTCTCCCTTTGCAACTCAATGCAACAATAAGTGACCAGTTATTATCTCAAATCAAAACAAATTGTGTAAAGACAAATAATATTGAATTTGACATTTGCAATTCTACATTGAACTTAGTTCTTGAATGGTAGCTCTTAATAAGGTTGTTATATATGCTTGAATAGACAAATATATAAAGACAAATAATTATATTACTCAATCCATTAAATCCAATTCTTGCAATTCTACATTGAACTTAGTTCTTATGTAGAAAAGAGATTGAAAAGTTATTCATTGAATATATCTACAGCATTTAAAGTAATAAATGCATATTAAAGATTTGAGTTTTTTGGCTAATTTAAAACATCAGTCACTACCACACACCCTTGGCGAGATGGTCACCTCACAAGTATTAAGTGCTTGTGGGGTGTGGGGTGTGGGGGGCAAGGGCTGGGGTTCAGGTCTCCAAGAGGGAGTTTTACACACATATACACTTAGATTAGGTCATAATAGAATTTCTATCTCGTATAAAAAAAAAAAAAAAAATCAGTCTATTGTTTGAAATTAACTAGTTAAAGGGGATTGTTCAGAGTTTGTAATTTAGTGGGAGGAAGTTAATATAGAAGGCTAAATATAAAACTATTAATCTAATACATAGTAAAAACTTATGTTCTCTTGCATAAAGTCTTTGCTTTTGTGTGTGTGTGTATATATTGTATTGATTATTTAAGATGCTAACAATAATAAGAAGTGTTGGTTCGGAGCTTTAAAAATAATAAAATATATCCACTGTGGGTACTTAACCTCAGGTTCAACCCATTTGTGGGAAGCCTTTGGTTTTTGTATCCCACATCAAAAACCAAAGGCTTATAAGGCAGAAATTGACGGGAGATTCTTTCGATGTGGGATAAAAAAACCAAAGGCTTCCCACAAATGGGTCGAAGCAGAGGTTAAGTCCTCACAATAACTGATGGTACACTACTTCTTTGCTTCACGACTTATAAGGCAAAAAGTGGGGAAAGATTCTTTCGATGTGGGATACAAAAACCAAAGGCTTCCCACAAATGGGTCGAACCTGAGGTCGAACCAAAGGTTAAGTACCCATATCCACAATTCACAATAATATAACACTAGCTCACAACAAATTGTAGGATTTTCTTATTATTTTAATGCATTTAAATGAATAAGAGGTTAAGTACCCACATCCACAATTCACAATAATATAACACTAGCTCACAACAAATTGTATGGATTTTCTTATAATTTTAATGTATTTAAATGAATAATCATATATTATTTGCAAATCAAATTTGTAATATTAACTAACAATACATGGCTTGGTTGAGGTACCGATCTCTCGCTTTATTTAAGGCATTTCAAGCCACTATGGGAAAATATATAATATACATCTTAAATAGTGTAACGGGTTAACTAGAATATTGTCTTCATGATACAACAGTCCAACCACATATGCTATAAGCTTCATGAGTTTGCACTATATCATAGTGCAAAAGCTCTACCAAAGAAGACACTTCTTGTCCACAAAATAATCTTTAAAAAAAACACACTATACATGTAATTCTCATCTATCATGTGTTTACAATTTTTGTGTGTACATTACACACACAAGGCCTCTAGGTATACCTCTTAAGAGGGGTAAGACTCCTTTAAACAAAGCAATCATAGTCTTACTTAGAGTACAAGCAAAGAAATCTTAATTCTACTTGTTATTCAAAGTAATGTTAATCTAGGATTTATCCTACTATAAATACCAATCAATTAATTGTAAAACATGGAGTTAGCATCAAGGGCTTAATGCTATGGACATTAACCCAATCTATGCAAAGAATCATTGGATGATTGGTTCAACTAGTGGGTCATCAGTAGAATCACACGATCAAAAAAAAAAAGATCAAAAAAAAAAAGAAATCATAAAATAATTATGTAAATTAATAAAAATGGGTATCTTAATTTACTAATTAAAATTAATTATAAAAAAAAAACATGTAGTGTTTCACAAATATAACACTAGATAACATAAAATAAAAAGATTTAATGCAGCTATTTGCTAAATAAAATCCTATCACATTACTTACAATTTTAATAACAAAAGTATATCTTGTACATATTACATATTTCACTAGCTACTCTAATTGCATAGGTTACGAACTGATCTAAAATTTGAAGTTCTATATTTATTGAAAAGTCTAGCCTCAACTTCATTATAAAATTCTTTGCTTTTGTTACACTCTTCATTCAAAAAAATGGAATTTGCAATAACCTTATTAACGCAATTTCGTTTAGAATTACAAAACTAGTAGGGTGAAAGCATCTAGGTTGCATAAATTGGAAAAAAAAAAAAATGGCTTCACTGGGTTTTATCTGTTTAGTTGTATAAGTGGTCCAAAATTCCAAATAAACAATTGGATCGACTTAGGTATTGGTTCACTAGATTACCGGTCTGGCCAGTTTGGTCAATCTAGGCTTAATAACTATGCTATAAAGCCAAGCCATAGTAATTTATCATGTTCTCTTTCTCTTTACATTTCTTTTTTCATATATTTTAATTTTATTATGGTATTAATTAAAGTTATGCCTTGTTATTTTCATACATTTATTTTTTTAATATTTAAATTTCAAATTATTAATTTATTACTTATTTTAGACCTACTAAAAGGAATACATGTTGTAAGGTCTTTGTTTGCGACCCAAACCCAAAATGTAGGGTATGCTGACCTAATGAGCCCAAGACAATAAATTTGTAGAGAGTGTGTTAAAAAATAGGCTAGGCCCTAATAAACTGAACAACAGTTAGTATGAGTTTAAAAGATAATTCGAATGAAACGATAGGCACAAATATGAATAGATTCCCTGTCTAAGGAGGTTCACATTCATATAAATCAATTGAAACTGAGTACAAGTAAAGATTAGATTGCTACAGTCTTCCTTCTAGAGTTTTTCTCTCCCTTTTTCAGGGTAAATCTCTCACATCATATAGCTCTCTTTGGATCATCTTCATCCTACACTTGTTGATCATTTAAGCCTTCACTTGAGTACCTGTCCCATCAGACACCTTCTCTGATTTTCTATAAGTTGTGGTAGCCAAGGCAACACTGTTCAAAGAATTGGGCCCTAATAAACTGAACAACAGTTAGTATGAGTTTAAAAGATAATTCGAATGAAACAATAAGCACAAATATGAATAGATTCCCCGTCTAAGGAGGTTCACATTCATATAAATCAATTGAAACTGAGTACAAGTACAGATTAGATTACTACAGTCTTCCTTCTAGAGTTTTTCTCTCCCTTTTTCAGGGTGAATCTCTCACATCATATAGCTCCCTTTGGATCATCTTCATCCTACACTTGTTGATCATCTAAGCCTTCACTTGAGTACCTGTCCCATCAGACACTTTCTCTGATTTTCTGTGAGTTGTGGTAGCCAAGGCAATACTGTTCAAAGGTCTTCTCCACATAAATGCGGCCAGAAAAGTAGCTGTAGTGCATTTAATGCGGTGGTAGCAGCTTTTCCTTAGATATTTTTGGGTTTCCTTCCTTTTCGTATGTTCAAGTGGCACATTTCCTTCAATGGAGCTTCCTGGAGGATCACTCTAGTTGCTAGAGTAGATACTTGAGCTGTATGTATCATATCCGAGGAGGAATTCCTCTTTGGACCACCTTTCATCTATTTCTTAATAATCAGACTTCAAATTAGGACCTCCAACAACTACTTGTTCCTCCTCGATCCATTCAATGTACTCGGACAGGGCCAAAGCCCAATCCGAGAACCTGGGCCCATGTCCCTACACATGCCATTTTAGAACATCAAATGTGACACTGTCTTCTGAATTTGTTTACTAGTTGTCATATAAACTATAGTTTAGATAAAGCATGAAAATTTTGATTTAGTCCCTTTTACTAATTATATAGCAGAATTATTAATTAATTATCAATAATCTTAATTATGTGATCCATAATATTAGTATTTTTATTAATAACCATAAATCAATAACTCATCAAATCATAAAGCCAGATAATAAAAATAATAAACACATGATTTTGTGACAAAGTGAAAACTGATAAATCTCTTCAAAGGAAAAATCACCACGAAGTAACATACCCCAACTAAGACGACTATAAAAGAATGAGTTTTCCCGACTAGAAACAAAACTTTTATATCTAGACTCTACCACCCAGTAGATAACTAGTGTCATTTCAACAATTTAGAACCTCTGAACTTCTTCTTATATGAATCCCTTCACTAATTACATATCCGCTTCAACAATTCAAAAACTCTGACACACTCCCAGACACCTCCTTGTAAATTTGATCAAAAGTGACTAGAAGAATAAACAATGTGGTTTCAAAACTTAAATCATAGGTTTGGTTGATGAACTAGCACAATTTCTTCATCGAAGTACAAGGACAGAAGGTATGTGTTTCCTATATGAAAAGCTCCAGCTCTCTCTCTCTCTCTCTCTCTCTCTCTCTCTCTCTCTCTCTCTCTCTTTGGAAAAACCTTGTATGTGGTGCTTTAAATAGATGTTTACAAATAAGGTTAGATAGAGACACAAACCTAATCAAAATAAGATTCGAAAAAAAAACTGTTTCTACGACCCTCATGGCTTGAGTGAGGGTCAGGTGAGGAGGCTCTTGTGAGTATCAGTATTGGTGGTGTTAAAAATTTGGCACCACAAAAAACTACTTTATCTATTTTACCACCTTATTTTACAAAATACCCAACATTAGTGGTTTTATTTTAGCTTTTAACATGATAAAATAATATAAACAACACAATAAAATAATATATCCACTACAATAAATAATCTAAGCTACAGTGCTGACACAATAATTTTTTTTTTTATTTTTTATTTTTTAACATATGAGCTACAGTGCATAGGCAAAGATAGTTGTACACTGTAACTCAGTAGCAAAAAAATTATGCCTATTGCTCCATTGATGTACTTGATTTTTGCTATATTTTTATAGTAAATTTAGCATTTTAACAAAATGTCTTCACTAATACTATTGCATGGATACCATGTATTTGCTTGAGCTTAAATCTTCAATCTTGCTTGAGCAAACCCTAGTCTCGCTCGAGCGAACTTCTTTAATTAGTAAGCTAGTCTTCAATCTCCTTCAAGTACAAAATTTAACCCACTTTTACAGCAGATAAAATACATCAAGTATCGTAATTTGCTTACAATTAAATGTCATAAGATAAGTCAAACACTAAAATTTTAACCAAACATATAATACCAGTTTGGACAAAGAACTGAATTAACCAGTTTGTGAATAGATTATCACTAGAAAAGTTGTTCACCAGTATAACACATTAATAATATGCCTTACCTAAAAGAAAGGGAAATAGATATACATATCAAATAAATTATCTGACTTGAAGCCAGTTTCAAGCTAATGATCAGCACGTCAAATTTGAACATCACATCCCCACTTTATCATATTCTATAAACAATAAGAAAACGTGGTGCCCATTGTATGACATTCATATTCTTTAGCCGTATCTAAGAGAAACACAAAAAAAGGTATATACCATATGGAAAATGCTAAAGGTAAATCAATCGATCCAAAACAAAGAGAAAAATTAACCAATGTCATTGGTTTAAGAAATATTCCTAAAAAAAATTTATGGGAAAAAGAAAAAGCGTTTGACTTTTTCATTGATGTTTACCTTATCCATAAAAGTGGTATTAAAATTTTTCAAAAATGAACTATTGACAAATGCCCCAAAGATATCCGTTAAGTCGTTAACACTTAACAAGACCCATAAATTAACGTAACAATAAATATGACTGGTAGGTTTAATTACCTTATAACTGATTATTTAAATTGTCTATTTTTATAAGCTTAATATAATACTAGTCTTTGAGTACACGCTCACACGCGTGTTCAGAGGCTTTTTTATATTTTTGGGAAAATGTCAATAATTTCTATCCATTATAATTTGGGATTACTATATTTTTCAACCACAAAAATATCTAGGAGTGTGATGAGTGTTGTAGGGTCTCGATTTTCAGGCTGGGCCCCATGGATGGATGGGATCTAGGCCCAGCGGACCCATTACAATGAATTTGTAGAGAGTGGGTCCAAGAGCTGGGTTTTGATGAGACAATGGTTAATGTAGAGGCTGGAGATAATCGAGTAGGAGCTAAGAACACAGAGGTAGACGGACTCACGATCCGAGGGAACGAGCTCCTTGTCCGAGGGTATGAATTCCCATTTGGTCTGATTCACCAGGGGCATGAAGGAGGAATCTGTGCCCCTCCCACTCCGGGAGCTGAACCCCCCCCCCCCCCTCTCCTTGTGGGAGGTCTCTTACCTTATATAGTTCTCTTCGGTCCATCCTGATCCTCCAGTTGTTAGTCATCCCTACCCGCACTTAAGTGCACATCCCATCAGTCACTCCTTCTGACGTTTTGTGAGCTGCTGTGACCTAGATAGCACTGTCTAAGGGTCACGTCCACATAAGTGGGGCCAGGATGTTAGCTGTGGGTATTTAATGCGGAGGTGACAGCCTTTCTTGGGATTGCTTCTCCACCATGCCCCTATGGCTGGCCCACTGCGCTTGGGCTTTCCTTTGGGACGCTCTAGGAGACTCCCCTTGATGGCGTGGCACTTCCCCTTTTCGTGATCTCGGTTCACCGAGGACAGGGTTGTCCTCGGCAGTATATCCTAGCAGTCTGGACTTTCTTTGTTCGTCCTCGGACATTTCTTTCTCCTCAGCATGGGCCATGGACTTGATATGAAATGGGTCGGGGTCACCAATTCCTTTGGCCCCACAATAACCCCTCAAAATCCTACTGTCCGGCTCCTTGGGCGGGGAGGAGGATTTTGACGTTCTCGGGTCTGTGTCATGGCCAGTCGAGTCTTGTCCTCCTATTAGTGCTAGGGCCTCTTCACCTGCCCAAGGCACACTCCTACCGTTTTGGTGTACAAGACGCGTTATCATTAATACTTTTTAGGGGATGATGCGGATCGCTTCAGTATAAGGGGTGCGCATTCAATGGCGCCTTTATGAAGCAGCGCAGATTCAGCGGTTGAGGGTTCCCTTGGGAATTGGGGGGGATTTATTTCGCCTGGAATTCCCTATTTGGGCTTTGTGCGAGGTAAATTCCCCCCAGATTTCGCCTTCTATATAAGGCACCTTGGGAAAACCATTCTTTTACATCTACAAGCCCCTGAATCCTGCAGGGACTCTAAGTTCTCCCACTTTCATGAACCAAGAATACTGCCTAATTTGTGAGCGTCACAGCTGAGGCAAAGGAAGCAAAGGCCAAAGATTTTGCTATCCTTTAACCGGGCAAGAAAGAGTACTCTCCTCCTTCGACCAGGAACCATAGCTGGCGCCGATTGCGTTAGGTCCATAATGACCCTCCAGACGCTAATCAAGAATGTGCAGGAATTGGCTAAAGAGGAAGGAGAAGAAAGTGAAGTGAAGTTGAGGGAAGCAATTGAGATATTAGAGGGGGGCCACCTTCGCCATTGCAAGCGACTGGCGAGACTTCTGGGCGATTTTTTAGGAGTACAGTTATTGGCTTCTGGATAAGAGTACACTCTAGGGTGGCCTCAGCAAGTGGGAACCAATTCAGGCGCTACTGCCTCTTTCTCTTCCTCATCGCCAATGCCAAGCGTACGGGCTCGATTACTGCTGGAGCGAGGCTGTGAATCTACTATCCCCATCGGCCTTCTCCCTTTTATAACTAGTTTTGAAGCAAGCCTACCTCGGCTGTTCTATAGTTAGTTTTAAAATAAGCCTTCTTCGGCTATTCTATAGTTATCTTTAAAACACGCCTTCCTCAGCTGTTCTGTAGTTATCTTTAAAACACGCCTTCCTCGGCTATTCTGTATATGATGTATCATTATTTTATTTAATAAGAAGGATTTGCGATTTTTACTTTGTGTATTTTCTTTGTTCCTTTTTGAATGTGTTGCCTCCCTTTTTTTCTTTTTTTTTAAGGATTGTTGCTGTCGTTGGCAACGAAACGTCGGCATCCTAACTTTAACAAAGCCCGTGATAGCGCTCGGCTGCTATTTTTAAATAGTTTAACTATGTAGGAACAGCCGAGAATATAACAATGCGTTTTATGTCGCAAATTGTGCGACCGTTAGAGAACGCTGGTTTTAACACAGATGATCCGAGAAGGCCATGGTGTGTCATGGTTCTATCCGACACTTATAATGACGTCAAAGTGTCTATTTTCCCAAGCGTCAGGTCCGAGGACCCAAGCGTAGCTAAGGCTTTACTTAATGCTTAGCAGAAAGCCTGACGGACCCAACATACCTAAGACTCTCTCTTTTTTTTTTATGGGTAATAAGAAGTGTTAAGCCCCTAGTGCAGATTTCCTCATGGGTTTGTAGTCCGAGGACCATGCAAGACCCTGGTTCTGTCTAACACTCAGATAGTTGTCAAAAGTTATTAGTTTTCCCATAGGTTTGAGTCCGAGGACCATGCAAGACCCTGGTTCTGTCTAACACTCAGATAGTTGTCAAAAGTTATTAGTTTTCCCATAGGCTTAAGTTCGAGGACCATGCAAGACCCTGGTTCTGTCTAACACTTAGATACTTGTCAAGAGTTATTAGTTTTCCCATAGGCTTGAGTCTGAGGACCATGCAAGACCTTAGTTCTGTCTAACACTTAGATACTTGGCAGTCTTTGGTAGTTTCTCTAAAGCAGGAGGTCCGAGGACCCGTCATTACTACTCCGCGCAGCTGCCCTTTCCCTCAATCGAGACCCAGCGAGGCCGCCCACTAGGTTCGCGGGGGTCTGACCCCTGGTGGGGGCACAGGCCATGCACATGATGTCAGAGGCCCATTGAGCTGTGAACCCTCTGGCAGTTCTCCCCATCTAGTACAGTAAACTGGCCACCATAACCTCCCATCGGGGACTCTTGCTGATGGAGGCTTAATCCTACCCTAACAAACCGTTGTACTCATCATCGCACAAGCAACCTCCCCACAGACGGCGCCAATTGTAGGGTCTCGATTTTCAGGCTGGGCCCCATGGATGGATGGGATCTAGGCCCAGCGAACCCATTGCAATGAATTTGTAGAGAGTGGGTCCAAGAGTTAGGCTTTGATGAGACAACGGTTAATGCAGAGGCTGGAAATGATCGAGTAGGAACTAAGAACACAGAGGTAGACGGACTCACGATCCGAGGGAATGAGCTCCTCGTCCGAGGGTATGAATCCCCATTTGGTCTGATTCACCAGGGGCATGAAGGAGGAATCTATGCCCTTCCCACTCCGGGAGCCAAACCCCCCCCCCCCCTTGTGAGAGGTCTCTTACCTTATATAGTTCTCTTCGGTCCATCCTGATCCTCCACTTGTTAGTCATCCCTGCCCGCACTTAAGTGCACGTCTCATCAGCCACTCCTTCTGACGTTCTATGAGCTGCTGTGACCCAGATAACACTGTCTAGGGGTCACATCCACATAAGTGGGGCCATGATGTTAGTTGTGGGTATTTAATGCAGATGTGACAACCTTTTCTGGGATTGCTTCTCCACCATGCCCCTATGGCTGGCCCACTGCACTTGGGCTTTCCTTTGGGACGCTTTAGGAGACTCCCCTTGGTGGCATGGCATTTTCCCCTTTCGTGATCTCGGTTCGTCGAGGATAAGGTTGTCCTCGACAATATATCCTGGCAGTCTGGACTTTCTTTGTTCGTCATCGAACATTTCTTCCTCCTCGGCATGGGCCATGGGCTTGATATGAAATGGGCCGAGGTCGCCAATTCCTTTGACCCCACAAGTGTTATGTATTTGTGGATCAAATAAATTTTTTGTATAATAATTCATCACACTCCTAAGTATTTTTGTGATTGAAAAATATAGTAATTTCGAATTATAATAGATGCAAATTATTAACTTTTTTCCAAAAAAAGAAGAGACTCTAAGCATGCACATAAACACATGGTCAGATGCTAGTTTTAGTATAGTATTTTTTTTTTTTTTTTTGACAAGTTAACTATAGTAATGCGCGTACCGTTTTTGACCCAAAAGAATTTAAACAAATAGAAAAGGCAGTAAAATTACGTAGCATTCTTTGGTGCACGGTCGGTACAGAGCATTATTATATAAATTTATAATGACACAATGACTCAGACTAGTGATCCACAAAGTTCCACTTGAAACACATCAGCCACAAAGCCCAAACACTTGATGGCTATGATCAATTTCTGCCACAAAACCCAAACACTTTGGATGGCTATGATCAACGAGAAACAAGGTGTACAACATCCCCAAATATACACTTGCAGAAATTACATCCCTTCCATATTAAACATTAGAGATCTTTGTGCCGAATTGGAAATTAAATTAAATTAAAATGGGGGTATTGAAATAGACACTTAATTTGTAAAGGTTGGTAGTTGCTTAGCCATCTTTCTATCCTTTTTTTTTTTTATTTTTTTTTTAAAAATGGTAAAATATTTTTACAATGAATCGTGATGATTAGCTTGAAAATTTTTGTGTATTATCTAAAGTGTGCACGCGTTGTTGTTAGATTGAATCTTAGGTAATTTTGTATTAATTAGTCATGATTTTACATTAACCTCAAGTCTCAACGTCGTAAACAATACGCCTTCTCTGATATATACAACTAAATTAAGAAGTGCTTTTCATGGGAGATTAAAGCTGAGGTAACAAGGGACAATTTTGAAAGATTAATTAGCCAATACTTTGATTGTAATGATTCCATATAATTTGTCTTTATCATACAAAGTGGCTGAGCTAGCCATACCTATGGGTACAACTGATGATTATCAAAAAAAATAAAATGGGTACAACTGATCGATGATGCCAATGAAGCCGACCTTGTTTATGATTGCGATGCTAATGGCTTGAAAAAACTTGTTAAATTAAATGATAATATTGTTAAAATAGCAAAGTAGTTAATATATATATCTTATATGTTGATGAACTTCTACACTTTAGAGTTTGGTCCACGGGTATGGCTAGTAAAAAAATTAGTTAATTTGTTTTGTGAAAAAAATAGAAAACTGAGAGAAAAAAAAAAAAAAGGATTGAATAAAGAAGGATAGAATTAATTAAACATTTTTCTATTATAATAAATGTTTGGTAGTAGTCCTTGGTGTGATGGTGTGCGATGGTCATTTTACAAATATAAGTGTTTATTGAGTGTGGAGGGTAAGGGTCGGAGTTTCAAGTATCTAAGAGGAGGTTTCATACACATATACACTTAGATTAGATTAGAGTTGAATTTCTATCTTATATATATAAATAAATAAAATAAAATAAAATAAAAGAAGAAGAAGGTAGTAGCTGTAGAGTCATATAAAAATGGAGAAAAAATAAACATAACATCTTATATTAATTAAATACCTAATAATATGTGTGTGTATTGAATTGTATTCAATAAATTAGATGAATAAGACTGTTAAAAGATGGACAGAATAGAATACAATACAATTGTCTCTCTGTCTTTTTTTTCACCTTCACTTGCAGTAGTAATTGCACCACTATTTTTTTTTTTCCATCTTCCATTGTCTCTCCTATATATTTATCATTCTCTCTTTTCCACCCAACCAAACCAAACGAACCAAATGACTTAAAGTCTTTTCTTTTTCTTTTTTTGTTGAATCAGTGACTCAAATCACAGAGAGAACACCTTTTCTTTCATTCTTTCATACTATAGAAAATTTGGAATGGTCGTATATATGCTTTCTTAATCTTTTTTTTATATAAAATGGAATTTTTACTCTAGTTTAATCTAAGTGTATATGTGTATGAAGCTCCCTCCTGAATACTTAAACCCCCGTCCTTACCTTCCACACCCCACAAACATTTATACATGTGGAGTGACCACAGCATGTATACGCTTTCTTAATCTTGACTAGAAGATTATAGTGACTTACATATACGCACGTATACATACACTATATAGTACTATATATACTACTCCACGGTATATACTATATGCTATATACCTCAAACTCTTACCGCAATTAGCGATAAGTCGATGACTCAGTCTTGCACTAACAATAAAAGCTACTAACATCACAGTGAGTCAAATTATGAAAAAGTTGGTGGTGCAAGTTGAGGACCACTCAGAATTACGTATAAAGAAATAAATCCATAGAATTCCCCACAAGGAACCCACTTCAAAAAACCCTGTAACTTTTCCCTTTATGTATTGCTCCGATAATCTTCAAAAAGCACATGTATATTTGGCTTTCACTGTTTGCTATATGTATATGTTAGGGGAAAACGCGGTTTTAATTTGATACAATCATAGCATGTCAGGAAACAGTTGGCCTCTGTTTTAAAGTCTTTTTCTACATATTATGAGCCACCATCCAAACTACGTGCTGGTATATCCTGTACCCGGCAGGTACAGGATATACAAAATCCCAAACTACACCTTTTTTGCAAGAAGTTAACACTCATTTATGATGATATTCATATCACTTTCTCTTACTACTCGACTCTCGTACCAAATTCATGACCTAAAGCTATGCCTATCCATTCATTAACTTTGCAACTTATTGCTACTTACTATGATTCACTACACGTTAAATAGAGTTGTTCTAAAATCAAGATGGACTTAATAACTAGGCGTTCTTATTGGGGAAAAAAAGTTATTGGGACAAGAGAGAGAGAGGAAAAATGCCCCACATATACACGCATACAAATTAAGGGTAAGCACCCCTAGGGAAGGCTTTTGACTTTTTTGAGCTAATTTTGTTGTCCTATGCGTAAGAGGAGCTAGCTAGCTCTACCCTTATTTTTAAGGGTACTGTTGAAGAGCGCAGGTTAAAGTTTTTTTTTTTTTTTTGGTAAACCGAAATTTCATTAAAACTAAGAATTATTATAAAGGGGGGTGGGTGGGGGTTGTCATAACATCCCAAGCGTCAGCTAAAAGCTGATACAAAATACAAGGAGGAGGACTAAAATGTAAAACAAGGAAGCTTGGATTGTGAATTCCTTCCTTAGCCAAAATGCCCGCGTAATGGGCCAAGTTAAAGTTTAATAAAAGTTTAATTATGAGCTCTAATACAATATTTTCAAAGAAAAAAAAATACAATTGTTAATAATTCATTGGTTAGCATGCATAAATTTATTGCAATTGTGTTTTTTTTTTATATATGCATATAGTTTGACTTTTTTATAATGCCCAATATTTTTTAATTGATCATTTTAAAAAAAAAAAATTGATAAATTTTTTATGGAATATATAAAAAGTTGTCCAAAAAAAAAATCAGTGACATTTTTCTTTTCTCAAAAAAAGTTTCTAAAAATATTTGCTAAATTAATACTCTTAGAGAAATGCTATGTCTACAATATATTTTCACAACACTTCATAAAAAATCCTAAATGGCATATTGTTATTGGTTATTATGCGTAGGTAAAAAGTAATTTAAATTATGAATTCAAATTAGAACTAATAACAATTTACCATTTATGATATGTTATGAAAGTTTTATAAAAATATTGTAGACGTAGCATTACTTCTCATACTCTTAGGGTATCCATTAACTTCTTCTTTTTTTTCCTTTTGAAAAATTTATAAAAATAACTACTGTGGGGCCAAAGGATCTGAGTGCCCCGGCCCATCTCAACTATTAAGCCCAAAGGCCTAGGTCGAGGAGGAAAACGTCCGAGGATGACTAATTAAGGCCCAAAGCCATTAGGAGAAATTGCCGAGGACCGTCATATCCTCGGCGAACTGGTGCCATGAAAAGAAAGGGCAATACACCATCCACAGCAGCCCTCCCCGTCGTTCCCAAACAAAGGGACTAGCATAGGGGGCAGCAATAGGAGCATGGTGAAAGGGCTATTGTAAAAGAGCCTGTCACCTCTGCATTAAATGCCCGAAGCTAGCAGTCTAGCCGCATTAATGAAGGAATGACCCCCGAACAGTGTCACCCTATCTACTGCAACCCACAGCAAGTTGAGGGAAGCGCTAGATGAGACAGACACTCAAGTAGCAACCTGCACAAGCAACAGATGGACGACCAAGATGAAGGGAGCAGAAGAATATATAACCAGAAAGGTCTCACGAAGAAGAGGGATGGCAATTCGGAAGACACCAGAAGGCCCTAGTTGGGTAGTATCAGAGGAGGAGAAGAAGAACTCATCCTCGGACTCGTCCGAGGACAGACTTTCACCCCCCCCTCTATGCCGTTGGCGATCCTGCCCTACTGTTGACGAAGTCCTCACAAAGGCCCAGTTCTTGAGCCCGCTTCTTTACCAAATTCATTGTATTGGGCATGTTGGGTTTGGGTTCGCTCACACCTACAGTGAAGGACCCCCCAAATCGGGACCCTACAATTGGCGCCGTCTGTGGGAAGAACTTGTGTGCTAGTGAGAACGATAATCGGACGAGGCAGGGCCAAGCCCCCAAAAAGGAACGATGATGGCTAACCTACCGAGCCGCAAATGGAGAGCTGCCAAGAGGTTCCCAGCTCAACAGGCGTCTGGCGCCATATGCGTGGCCCTCGCCCCCACCAGGGGCTAGACGACCCGCGAACCTCACAGGCGGCCCCTATCAGACCCTGATGGAGGAAAATAACGACCGCACGAAACACTTTTAAGGGGCTCCGCGACGGGAGTAGTTCTTAGAAATTGGTGTTGGTGCCTTCTAACTCACTCGAGCAGTCGAATAGGGCTTTAGCATGGGTGAATCCTCAGGAGACAGAGCCAAGGTCTTGCATGGTCCTTGGACTCAAATCTATGGGAAAACTAATAACTCGTGACAAGTATCTAAGTATTAGACAAAACCAAGGTATTGCATGGTCCTCGGACTCAGACCTATGGGAAAACTAATAACTCGTGACAAGTATCTGGGTGTTAAACAGAACCAAGGTATTGCATGGTCCTCAGACTCAAACCTATGGGAAAACTAATAACTTGTGACAACTATCTGGGTGTTAGACAGAACCAAGGTCTTGCATGGTCCTCGGACTCAAACTTATGGGAAAACTAATGACTTGTGGCAACCATCTGGGTACTATGTAGAACCAAAGCTTATTTCCATCGAGCATTAAGTACAGCCATAGTTTCGCCTGGGTCCTCGGACCAGATGACTGAGAAAGATAGACGCTCTGGCCACCTATGGGTCTCGGACAGAATCATGACGTGCCACGACCTTCTCGGATTGTAGGTTTCAAAACAAGCATTTCTTTTTAAATGGTCGCACAGTTCATAGCATGGAGCACATCGTCGTGTGCTCGGCTGTTTTTGGAAAGGCGGAGGCGGTGTAAAAATACATGCATAAGAAAAATAAATAAACAAAAAATATCTATGAAAAATAATAACAATAAAGAGAAAAAGATTTTGCCAAGTAAAAATCATAAATCCCCTTCCATTAAATAAGATGACAGCAACATCGATTACAAAATGGCCAAGGAATGCCCGATTTACAACTAACTACAGAATAGCCAAAGAAGGCATGTTTCATATCAACTACAAAATAGCCGTGGAAAGCCCGATTTACAACTAATTGCACAGTGACCAAGGTGTGCTAGCGGCAAAGCTAGCTAATAAAAAGAAGAAGACTGGTGGTGATGGTGGGTTCACAGTCTCGCTTAAGCAGCCTCTAAGCCAGCGCGCTTGGCGCAGGTGGTGATGAGGAGAAGGAGGCGGGAGCATCTGAATTGGTTTCCACCTGCGGAGGCTGCCCTGAAGCGAACCTGGCCCACCATACAATGTCAATACTTCTAAGAAGTTGCCCTTCATGTGTCCCGCCGTTTGCCTGCAACGGCGGGGACAGCTCCCTCTGATGTCACAATTGCTGCCCTCAACTTCGCTTCACTTTCTTCTCCTTCCTCTTTAGCCAACTCCTACACATTCTTAATTAGCGTTTGGAGGAATATCAGGAGCCTAGTACGGTTCGCGCTAGCTACGATTCTTGGTCGAAGAAGGAGAGTGCTCTTTCTTGTCCGGTTGAAGAATAGGAGGGTCTTTAGCCCCAATTCTCTTTGCCTCAGCTGCAACGCCTATAGTTCAGGCGGCATCCTTTTTGTTCAAGAAAAGAAGAAACTTGGAACTTCCGCAAAGTTCCAAGGCTAATGGGTGTGGAAGATGGTCCTCTCAGAGTGTCTTATATAAAAGGCAAAATCTGGGGAAGCTCACTACCCACAGAGTTCAAAGAGAGAATGTCAAGTAAAATGAATTCCACCCGGTCCCAAGGGAGCCTTCAGTCTCCAAATCTGCGCCGCTTCATAAAAGCACCATTGAATATGCCTCCCGTGTTCCAAAGCAATCCGCGTCACCCCCAAAGAGGAAGCATTAATGGCGATGCGCCTCGTACGTCGAAACGCCAGAAGCGTGCCATGGATAACTAAAGAAACTCTGGCACCCGTAAGAAGGCAAAACTCAACCGACCATGATGTAGGCCCGAGAACGTCAAAACCCTCCTCCCCGTCCGAGGTTCTAGACAACAGGATTTTGGGGGGCTATTGTAGGGCCAAAGGATCTAAGTGCCCCGACCCATCTCAACTATTAAGCCCAAAGGCCCAGGTCGAGGGGGAAAACGTCCGAGGATCACTAATTAAGGCCCAAAGCCATTAGGAGAAATCGCCGAGGACCATCATGTCCTCGGCGAACTAGTGCCATGAAAAGAAAGGGCAATACACCATCCACAGCAGCCCTCCCCGTTGTTCCTAAACAAAGGGACTAGCATAGAGGGGCAGCTATGGGAGCATGGTGAAAGGGCTATTGTAAAAGAGTCTGTCACCTCCGCATTAAATGCCCGCAGCTGGCAGTCTAGCTGCATTAATGAAGGAATGACCCCTGAACAGTGTCACCCTATCTACTGCAACCCACAGTAAGTTGAGGGAAGCGCTGGATGGAACAGACACTCAAGTAGCAACCTGCACAAGCAACAGATGGACGGCCAGGATGAAGGGAGCAGAAGAATATATAACCAGAGAGGTCTCACGAAGAAGAGGGATGGCAATTCGGAAGACACCAGAGGGCCCTAGTTGGGTAGTATTAGAGGAGGAGAAGAAGAACTCATCCTCGGACGAGGCCCGAGGACAGACTTTCACCCCCCCCCCCCCTTTACGCCATTAGCGATCCTGCCTTACCGTTGACGAAATCCTCACAAAGGCCCAGTTCTTGAGCCCGCTTCTCTACCAAATTCATTATATTGGACCTGTTGGGTTTGGGTTCGCTCACACCTACAGTGAAGGACCCCCTAAATCGGGACCCTACAACTACTATTTAATAAAGCATTAAATACACTTTAATCACTATTTTGGGGCATTGGTTAATGGGGCTTTTTTTCTAAAAAAAATTTGTCTTTTCTCATAAAAAGTTTCTAAAAATATTTGCTAAATTAATACTTTTAGAGAAATGCTATGTCCAAAATATTTTCACAACAAATTCTAAATGGCAAGTTTTTATTGGTTGTTATGCGTAGGTAAAAAAATAATTTAAGTAATTCAAATTAGAACCAATAATAATTTACCACTTATGATTTAAATTTATCACTTATGATTTGTTGTGAAAGTTTTATAAAAATATTGTGGACGTAGCATTACTTCTCATACTCTTAGGGTTATTTTGGATACTGCTTATTTTGCTGAAAATTAAAAACTGAAAACACTATAGCAAAATAATTTTTAAATGTATGAATAGTGTCGTGAGACTCATTTTTAATGAAAGTTTTGTTGAAAAAAGAAGTTTGTGGGTCCCGTGAACTGTTCACGAAACCCACTAAACAGTGCAATGCACATGAAAACTGACTTCAAAAAAAAAAAAAACCAAAATCGCAAACGCAGTCACCTTCATCAGTATCCAAATGCTACCTTAGGGTATTTATTAACTTTTTTTTTTTTCCTTCCGAAAAATGTATAAAAATGATATTATTATTTAATGAAGCATTAAATACACTTTAATCACAATTTTGGGGCATTGCCGCATTGGTTAACAAAATCCCAATTTTAATGGGAAGCAAATGAATTGTAACCTCACTCGTTACTTTGTATAAATTGATGTAATGTTTCGTAAATAATATAATACTAATTAAATGGATGCTTTAATTATTTTCTTGTGGTAACATCTTTGGCATCATCTCTCTTTCAAAAATGGATTTTAAAAGGTTAGCTTGAAGGGAGTGGGGGAGAGTGTGTACAACTGTACATGCTTAATCATGCAAAGAATGGGCTCTATGCCTCTATAGACCATAAACTCAAAGCAGAAACTGTTACCATAATGAAGAATATGGTTGAGGTTTCCTTTTCACTAATAATGAGTAATGACTGTCGTGCAAGCCATGACTGTAATCTAATTTATAGGGGAGGTCTGTGTACAGTGTTGGAGCTTGAGGAGGGACCATCTTCTTGAAACTTTGAAATGCTTCAAGTTTTTCTTGAGGATAATTTTTTAGTGAAATACATGAATGCCACCCCCCCACCCCCCCCCCCCCAAAAAAAAAATCATTTGACCCCATATTATAAATAATTCTTTATCTTTTATGATCCTAGTTCTACCTTGAAATTTTGCATGGACAATGGCATGCTTGTGAATGAAGCTACATGAATTTGTTCAAAGTTAAGTCAGGTGGATAGGTATTAACTTACTTGTAAAATCCAAGATCCCCAACGTGTGTTAACCTTGCGGAATTAACAAATTTAATGATTAAATACACCAATTTAAAAAGTATCCAACTAATAAATATAAATAACCACTATGCAACATACCAAATCAAGTAAAGCAATAAAGATAATTATACACAAATCTGGTTATTATTAGAATTATGTAATGATTGTTGTAATCCCTTTAATTAGGTAGTTAGATAGTTAGTTAGTTAGTTGAGATTATGATGACTTAGTTAGGATTTGAGCACATGTCACTTATTTTTTGCTAAGTATTTAACACGAGTTAATTCATATATTACACATGTTGAATTAATTGGCCAATTATCTTGTGCCAAGTGGGCCAATGAGATTAGAGATAGTCTCTTATAAATATATAATCGTAATTCAACATTAGATATAGAAAATCCACTTAATAAAGAACAGTTGCAAACAATCAACAACTCACAAAACCTTTATAGCCTCTATGCAAGCTCAATAGTCCTAGCAACTCTAGAATCCGTAAATGGTGATTTCCTCCATGAACTCCTCGCTTGCAAAAGTCAGAATCTCTTAACACTTTAAGGAACCTCCATGAAGCTTTGACTGCAATGAACTTCACTGGAGACGTAGCTCCGCGGTTTCAATATTTCAGTACTCATAGGTTCTAGATGACCATGATTAAAAACATAGGGAAGCAAAATCAAGCCAAGATCAAGAGCCAAATGAAAATCAAGAGATGAGGATATGGAACAATGGAAGCTCAAGGCAAAGCTCTCTCTCATACGGGTTTAGCACAGAAAAGAAAGGCCGAACGAAAAAATAACGGGAGCTCAAACCTTGCTATGTTTGTTCAACCAAAATGTCTCCCTGTATTTGGTTGAGCCAAGAACAAAATGGCTAAGTAGCACAAAACCCCAAGCTCTCTATTAATCTTTTAACGTTATAATGGAAAGGACATCAAATTAACAACCTAATAAGAAAACTTCGTTATAGTATTTGCTTAATCATCATAAATCAATATCACAATCTCCACTAATAAGGGTATTTGCCTTAATTGAACCGTTGCAAGTGCTGTATGAATTCCAAAATCCCACATCTTTTGTGTAAATTTCAACACATTGCCGTCTTGCAAAAACGTCCTAGATGTTGTTCCATTATTTATTTATCGTCTTATATTCAACAAAATTTCGTGTCATATCATCACTTATAAAGAGGATCAATACACCAAAGTTGGATTAATAGCCATAACTAAGGAGTTTTATCGAGAGAGAGAGAGAGAGAGAGAGAGAGAGAGAGAGAGAGAGAGAGAGAGTCGAGGTAAGCATAAAAAGGTGTTTCGGGTTCTTAATACATTAGGATAATTATTGAAGCTGGTAACATAAATATATAAATATATCAACTTATACGCTAGGGTTAGTGATATTTCAAGTAATAGTCTAAGTCATGCATATCCGAGTGAAATAGCTGTTATGTCTCCCATCACCTGGCCTTTCTAGCATCCCATTCTTTTTTAAATTAATTGGTGAGTAATTCGATTTGTTTTAGCATCCTCCATACTATAATAATAGAAAGTAACTGATAATTTTCAAGAAGCTTAGTAGTACAACCTTTTTCACAACTACTGACATGGTAATGGTATGTTGTGATTAGTGAATGATAAAAATGATGTCATTAGTAGATTCATATGAAAGTGACGTTACTCCATTCATAACTGACCATATCAACAATAGTGAAAATATTGTGACCCATTACTCTGAAGTTTTGAAAAACAAACCAAAAATGGAAAGACAGCACACCAACATGACACCTTTATTTCTTAGAGAGGTTAACCCATTTAAGGGTAACCACTTCGTGGACACTGGACACATCAAATTTTACGACCACAAAATAAAGTCTGAAGCATGCTCTTAAAGTTTTATAATTAAATGTTTTTCACACAATATAGTACACCATTACCCACAAATCCTCAAGTGCAAATCCAACAACCCTTCTCTACTTTCACAGCTAGCGCTAGTCTCATGTACATAAACGTAGAAGCATTCTCCGGAACAAGGGTTAGCAATCTGCACTCTAGCTCGTGTTATTGTGCACTGTCACAAGAATTATCCCCAGACATAGGGTCATTGCTCTGACAGTCTTCTCCTACTTTAGTGTCAGACCTGAAAGTAGAAAAAAAATTAGAAATATTGTTTCAAAAAGTACAAATGATAATGAATTCTAATTTGCATCCCAATATATGGTATCATACGATATCTGTCGAACAAATTGTCCCCGGATACGAGGCCGTTGTTCTGCCAGTTTTTTCCTGCTATGGTATCGAACCTGGAAAACAAGATTCAAGGAAGACTAAGTTTTGTCTATTCTGGAATGAACTAGACTTAAATAAGGATAGCAATTTATATAGAATGGAGAACTAAAATCCATGTGTTCTTCAAACACCTCATAGGATAAAAGTATGAAAATGGATTAATAGACCACCAGGTACCAAGGACCCAACATGTCAGGAGTTCTATATTTTATTCACCTGGGTATTATGAAAATGATTTTTTGTTATTCATATCCAGTAATCTTATTTAGAATTACAGGTGGACCTAGAGGATATAAATCAGTGTGATTAGGCACATGTAATACATCAGTCATGTTATCTATTATTATTGTTTTCAGCTCAGCCAGAATCATATATTATTCCAATCAACAAGCTCCATATGCTAAAAGTAGGAAAATCTTTTTTGCTCTGACAAGTTAACAGTAGGAAATGGTTAGTAGCTGTGTATTGCTCCCTAGCAAAACACATGCAAGGAAAAATGAGTTCACCTTTTTTTCAAAGCATCTCTCCTTCCTTTTCTGACGAAATTTGTTTAAGGCAGCCTCTCTATGTGCAACCCGCCCTTCATCTGCTCCAATTCCACTGTTTTTCCTGCTACTGCCACCAGCTCCACTGTTTCCAGCTGCCCCATTGTAACTTTCCACATTCGTTACTCCAGGATTCAAGGCAGTGCTGCTTCCATTCTGTCCATTGCTCCCATAATTACTTCCAGAAGCACTTCCATTCACACTATAGTTTCCAGTATTACTTTCGACCGGTCCTCCTAACACATTTGATGATCCACATTGCTGAGCAGTTGCAGCCATGTTCTTCAGGGAGTGATCGTCATGGTCTGGTTGCAGTTGTTGCTGCTGCATGTTGTGGACATGATGATGATAATGATGGTGGTGGTGATGGTGGTGCTGAACTTGGACCTGCTGTTGAGAACCTCTCGTTTGGGCTTGAACTGTGTTTGCTCCCAAATCTGCTGCCTTCCCAGGTGTTACTTGCTGAGATGAACAAACAAAACCATTCTCCACAGGTTGGAATGCAGAAGAATGAAAAGATTTGAATGCCGATATGGATTCTGGCTTCTCGTTTAACACTTCAGTCTTTGGAATAGTACATTTATTGGTGGAGGCCATATCATTGTTGTTGCTACTCTCATTAGACTGCTGATTTAGAAGAGTGCCACTTGAATGAGAAGAAAAATTGTGCCTTGTTTCTGTATTCAGTGCGACTGAGCTATTATCAAGTGGAGAACAGCTTCCTACATTCCCTTTGTGAGCCTGATTAAAAGTGGGAACAACATTAGACATGCCCAGAAATGGAAATTTGGCTCTTTTTCCCAGTCTTTTTATCAGTAGTTGCTTGCCAATCACTGTGAGCCACATTATGATACAGAGGATACTCTTATCATTTCACTGAAAAGATAGGGGAATTTCTGTAAAACACCAGTTTCCTTTTATTCTTATATTAGCTGTACACCCATCCACATCACAATGTGGTGCACAATAATTGGGAGCAGACTGCAATTGCACTGATTAAAGAAAAGGTTATATCCAACAATAGAAAGCACTTGCTGGCTAAGTTTCTACAAAATTTTACCCTATTAGCAGAAGAGGCAGTGTTGTATCTGCACAGGGAAGAAGGAAAAAAAGAGTAAGATATTTGTTCAAATATAATGTATTAACAGCACTAACATTATTTCTGCAAGCTCCCTCTTACTTTGAGAATGCTGACAGGTCCGAATGTCTTAGAACATTGCGATCATCATGTGCAACATTTCCAACATCTTCTCTCAGCCTCTTCAGAGTTAGTTCAAAGGAAGGCAGTTCTCTAGAATCACAATTTGCTTCAATTTTTGAGATATCAGAGAGGCTATTTGGAGTGGTAAAGTCTCTGCTTTCGGCCTGTTGTTTGGTAAAATTGACAGTTGCACCAGCTACATTGGGAGATTGATTTCTTGGTTTGCTGGCTACATTCTCACTGCTGTGCTCCAGCTGACTACTATCAAATGGCTTCCTATCTACTTCAGGCAAGTTATTCTGCCTTCTGCTTGTCAGATGGATAGATAACATCTCATGTTGACATTCACCGTGCAAATCTGGATTTTTAGATACACCTATTTCCAGATCTTTACCCAATACAATATTTTCAAAAAAAATAAGACGCAGATAGCAATATTAAAATAGTGAAAACTCCAAACCAAAAATAATGTCAGCAAGGGTGAAAAGATGGATATCGTTAAGGCATACCAAGTTTCTGGTCCTGCTCTGGGTACTCTTTTGGCTCAGTAATATGCACCCACCTGTTGCTAGATTTTTCAGGCTTTGTAAGAATCACCTGGGCACAGGTGCTATCAGGAGCATCAGCCATTTGATCTGGAGGCGATATTGGTTGGGGGCTTTCAACATCAGCTGCCCTTTTGGTCCATGAACTCTGCAAAATAAGATCATTAGTATGCTTAACTTTGTCAGCGTTGTTGTTCAGAAACCTTTGTTTCTCATATGCTTATCTCAATCTTCTTAAGAATTTGCTATTGAGTGTTATAGTGTTGGAAAAGATAATAGAAGCTCATACAACACATTTCCTATCACACCAAGAAGCAAGACTAATGCCAAGATCTATGACAATCAGATAATGCCAAAATTAGAGTTAGAAATGATGTTGAAGATTATCAATTAAATAGTTGTCTTCAATAAATTTGTCATGGCAACTACTTATTAAAAAAAAAAAAAAAATTTGTCATGGCAACTGGCACAAACCAAGTCATACAGGAATTTTATCCCGTATGCTGTGACAATTCTTATTCTACTGCTTCCCACTGATATTGATGAGGTATGGAAGGTCGGACAAGGAGACATTATGTTGTATCTGTGCCCTGATTGCATTGTGAAGGCAGCTACTGAGAGAAGGTTTTAAACAAGGCATTGTACATTCCAAGAAGATCCAGAAGAAGAGATCTACACTCCACTTTTGAGCAATGGTAGTCCCAAAGTGCAAGAAGCATAAGATTTTCAACTGTTATTCTAAATGTCTACATTATTGCTTTAGATAGGCATTTATTTTATTTTTAGGGTTCAGGGCACTTTTTTTTTTTTTTTTTTTTTTTTTTTTTTGAGAATCAGGGTTCAGGGCACTTAGACATTCCTCTCAAGGGCATACCATATCCATACCTTGTAGTAATGCAATACCCCTTCAAAATTTTATTTTTATTTTTTTAATTTGAGAATAACACCCTTCAAATTTAAAAACTCATAATCAGGGAGGCTTGTTATAATTTGTTGATATCATTATACGATTTTGCTTCAATGGTCTCTGCTATAAGAAATTCTCAAAACAAGGAAAATAAACTACATAAAATGGAATAAGATTTCAACATTACGCACCATTGTACCATTATGCTTTCATAAGTAAAAGTAGCTGAAATTCAAAAGTAATATATCAAAGAAGATATAATTTAAAATAATCTATAAATCATCACCTGAGTTCCACTTCCATTGTCACTCCCATCCCGAATACTTTGACCATTACTTCCGTTATCACGCTCATCACTGCTTCCAGTATTGTTGTCAGACTCATCATTACTTTTTGATTTTACAGATTTTCTAGTCTGCGTCCCACTTTCACTCCCACTGCCACTGGACTGAGAAATGGTGATAAAAAAAAACCAGGTTAAGTAAGGAATTTCAACACTAATTGCACTAGAGTGAATGGCATGGTAATAATTGATTAAACCTATCATTCAAAATTGACTGTAAAACCAACTATGCCATCAATCTAGATACATATTGATAATTTAATACTAGAAAATTGGTGCATTAGTACTGTCAAGGAAGGGACTAATGTAGTAAGCTCTAAGCAACCATGTCCACTAAAATATCTAAGTACAAACTTGTATAGCCCTGAGGTAAATGCCCACATATATCCACAACAAACAACCATGACTGTGAAGCAGAAGTAGCAACTCACACTGTGGCATCTCCTCCAAACATGCTGCCAGAGGTTTTTAAGTTCATTCTTCCGAATAGGTTTCACTAAAAAATCAACTGCACCCTTTGACAGACACTTAAAGACTATCCCCATGGCATCATGAGATGACATCACTGCACACATATCTCATCAGGTGTGATAACAAAAAGCAGCAAATCAACACTATTCATAACAAAACAAGCCTTACATTTTCATCAGTAAAAAAGATAGAAATGGCTAGAAATGCTATTAAATAACACTTACTGATCACGGGAATATTCTTGAGAGATTTGTGTCTCATGATCTTACATAAAAGACCTATTCCAGATAATAAAGGCATGACTACCTCTGTTAGGATAAGATCGATATGATTAGTTGGATTTTCTAAGATTTTCCATGCTTGAAGACCATTAGCAACGGCAGTAACTGCAAAAGACCAGATTAACAATTAAGAAGTGCAAAGGAAAAACCAGTGTTAGGATTTAAAGACAACTTCAAAGGGCTTTTATCGGAAGTCAGAGGAAAAATAAGTTCTCCATCAACAGGCAATACAAAGACCTTTTCAGCACCATGGAAAAGATTTTACTAACCTTCGTAACTGCAATTCCGTAGCAGAGCACTAACAACCTGGCGCGTAGAATCATCATATTCCACCAGAAGAACCTTCAAAGATCTAATAGGAAGAAATCTGTCCCAACATATCACAGGCCCTTGAGGTTGAGGTTGAGGTTGCAGAATCTGCAACCCATCATGGACCTGAATCGGCCCTCTAGGCCCATCGCTTACATCTTCAGTTACCTCATTAATTCTTGACTCATCTTCCTCTGATGATCCCAAACCTTGCCCTTCACCCACTACTCCAGTATTCACTTGCTTTTGCTCAAAACACATATGGTTATTTTGTTTCACCAACCCTCTACTCCAAGCATTATCATTATTCACAGGAACGGCCCCCATCAAACAGATTCAAATAGACTAGTGATGACGAATGCATACCCTCATATGCTGAACCACGAAACCCATACATATCGACTTTGAAAATCAACCTCTGCAAACCAAAAATAATAATAATCCTTTAAATTCAACCTAAAACCTGAAATAAGATTCATAACAAGTTCCATCATAGAATATCCCTGAAAAAGTGTAAAGATTTAGAATCACACTCTTGCATCATAAATCTAATGAAAAATCAACATAACTCACTAAACCCACTAGCACCCTCTTTTATTAGATCAGAACTCCTAGAACTATACCCCACACCTTATAATCCGCATAAAAGAAATTAATGATACAACTAAAGAGAGGCCAATCAATCTATCACAAACATCTTAGGTTTTCTTTATCCAAAATTTACATACAAATCTACAAGAAAATTTTAAATAACACAGTACTGATTTCCAACTGTTAACAGCTAAAAATATCAATAACAAAAAAAAAAGGGATATTCAACCACTGAAAACCACAACCCCTTGACCCAATCTGAGCCACAAAAAAACCTTTATATGAAATCATCATCTATAGCATATCCAAGAAAGTTTTAAGCCAACCTAATTCAAATCACTCTGCCACCACCAAAATCCCCTCGAAAACTTATTAAACACCTAAAATTAGTCTTACCCTGTACAGAAATTAAGCCCAATAGATAATAATAATAATAGATAGTAAATAAACATAGATATGTTCAAGCAACCCAAGAGAACATTTGCACTGAAAAACTAAACAGACAAAATCCACACACAGATGTTTAACTCTGATTACAAAAAATTAAAACTAGGAGCAACAATCATCCTATTTTATACTCCCAACAAAACAGAGCAAAGTGTAACCCAAAAAAAAATCTCAAAATCAAATCTTGTGTGTTTCCACTTTCCAAAAAAGAGCTTATCTAAATTAAAAGTCTACTCCTTTATCAACTCCTAAGTTCAGAGCCAAAAATCCCCAAATTTCTACTAGTTTCCCATATTTTCTCAGCTCCCAAACAGAGCATTACATAATATAAAATAAAATCTTATAACTCAAACCCCAAAAAAAAAAATAATAAATAAAGCAAAACTTATTAAGTTAATCAGAAACATGTTATCATATAAATCACAACTTCAGAGCTTTTATGATGAGGACCAACCCGCCATTGCTAAGCTTGACTTAGCAGATTTAAAAAATAATTATTAAAAAAAAAAAAAAAAAAAACAGATCAGAGCCTCACCAATCTGGCTTCAAAAGCCAGTTAACGCATGATTTTCGAAACGAACGAAATCAAAAACGAAAGTTTCGAAACGCTTTAGGGCTTTAAGGAAAAATATATATATAAATTTGTCGGAGAAGAAAGAAAAAAGCTTGACTGGTTAAGAAAAAACTTTAGAAGAGAGTGAGTAAGGGAAAGAAGGGGGGTTTGGAGAGGAGAAGATATTATTATGGGGGGTGGTGACGTGGCAGAAATGGAGGCTGGAGGGGGCTCCAAACGACACGTGGGAGGGTGTCGGGGGCCATCCGACGTGGACAGAATCAGGACCATCTAATATTGTCCAGCTCGGATGGAGAAAATCAAAAGCTCGATCGCTGAGAGAGAATCCGATACGATCTTTTCCTGATCCGGGGCTCACCACGCGGCGCTTATGTATCGGTAAATGGAAATTTCAAATTTTTAGATGAGTGAGACGGTGTCGTTGTCTTTTGTAAGGAAACCAACGTGGATTCATCATTTATGACTGACATAAACATTCACGAATCCGGAATCACCCATTCACTTTTTGTTTCGATGTTTTGCAATTTTTTTCATCATTTGAGTTTGGTAATAAAATCTTTTATATCTATTTTTGGATCTTTAATCCCATCACTATCGCCAGAACCGACATGGTTGAAAGCCGCTATAAATAAGATGGGTTTGGCAAGTTGGCCACACTAGATTTTAAGGTTTTTTTTTTTTTAAAATAAAAAAATTACATTAATAAGATTTTATGGGCATTAATTTTTAGAAATACAAGGAATTGGTAGGATTGAGGCACGAATTAATTATTAACTTTAAGATGAGTATTTCATATTAATTTGTTCCCACCTGATTGAATGTGCTAAATAAAGAAAAACCAGTAAATTTTGGTATATAATGTGCAAAAATATGTAAAATCTGTCGTAACATTGTCAAAATCTTTAAATGACTGAACATGGATCATGATATATACACTTATGTTCAGACAAGCACACTAAAATGTTGTCATGGTTGTTTCTAGACGTTAGGACAAAAAAGGATTCCTTTCCCTTTTATTTTATTTTTGGCAAATGCAAAGAATACACTTTTTGCAACTTTTTTGCTTAAGAAAACAACCCTTCTCACTCAAGCGAGAATGTCTCGTTTAAGTAAGTTCTTCAAAAATTGAAATAAAGTTTGTGGGGTCATGGGCCCAAAATCATTCAATGGGGCGTGGAGTTTTGACCGAGAGCATGGTAGTCTGAGTCCGAGGAGGAATATCTCCTCAAGCCAATTAAAACCCGGTTATATAAGTCCTAAATAGTCATAGTGACCTTCCAGGAAGTTCTAAAGGATAGGAACTTAGGAATATCTAAGGGAAAGCTGCTAACACTGCATTTATGTGGACAAGACTCCTGAACAGTGTTATCTCGGTTACCGCAACTCATAGAACGCCAAAGAGAGTGTCTGAGGGGACAAACACTCAAGTATAGGCTTGGATGATCAACAAATGGAAGGTCATGATCGTTAAAAGGAGACTATATAATAGGAGAAACCCACCATGGAGAGGGAATCCTGGGATTAACAGAGAAAGCACTGTAGCAATCTCAAGAACTCCTGTAACCATTCTCATTCAATATTTACTAGAACAAAACTTCTCGGATTGGGCCAAGAACAAACTTTCTTTGATAAACTCAGTTCATCTCTGTTTGATTATCATGAACACCATGTTAACTGTTATCCATGCACTAAAGCTTAGCTTTTTGACCCACTCTCTACAAATTTATTGTATTGGGCTCACTAGTCCAAGATCCCATACACCTTGGGCTTGGGCTGCAAAACGTGTTCCTACAAAGTTCATTTCAAAAAGTTTACCTACCTATGTCTTGCTTGTCCTTTGCTCAAGCAAAGGCTAGACATAGATTTTACATGTATTTCTCTGTCCCTCACTTGCACAAATGTTTATCTTGCTCAAGTGAGATTCTTAAAGTTAGTTTTATCTACTTTTCATCATTCTTCATTCTTCTACTTCTTATTACATGTGTTTCTCAACTTAAATCCACCCTCGGTGTAGTTATCTCAAGCCTCTAGTTAATGATGACCAAAATTTAAACCAAAACTCTTTAATTCAAAGCCAAGCAAAACACACATGAAAGCATCGTTTACACCATAAATTCACACCTTGTTAGTACTAATGCATTGTTATGGTTGAGCTACTTCCTGAATTAATGAGTATTTATAAGAGAAACCCTAACTCTTGTTCAAAAGCAGCTCCACTTTTACACACACAAGTCCTTCTTATGTTCCTATTACACAAACATCTAACTATATTTAGAACTTTATTAGAGTATAAAACTCGTTCTCCACAACATAATTGTTATCACTAATCCATCATGAATGAAACTCAAAATTTTTAGTGCTTAACTAGCCATGTATCAACAACTTGTTGTTACCCTTTAAACCTATTTAGATAAGATCTATTTGAGGTTGAATTCCTACTATTGATAATTCTATTTGAAGGATTTTAGTCTTATTCCAAATTTCCAGTAAATGTTATCCTTACCAATTATCGAGACAAGCCTTAGTAAAAAAAAGTCTACTAATTACTTGTAGACTTTACATAGATAATGGACTAATCCCATCCCACCAACTATTACTTGTCTTACAATTTTTTTTTTTTTTTTATATGTCTACACTTCACTATATACTTTACACTTGGTGGCTCTAGGGGCAGTGCCAAGTACTAATGAGGGTGGTTATAGTACCACCCTGAAATTTATTTATTTTTAAATATACTTTAAAAAATTTTGAGTTTTAAATTAATATGGGTCTTTTGATCACCATAGAAAAAAAAAAAAAAAAAAAAAAAAAAAAAAAAACTTAAACACTCTTAATAAAAATTGAGGCCATTAAAAATAAAATTCAACCATTCCAAAATTTTAGTCCGTTGAATGTTGAAAAAAAAAATTGCAAGAAATCCAATGTTCACAATATTTTCGCAATATTTTTGTAACAAATCCTAAATAGCAAGTTGTTACTGCTAAACAAAAAACATAATTTCAGTGGTAAGTTTAAATTAGAACTAGTAAAAACTTACCATTTAAGTTTTGTTGTGAAAGTGTTGTAAAACAATTGTGAACATAGCATTTCTCAAAAATTACTCAAACAAACAAATTAGCCAAAAAGCCCAAATCAAACATTTAATTGTAATTTTTTAAATTGTGTTTTCAAATGACATATTTTAAAATCACTATTTTTTTTTATATAAAAAAATGCACACTTTTTAAATAACTAGTCTATTAGTGCTTGCTTTAGTCTTTAGCTAAATTTGTTAGATTTATGTGATATATTTTTTCAAAAAGATAATGCATTTTGTTCATATTAGTACTTATTTTGGCAATATGTTAGTAATTGAATGGAAGATTAGTAGCTTAATAATTGTTTGGTTGTGTACATTGAAAAAGATGTAGTTGATAACATTGATAATGAAACTATCATATTACACAATAATTTCAAAGTATTAAAACTTGTGAAATGAAATTTACCTATCTTTTACAACAATGATAACTATATGACACCAACCATTTGAACTAGGAAAGTTGACTCACACGGTAATGTTCTTTGTTATTATGTTTGTAGGGACACGTTTTGCAGCCCAAGCCCAAGGTGTATGGGATCTTGGACCAGTGAGCCCAATACAATAAATTTGTAAAGAGTGGGTCAAAAAGCTAGGCTTTAATGCATGGATAACAATTAACATGGTGTTCATGACAATCAAACAGAGATGAATTGAGTTTATCAAAGAAAGTTTGTTCTCAGCACAATCCGAGGAGTTTTGTTATAGTAAATATTGAATGAGAATGGTTACAGGAGTTCTTGAGAT
Organism: Quercus wislizeni; assembly: GCA_023055345.1. NCBI lineage: Eukaryota > Viridiplantae > Streptophyta > Magnoliopsida > Fagales > Fagaceae > Quercus > Quercus wislizeni. The sequence goes on from JALGQJ010000004.1 coordinate 31,870,354, forward strand.
TGCTACAGTGCTTTCTCTATTAATCCCAGGATCCCCTCTCCACTTACTATTATATAGTCCCCTTTTAACGATTTTGGCATTCCACTTACTAATCATCCAAGTCTATACTTAAGTGTCTGTCCCCTCAAACACTCTCTCTGGATTCTGTGAGTTGCGGTAACCGAGACAGCACTGTTCAGGGGTCTTGTCCACATAAATTCAGTGTTTGTAGCTTTCCTTTAGATATTCCTAAGTTCCTATCCTTTAGAACTTCCTGGAATGTCACTCTCTGATTATTTAGGACTTATATGACCGAGTTTTAGCTAGTCCGAGGAGATATTCCTCCTCGGACTTGGACTACCACGCTTTCGGCCAAAGCCCCACGCCCCATTGTATGATTTTGGGCCCATGACCCCACAATAGCCCCTTAAAACTCTGGTTTTTTCCTCTCATCCGAGGAGAAAAGTGGGGTTTTGAATTCTTTAAGAGTTAACTCTACTTGATCCTTTGATTTACACCCGTGGGAGTGCCGTTTCACGCGTCCAATATTTGTACTATAAATTGCTCCTTTCAGAGCTACCAATCTGAGGAGTCGGTTATAATCTTGGGTCTGTTGTGACATTTAGTAAGAAACAAATAGATATCATGGAACGTTACTTTCCTCAAAGTATGTGGTCCAAGGAGCCAGGCATGACCAAAGTTCTGTTTAAACACTTGAAAAGTTGTCATGGAGTGTTAACCTTCCCACATCATCTGGTCCAAGGACCGAGGCATGATTGAGTTCAGTTTAAACACTTAGAAAGTTGTTATGGAGTGTTAACCTTCTCACATCATCTGGTCTGAGAACCGAGGCATGATTGAGTTTAGTTTAAACACTTAGAAAGTTGCCAGTGTGTGTTAATTTCCCCAAAGCAGGAGGTCCGAGGACCCGGCATAGTTAAGGTTCTGTTTAACCACTTCAAAAGATTTTAGTGCGTGTTAATTTCCCCAAAGCAGGAGGTCCGAGGACCCAGCATAGCTAAGGTTCTGTTTAACCGCTTCAACCTGGCATAGCTAAGGTTTTGTTTAACCGATTCAAAAAATTTCAGTGTGTGTTAATTTCCCCAAAGCATGAGGTCCGAGGACCCGGCATAGCTAAGGTTCTGTTTAACCGCTTCAAAAGATTCCAGTGCGTGTTAATTTCCTCAAAGCAGGAGGTCCGAGGACCCGACATAGCTAAGGTTCTATTTAACTGCTTCAAAAGATGCTAGTGCGTGTTAATTTCCCCATAGCAGGAGGTTCGAGGACCCGGCATAGCTAAGGTTCTATTTAACTGCTTTAAAAGATTCCAATGCGTGTTAATTTCCCTAAAGCAGGAGGTCCGAGGACCCGGCATAGCTAAGGTCCTGTTTAACCGCTTCAAAAGATTCCAGTGCGTGTTAATTTCCCCAAAGCAGGAGGCCCAAGAACCTGGCATGGCTAAGGTTTTGTTTAACCGCTTCAAAAGATTCCAGTGCATGTTAATTTCCCCAAAGCAGGAGGTCCGAGAACCCGACATAGCTAAGGTTCTGTTTAACCACTTCAAAAGATTCCAGTGCGTGTTAATTTCCCCAAAGCAGGAGGTCCGAGAACCTGGCATAGCTAAGGTTCTGTTTAACCACTTCAAAAGATGCCAGTGCATGTTAATTTCCCCAAAGCAAGAGGTCCGAGGACTCGGCATAGCTAAGGTTTTGTTTAACTGCTTCAAAAGATGACCGTATGAGTTAGTTTCCCCAAAGCAGGAGGTCCGAGAACCCGGCATAGCTAAGGTTCTGTTTAACCGCTTCAACCTGGCATAGCTAAGGTTTTGTTTAACCGATTCAAAAAATTTCAGTGTGTGTTAATTTCCCCAAAGCATGAGGTCCGAGGACCCGGCATAGCTAAGGTTCTGTTTAACCGCTTCAAAAGATTCCAGTGCGTGTTAATTTCCTCAAAGCAGGAGGTCCGAGGACCCGACATAGCTAAGGTTCTATTTAACTGCTTCAAAAGATGCTAGTGCGTGTTAATTTCCCCATAGCAGGAGGTTCGAGGACCCGGCATAGCTAAGGTTCTATTTAACTGCTTTAAAAGATTCCAATGCGTGTTAATTTCCCTAAAGCAGGAGGTCCGAGGACCCGGCATAGCTAAGGTCATGTTTAACCGCTTCAAAAGATTCCAGTGCGTGTTAATTTCCCCAAAGCAGGAGGCCCAAGAACCCGGCATGGCTAAGGTTTTGTTTAACCGCTTCAAAAGATTCCAGTGCATGTTAATTTCCCCAAAGCAGGAGGTCCGAGAACCCGGCATAGCTAAGGTTCTGTTTAACCGCTTCAAAAGATTCCAATGCGTGTTAATTTCCCCAAAGCAGGAGGTCCGAGAACCCGACATAGCTAAGGTTCTGTTTAACCACTTCAAAAGATTCCAGTGCGTGTTAATTTCCCCAAAGCAGGAGGTCCGAGAACCTGGCATAGCTAAGGTTCTGTTTAACCACTTCAAAAGATGCCAGTGCATGTTAATTTCCCCAAAGCAAGAGGTCCGAGGACTCGGCATAGCTAAGGTTTTGTTTAACTGCTTCAAAAGATGACCGTATGAGTTAGTTTCCCCAAAGCAGGAGGTCCGAGAACCCGGCATAGCTAAGATTTTGTTTAACTACCTCAAAAGATTAGAAGATATCAATATATTCATTCCAAAATAGAAGTTTTTGCAAGGAGATTATGCCAACCGATTTTTCATCCATGCCTTGATTCTCGGCTTCTTTCTCCAATGGGAATTCAGCGAACCAGGCTATTAGACCCGTGAGAACTAGCCCCTTGATAGAGGTACGAGGCATATACTTGATGTCAGAAGCCCCTAGAACTATGCCTCATTTAGCAATCCTCCTGCGTAATCAATACTTCAAAGTGTAGACTTGAGCGAAGGCTGAGTTATGACAACAATTGTGAGTGTTCTTGGAAATAATGGGGAAGCTTTTATGTAGCATGCACCACCGCCAAAATGGTCTTCTCCAGGGACTCTTACTAATAGGAGCTTGATCCTACCATGATTAACCATTGCACTCACTGACACACAAGCTCTTCCTATAGATGGCGCCAATTGTAGGGACACGTTTTGTAGCCTAAGCCCAAGGTGTATGAAATCTTGGACCAGTGAACCCAATACAATAAATTTGTAGAGAATGAGTCAAAAAGCTAGGCTTTAGTGCATGGATAACAGTTAACATGGTGTTCATGACAATCAAACAGAGATGAACTGAGTTTATCAAAGAAAGTTTGTTCTCGGCAAAATCCGAGGAGTTTTGTTCTAGTAAATATTGAATGAGAATGGTTACAGGAGTTCTTGAGATTGTTACAGTGCTTTCTCTGTTAATCTCAGGATCCCCTCTTCATGGTGGGTTTCTCCTATTATATGGTCCCCTTTTAATGATCATGGCCTTCCACTTGTTGATCATCCAAGCCTATACTTGAGTGTCTGTCCCCTCAGACACTCTCTCTGGCGTTCTGTGAGTTGCGGTAACTGAGATAGCACTGTTCAAGGGTTTTGTCCACATAAATGTCGTGTTTGCAGCTTTCCCTTAGATATTCTTGAGCTCCTATCCTTTAGAACTTCCTGGAAGGTCACCTGACTATTTAGGACTTATATGACCGGGTTTTAGCTGATCTGAGGAGATATTCCTCCTCGGCCACGCTCTCGGCCAAAGTCTCATGTCCCATTGTATGATTTTGGGCCCATGACCCCACAATGTTGATTTAACTTTTTTGCTTAGAATATCAATGATTGGTTTATTTTCTCACTTATGTAATTGGATTAGTTATGTCTTTTTGTCCGTTTTTGTTTTTGTTTTTTTATATATATAATTTAATAGTTTTTTTTTAGAAGAAATATAATTTAATAGTTGAAGGAGAAGTTTTTGAATGTTAGATTTTTTTTTTTAACACAAGTAAGTGTTAATCAATTGAACTACAAGACTCTTAACATATCTTTTTCTACTTTTGTTTCTTTCTCTCTCTTATATTTAATAAATTTAAAAACTATGCAAGGAATATTTAAATGTTTCTCGCAATCAAAGAATATTATAGTAGAGAATGTGAAAGAAGTATAAAAGATTTTGGCTTTTGGTCTCAACTTTTTCGCAAATAAATCACTAGTTTTTAGTTTTTATAACTATTAGATAATGTCTCACGCATTGTGTGGATGCTTGAAAATTTTATTTAAAATAATTTTTATTTTTTAAGACCCATATATAATACTCATTTGGTTATATAGTATTTATGATGTTTCCCTCACAATATAGCAGAATGCTTTGGAGTTTATTCTTCCTAATTCATATTTTATAATTTTTCCTTATTCTAGAAGTAGTTTTTGACTATTGAGTGGGTTTTCTATACTAATATATATATATGTATATATATATATATGAGATTGGAACTGCATATTTATTAGACATTTTAAGAGTTTATACCATATTATAAATTTAATATTTAAAATAATAAAATAACATTTAGATAACAGGTAGACTTTATTTCTAAAATTGAACACCTCCTTAGCCACTCCATTCTCACCACCAAATCCCAGACCCTTATCTCACATACTTTGTTTATAATCTAAATGAAACAAAATCATTTGTGCACCAACATAAAGAAAACATAATCAAATAAAGAAAAATTGGCTAAAGATACTTCAATTTATCAATATTTAATTTCCTTTAAAAAAAACAAACAAAAAGAGTGCTAAAATTAAAGAAAAGTATAAGCTAAAATTGAGAGAATTTATATTGTATTATTGATTTTGCACGAGCTCCGTCTTTATATAAAGAAGTAAAGCACGCTAATTAACTTATAATCATATATTAAAACTATAACAACAAATTAAATCATTTGAAATGATCCTTTTTAAGTTGGAAGTAATTTGAAACTAATCCTAACAAACCACAATAACTATAATTAACCACACGACCAACTAAGAAATAAAAAAGAGACATGACGTGAAAAACACATGAAAAAGAGTATAAAAATTATGTGAAGAACTACTTAATTATAGCTTTGTTGGAGAGAACTAACAATATGACTGTAGTATGTACATCGTTTGCACACTATTATTGACTAGCTACAACTAAACCTGAGGTTGCAACTAAACCTAAAGTAATCTTGATTTAGCATAAAAAAAAAAACACTCCAAAATAATAATCTTTATTTTTTATTTTTTATGGTCGAGACTAGTATCAATACCACACTAAATAGTAGCAAAAAATTATAAAGAAACCAACAAATTATGAGGGTTAAAACAAAATTTTTAAAAAAAGCACCTAAACTATGACATGAAGATGAAGGGCTACAAGTGTCACGTCCTAAACCCAGTTCTGGATTTGTGATCATGACCGGCATGCTAATATCAAGATTAAACATGATATTAACAAAAACCAACTAAACTTTTTACAAAAGCTTCCCTCTTTCTTATCATTTTTGTTTCTTTACTTCTTGATATAACTGTCCACTTGATATTTAGAGCATCTACATTGTACTTCAAGGGATAACACAATCCACCAATTACTCAAATTCTAAATTTCACGTAATACATCTCTTATTACTTTAAGGTACATAACTTTCATTAGATCCTAAGATACACAATACTACAAGGCCAAACATCAAATTGCTAATTTGAAATCTATACATTTAAAACTAAAATTAGCTCCTTCCAAAACTCAACTAAGGCTCCCTCTACTCCAAATAGAACTTGTTGATTGAAAGAGTGGAAGGGGTGAGCTACACAGCTTAGTAAGGGTAAGATACATGTGAATTAAATCATTTCATTTTATGAATATTCAAATAGGAAAACATATTTTCCTGCATTGTATTTTATACTATTCATAATAATAACTTATACACTTTTCATAGGAAAATAATTGTTCTCATTTTTCTTATCAGAATAATATTACCAAAACCTTTCAGACTGAATTTCTTTTATGTCTTACAAAGTCTCCAAATATAATATTGATTGTTTAAAATCATATAGATAAATAAATAAATATATATATATATATATATATATATATATATATATATATATATATATATAGTCTTATTACAAAATAATCATTTTGACTTAAATCTGATAATTGATAACTTTATCTTAAATTAGAAACATCTTGACAAACAAGAAAACTTTTCTTTATAAACTTCTTCTCACAAAATATTATAACTTTCATAGTCACAAAACTTAACGTTTTTTAAAGAACAAATATCTGATAATTTTTTAACATAAGCTTTCATCAGAAGTTTTATCTTTAAAGCATAACATAACTTTAGAAGCTTTTATCTTTAAAGAACAACCTTTTTTTTTTTATAATTTTCAAATAGCTTAATAGCTCATTCATGATACACATTCGTTAGTCCAATTGTAAGTCTGTCACAATTTTAGAAAGCTTCTAACACATAGTGTCAGGCATCTAGCATTCCCCACAATGCTAGGTAATCCCAAAATCATATAAAAAAGTATTACCCCTTTCGGTGTGATCTTATCATCAACCATGGGGGTCAATTGGCATCCTCCACAAATTGGCCGTTCCCAACAATGGCGGGTACAGCAGAGTCCTTATCACTTATAATGGCCAATCAAAATCTCCATGGAAATACCAGTACTATAACCTTTACTGGCTGAGTTCAAATGATAACATTGGAATAACCGAAAACTATATTTTTCTGATAACTATGCTTTTGCATGAATATTTCATAACAGTAGCATATACACTTCATTCTTAAACACTATGTTCATGATATAAGTAATAGCATCAATATGCTTAAATCATATACATAAGATTTCGAAAGCTCATGAACATATCTTTGTCTGAAACATGATTATATGTCATATCTCTAATCAAAAACCTTTTAATGCATAATACACTTTAAAATAACCTCATGATTTATCAAATGCCCATATAACTTATCCCTTACCTGAAAACAGAGGAATCGAGAGCCTAAAGTTGAAGGAGCTCAAACCTGGGGCTGGTAATGCCTAAACCAAATATCAAAGCTTATTACTATCAATTATTTTTTATCATAAACTTACACATTCATCTCAAAGCCTATCTCTTAAAATCAATGAAATCCTAATCCCACCTCAACGAAGTTCCCCAAACACAAGATACATTCATCAAACACCATGATGTATTAAAGAGAAACCATTATTTTAATGTTCATATTCAGATCATGTCAAGCAGCTTTAAAATCAATTCAGAATGTGTTTGAGTTTGGAAGCAATGGTGCATGCATAAACTTACACAAGGTAACATACAGCATGTTGAACAAAACAGCTTCATAAAAACAGCAGTCAAATGGTTTAGAACCCCTCCTTTGAGTACTAAATCTTGAACCCAGTTATACAAAATTTATCTATGATCTAGACATACAAAAAGATAACCATATTAAATTATATCTCAAAACATTCACCTTAACTTTAGAATTAAATACTCAAAATTAGACTTATCATTTACTATTTACTGCTCAATTCAGCAACACATGTCTCATTTGTAAAATACAAATGAGCTATCTAAACACATCCAATCTTCATGCAATTTTACAGAGCTACTCCTCTGGATGTCTAGTAAATACCATATCAATTTCAGAGTCAAAGCATAAAACCATGATGTTTTAAAAATCATACAAGACAACATGCTCAAATCTATCCTAACAGAATTTCAATTAACTTACAAATTGCACTACTATTTTTGTATTGATCCAATAGTTGTGAGACCAATTCAATAACAACTAAACTGTCTTAGATTTCATATGAAATATCCTTAGCATCCAAATTCACTGTATACAATTTAATACATAATTTACTATGTGTAAACATAGAATCTGTCACAGTGACAACTTTGCAACATTTTCTTGTAAATTCACAAATAATTATCAAACGATGGTATTTTCATATGAAATTTAATACACATATACTAGACATATTATATAATAATCTTTAACAAACCTTTTACCCATAGCTGTCCTAGAAAAATTACAAGATTTATAATGACTAAACAGGTTAACCAATGAGTGCAACTCTTAACAAGTTCATGAAGTACCTATTAACTAACTCTCAACAAGCTTCAATTACTGAATCAACTACACATTTAGCACCTTAATTAGCAATTCCATAAATTTATCTAGCTATTTTACTCATTTTAATACTTACCCATAACAGATTTCATCTTAGTCTATCATCTAGGAGCATATGCAAACATAAACAATGACTCAATTCATATTCGGGCAATCAACAGTCTTTAGAATCTAACACACCCGTATACAAATTCATATAACCATCACTTAAGTTTAAATGGACAATAGATTAAAAGAATTAGATTTTCCCTTTACCCTAAGCACTGGTTCTTGGAGTGATAGAGCTAGAATTACTCTAGGTTTAAATTGGGAACAAAAGCTTGAGAAGAATTGAAAGAAACTTCTTGTTGCTGCTAGACCTATAGGTGTGAGAGGGAGAGAAGAGTTGAGAGTTTTTCTTTCTTTTGATGTTGGACCTGTGGGTTTGAGTAAAGGGACTCAAGAGAGCTTCTAGCTCTTTCCTTAAGAGAAATGAGAGCAAAGTGAGGTGAGAATTTTGATTTATTTGGACCCATGGGAATAGAAAGGGAGAGAGCTTTTTGGTTATTCTAATTGCTTTGAGAGAATAGAAAGGAGAATAAGGTGATGAGAATTGAGGTTTGCATGGTCGGCTAAAGGGTTAGTGGGGTGGGGTTATGTGGAGGTTAGCGGCCTTGCCACTTGTCTCACATGCATGGCAAGTTAGGCAAATGTCCACACATGGTTGGCCTAAGTATCTTGATTCTATTAGTCATGTGTGTAGGAAGTTACTAAAATACCCTTACCTTAAACACTTAATTAAACACCAACAACTATATTCTATATATATCTAATAACTTAACCACTTAATATAGTTTTGTACATACTTAGTATATATTTATAATACAATTAGCCATTCAATTATATATAATCTTCACAATTCATATTCAATGGCATTATATAATAGAGTAATACTATAGTTACAAACTATTTTACAATATTTTTACAAACTATTGATGTAACAAATTCTTATTAGTTCTAATATGGGTCCACTACTAACATCACATTTATGTTTACCAATAATTATTTGAAAATTACTAAAACCACATCAACAGTTTGTAAAAATATTATAAAATAGTTTGTGTATGTAGTATTACTCTATATAATAATATGCTTATTAAATACTCTTATATTAATTTTAGAAAGTAAGTAACTCAAAATAATAATTAACCACTTGAACACATAGGTTAACTATAAAGTTGAGTCGGGGTGTTACTAAAGCCAACATCTTATGATAAAATACTACCTAAATAAACTATCTAAAATAAGCTGTTCTCCTTCTCTTAAAAAAAAAAAAAAAAAAAAGTCCATTCTTAAACGGAAAGTCGGAAATAAGCTTAATGTACATTTTTTCTTATTTATAAAACTATTTTATAGGATCATTTCTTTTACCATTCTAATAATTCAAAATAGTAGAAATATTAGCATAGAAATTCTTAAAAAAAAAAAAAAAAAAGTAGTAAACAATTGGTTAGAAAATAAGGAAATCTAAAAAAATTCGAACAGTCTCAAGAAGTTAATATGTCTAGTGTAGTGGCGCAACGACAATTCGTTTCAAACCGTCTCATCATAAGAGCAAGAGAGAGAGAAATGGCGTTTTCGTCATGGTCCCACCTAAGACTAAGACTGCCGCATTTGGCGCGAACCCAATCCCTATCCGTGCGAGCATTCTCCGCCACCGTCATGTCGCCGCCGTCTAAGGCCGTCGTCTACGACCGCCAAGGTCCACCCGACTCTGTCACCAGGTCCTTATTCCCTATCCCTAACCCTAACCCTAACCCTAAATTTATGTTTGTGTGAATTTTTGAAAATTCTGGGTTTGGTTGCAATGCAGAGTAGTAGAGCTACCACCAGTAGAAGTGAAAGAGAACGATGTTTGCATCAAAATGTTGGCTTCTCCTATCAATCCCTCTGATATCAATCGCATTGAAGGTTCTTCTAATCTTTTTTTGAAAAGCCTAAATTTCAAATTTTTAAATTTCAGGCAAAAATTGAACTTAGACCAAATTTTAGGAACGAAAAGTGAATTCTAGCCTATGATTTGATGTATGTGTATTGGAATTGAGTTAAGTAGCTGTGCTAAGCTTAATTGAGTAAGATCTTTATATTTCTCTGCTCTCAATTACTACTAATTTTTTTTAAAAAATATACATGGATTTTGATTGTAACATTTATTTATGATCAGCTAAACAAAACCCAAATGCTGGGGATTTGTAGTAAATTATCAGCCTACTGAAAACAGCATATAAAAATTGTATTATTTTTATGTATACAAAATTCGGATATTAAAAAGGACAAAATTTAGTTATAAACCTGGTTGTAGCATATGGATACAACTCCCACAAAAAAAACTTAACATAACTACATATTTTAAAAATCTAACAGTTGGATTTCATGTTCATTGTGTTCTTAAAACGCCCATTAAATTTTGTGCCAATTAGATGTTATTTACTATTTGATCTATAAATTTATTTTTTATGCATAGTTTTAGACTACAAAAACTTGAAGTTTAAACATTTGATTGATGTCATAGTTATTGATTTTTAATCTTCTGGAAATTTTGCAAGCATAGAGGATGTAAGAAAAAAAAAAGTAATCTAATGGTGGGTTGGTCAAAATTCATATCTAATAAAAATATATAGAGTGGGATTGTAGCCAAACTTTGTTCTTTAAAAAAAGAAATAATAAATAATTTTTTTGCTCTAAATATTGGAAGTGTTTTGTTGTGGTTTTTGAAGTCAAATGCGGATGGTGCTGTAGGTGTGTACCCTGTAAGGCCACAAGTGCCTGCAGTTGGAGGATACGAGGGTGTTGGAGAGGTTTTCTCCGTGGGCTCTGCGGTTAAGGGTCTTTCGCCTGGTGATTGGGTCATCCCTTCTCCGCCCTCTTCTGGTATGTTAGCTTTTGCTAAATTCTACTTTGCAAAGATAGTTAAGATGGGCTTTCCACTAATTTTGGCTTTATTTCCCTGCACTTGAAGTTGAATTGCTTTTGAAAGTGAAGTTTGCTTGAATAATATTTCCTTAAAGATCAAGTTTTTAAAATACTTTCTTTTAACGAAAAAAATTATTGAAAATGCAAATGAGGTGTAACCCAAGAACAGCAGAAGTATACAAAAGAAGTCACTAGCACCCAAAATTGAAGGAATGAGTGTTGGTCCCTTTAAAGCCCAAGGATGACTTCCAGGCTGCAAAACCTACTTGATTTTCATGAAAGTTGTGAGAACATCAGTGTTTATCTGTTTAAAACATATGGCTGGGCATATTTGCGTCAATTGGATAGATGGATTTGGATTTTTATGCATTTATGGTGCTTTGCTCGATTGTATTGGACAATGAGAACATTTGTTCTGCTTAGGGACATGGCAGACTTACATTGTGAAAGATCAAAGTGTCTGGCACAAAATAAATAAGGAATCACCCATGGAATACGCTGCCACAATTACCGTTAATCCTTTGACTGCTTTAAGAATGCTTGAAGACTTCATTACTTTAAACCCAGGTACTGGCATATCCCTAGTTTAAGTATTTTTCTCCTTTATGTGCTTAGTGCTTAATAGCTTGGTTTGTATAGGAGATGCTATCGTGCAAAATGGGGCTACAAGCATTGTGGGGCAGTGCATTATTCAGCTTGCACAATATCATGGTATACATAGTATAAACATAATAAGGGACAGGTGCTTATTTAAAATTTCAGCTCTAATTTCAAGAGCTTGTTTACTTCTATGTTTGCCAATTTATAGATAAAATTAGGCTCTGCATGTTAGTTTTTTTTTCCCCCTCATAATCTTCTGCTTTTCTCTGGAGAAGCTTACCGTCACTTACCATCTTCTGCTTACTACAGGGCTGGATCAGATGAAGTAAAAGAAAAGCTAAAAAATCTTGGTGCTGATGAAGTTTTTACTGAGAGTCAACTGGAAGTGAAGAACGTAAAAGGTCTCCTGGTATTGTCATCTATTGACTCATTATGGTTGACGCTGTCTTATGTGTTGGGTTGGGGGCATTTAAATCTGATGTTTTCAATTTTATGTCTCATGAATATGCTAGACTAATCTACCAGAACCTGCTTTGGGATTTAACTGTGTTGGTGGAAATGCTGCTTCCTTGGTTCTCAAATTTTTGAGGTATAATACGCAGTGCTTTATTATTTTGCATTTTTGTAGAATTAAAAAATTTTCATTTGTCAATTTAATATTCTTCCAGACATGTAAGTAGTTTTTATTTTCAGACAGGGTGGAACTATGGTAACATACGGTGGAATGTCTAAGAAACCTATTACAGTATCAACTTCATCTTTTATTTTTAAGGTAAGCTATGCTCTTTTTTTCCCCTCTTTCTTTCTTTCTTTCTTTCTTTCTTTCTTTCTTTCTTTATAGCAGGTTTGGTCTTCTGTTTGTTACCTTAGGGTAAACTGGGACAAGTAGTAAATGTGACTGTAGTGAAAACACTAGGGAGTGCTAAATCAGAAAGAAGTAGATTGGAATAACCTTGAAGTGAACAAATTTTGTTGACATAGTGGATACTATTGGGAAAAAGTCTGCCACATGAAACAAAGGCTAGGCACTCTCAATGAAAGATGACATTATATTGTAAACTATTACTGTAGATAATTGCTGTCTTTAGCTGTAGACAATCTGAAGTGGCATATAGAATGTCTGGCCAACTCCAACTGGGTTGAGATAAAGACAGATTAATGGAATGATCTACCATTCTTTTTATTATGGTAAGTTTTCCACCAATCTATACTGTGTTTGTAAAGAAAAGGGAAAGGAATTGTATATTTGTAGTTAAGAGTCCAAATATCTGGTATTTTCTGTCCTTGTATGACAATTGTTTAGTTGAACATTCTGTTAGACACATTCAAATGTGACATCATTATTCTATTATTCAAAATATTTGTGACCGTGGGTATGTTCAGCTCTCATTCAGCCTGGTGAGATTGACTTAGCCTGTACATTGGTACATTGTTACATTAATGGTCAGTTTGATCATGCATTTGATGGCAGAAGGGAACAGAAAGATAGGACTGGCACAATCATACTGTGGATTTTCTTGTTGGCCAATGAAATTTGGAATGGTTGCACCAGTGAAAATAGTTTCTTGTACTTACCAATCTAAATATAATGCTTTTGTCCGTGTAGAAAAATATTCAGGACTGTCATCAGATCTATAATGTTTGAGTCAACAGTGTTTAATCCTTCTCCTTTGCAGGATCTTTCCTTGAGGGGATTCTGGTTGCAGAAATGGATGAGTTCTGACAAAACTAACGAGTGCAGACCTATGATAGATTACCTCCTGGACAGAGCACGAGAAGGGAAGTTGAAATATGAGTATGTTTTATTTCATAGACAAATTTACTTGCAATATCTTGGTTTTTATCTCCCTGATCACAGACCATGGCATCTATTGTAAATGTTGACATTATTGAGGTGCTCCTCTTTGTAGGATGGAACTGGTTCCTTTTAACGATTTTCACACTGCATTGGATAAGGCACTTGGAAAACTAGGGAGCCAACCAAAACAGGTCCTCACGTTCTAATTCTTAATCAAGACCGCAGGCGAATGTTTGGGTCATCATGTATCTATGTATCTATGTATTGTGTTGAAGGTCTGAGATTTGGATTTTGTATTACACAATGTCATTTCACACTCCTACGACACAGCGAGAGTCTGAACCACCAAACGAACTATTATTAATGGAAAATCAGCAGTCAAATTGCTTAACCTTGATGTCACGTTATTCTTAGAATACATTTATGAAATATGATACGCTAACAGGCGTACAAAGATACAAATGTAGAGAGCAGCGTTTTTACTTTTTACTAGAGAGGACCCATTGAGCACTGCATGAATAGACTGATTTTTGATTTTGGGAGGTCGGGGTCTGGACTAAACGTTTTGACAGCCTAAATCACAGTTTGTTAGCCGGTAACATCTATGGGTGGTTATACTTATGCCAAAGACTCTGGTCAAGGCTCCACTTGCGTTAAATCATGGTCTTCATCTTTGAGCAATGCTAGTGAAGCAACTCCTATCCACAAATTAATCATAAATATTTTTTGCTGTCACCTTCACAAATTAAATATTTATGGTAAGGTGACAAGTTGCGATTGGTGCAATTGTTAATCAATTGTTAAAAAAAAAAATTGGTGCAATTGTTAAAAAAAGAAAATAAAAAAAATATTGTAATTTTTTCTTGAGAAACAAACCCACACACAAAGGAGAGAGAAATAGATTCTAACACAAAGACACACCATAATTGACACTACTATATTATTTTATATAATATTATTGACGCTACTATATTATACATCAAATAGAATATACCGAACACGAAATATACCACCTAGTTATTAATTAAGTTGAAAAAATATTGTCCGTCACTTAGATTTACTGCTTCGCCCTGTAACATAGTTTCACTTGTTTTTTTTTTTTTTTTTTTTTTTTTTTTGAGAAAGAAAAATTGAGGTGTTTATGGTTATATTTAACCCCCGGGCAGGGCGCTAGGTGACAGCCGATAGAATATGGAGCCTTTCGTACCCGAAACTACCTTTACCAGCCTGTGTGGGGGGTCAACCCCACTAAGGATGCCCACCAAACAAAAGCCTGCTGGTAGCGGGACTCGAACCTAGGTGGGTTAGACGAAGTGTTTGAACCTTACCAGCTGAGCCAAGCCCTCGTTGGCTAGTTTCACTTGTTTGTGTCAAAATGTTTCTCAAATTTTTTTTTCTCTTATTTAGTCACATGGTATGGTGTCCACCACAGTTGGCCACGTTTACCAATGGGAGCTAGCTAGAGGCCACAAAAAGTTTTAGTTACTTTGCACAAATGTAATAAACAAAAGAATGCCAAATATCGTTTCTTCATTTTTACCAACATTTAAAATTATTTCCATTAAAAACCTCAAGTTTTGGAATTTTCAAAATAACTTTAAGATAATTAACAACTTGTTTCTTCATTTTTGAAACACAAAGATCAACCATTAAGATTGTTGAAAAATGTAGCTATATAAACAAGTTTTGATTCAACAAAGTAAATCTTAAAAAATTTGCAATAATAAAAATTAAATAGAGAGTTAGAATGGTTTGACAAACTATAGAATTACGCAATTAGTGTTGTCCTTAAAGGTTGATTCGGGCCACCCGGAGTAAAGCTCGGTGCAAATAATTCTCTTGGCCATACAACCCGCTAGGATTAGAATATAACAATTTCCACACAAACAATATGACGAACATCAAAATTGGTCAAGGGAGTACCACATTGTTTGTTCACCATTCTAGCAATATCAGGAAAATTTTCTCTCTCGATGTTCTTGTTGCAATCCAAATAAGTGAAAGCAATATTTAAAAAATATGAATAAGTGCCATATTTTTTAAGAAGTTTTTCCATTGATGTCACTCGTTAATTGGCGAGATTAATTATGAGAAAAAAGAACTAAAGTAACTTTTTTTTTGGTGTGACAAACGAGAATAATGACGTAGATAAAGAAAGAAGAACTAAAGCAACTTCGCTTTTGGTGAGACCAGAACTCTATTTATCCCATTTAAAAAGTATTGCAATAAATTCCAAAATGGGCAAAATCCGGCCTTTCCAACGTTCAAGATTATGTCTATCAAAAACCTCAAGTTTTGTAATTTCCGAAATGGCATTAAGAGAATCGAGAACTTATTTCTTCATTTTTTTAATCATAAAGATCAACCTTTAAGATTGTTGAAAAATACAGCTATATAATCAAGTTTTAATTCAACAAAGTAAACCCTAAAAAATTAGCAATAACAAAAAATAAATAGAGAAAGTTAGAATGGTCTCACAAACTATAGAATCATGAAAATAACGTTGTCCATAAAGATTGATTCGTGTCACCTGAAGTAGAACTCGGTGTGAATGACTCTCTTAGCCGAACAACTCCTTAGGATTAGACAATAGCAATTTTCACACCAACAATGCGACAATCAAAATTGGCCAGGCAAGTACCACACTATTTGTTCACCAATCTAGCAACATTAAAAAGATTTTCCCTCTTGATATTCTTGTTGCGATCCAAATATGTGAAAGTGACATTTAAAAAATATGAATAGGCGCCATCTTTTTGAAGAAATTTTTCTATATATTGATGTCACTCTTTAATTGGGGAGATAAATTATGAGAAAGAAGAACTAAAACAACTTTATTTTTGGTGAGACAAACGAGAATAATGACGTAGATAGAGAAAAAAGAACTAAGCAACTTTGCTTTTGGCGAGACTAGAACTCTATTTATCCCCTTTAAAAAGTATTGCAGTAAATTCCAAAATGTGCAAAATCCTTCTTTCCAACGTTTAAAATTATTTCCATCAAAAGTCTCAAATTTTGTAATTTCCGAAATGACCTTAAGAGAATCAACAACTTGTTTCTTCATTTTTGAAACACAAAGATCAACGTTTAAGATTGTTGGAAAATATAGCTATATAAACAAGTTTTGATTCAATATAGTAAACCCTAAAATATTAGCAATAACAAAAAATAAGTAGAGAGTTAGAATGGTTTCACAAATTATAGAATCACGCAAATAGCATTGTACTTAAAAGTTGATTTGTGCTTCCTGGAGTAGAACTTGGTGCAAATGACTCTCTTAGCCATATAACCCCACAAGATTTGACTATAGCAATTTCCATGCCAACAATGGGGCAAACATCAAAATTTGGTGAGACTGGAACTCTATTTATCCCCTTTAAAAAGTATTGCACCTAGTGCGGTTGTGTTTATCTAAAAAGAGTTGAAGAGAAACAAGGAGAGCTGGAGGGTTTTTGTAAGCCAAAGATTATGTGTGCAAGTGGGTCTCTATCGGGCCAAATGAAACTATCACTATGCACACAATTAATGCCCCAACGGATTGCACTCTTATTGACCAATGGGCTAAACCAAATTGGGTTGAACAAATAAAATAAAGCCCAAAAGCAAAAGCAAAACCAATAATCTTTCGATTGAGAGCTATGCACAAACCCAAGTCCAACCACTAGGCCCACTATCGTAAGGTATTGGGATGCACAGTTTTTGATCAAAGGGTTAAACCAAATTGGGCTTAACAGAGAAAATAAAGCCCAAATAAAAATTCAATATCTTTCTAGTGAAAGTTATGCAAAACCCAAGTCTAATCACCAGGCAGACTACCCCATATTTTCTAGAAGGGGAGATAACAAATATAAATCAGTAAGAGAACTCATATCTAAGCAATGTGGGACAAGCAACAAAATGGCAAAGTGTTTGGAACACACTTACCCACACCAACAGGTCAAAAGGTGCTTATCTTTTTCCTGTATGTGTTTGATGTTAAAGGTGTTGTTCTATGGCAGTTTTGTTTAGTTATCATGATATGAGTTGCTCAATTGATGCTTGGACCTGCTTTGGATTGAACTGTGTTGGTGGGGATGCTGTTTCTTTGTGAGAAAATTAAACAATTTTCATTTGACTCTGAATTTAAGATTCTTACTAATAGTTGTTTGTTTTCAGAAAAAGAGGAACTGCGGCAACCTATGTTCAGTATGTTGGAATGTGTAAGAAACTTATATCATTTTTTTTTTTTGAGAATAAAACTTATATCAACTTCATCTTTCATTTTTAAAGTAATTCATGTGGACGCCCAATTTTTTCCTGCGTCCTTTTTATTTGCTTCGAAGTTGATATCGTCGTTTGTTGCACATTGGGTCTTGGACAACGTGACTTGTGTGTAATTGTGTATTTAGAGTGGAGTGTGAATAAGTGAGTCTCTTTTTCTAATTTTTATTTTAGGAGTCGCCACCGGCCATTGGTTTTGTATTAGGTGTGATTGGTAATCTAGATGTCTAATTTATTTTAAGTTACCTAATTGATTATTTTTTTTTTAAAGGTTCATTAATTAGGGTAAACTAAAAGTCTTTGAACCAAAGATTATGGACTTGGAAGTTTGATTATGTGTGGGGAATGTGTTAGACACCCTGCAATACCTATCCGAAGATAGTACTTCATTTTAATTTATTCCCAACATAAACTTTTTACAAAGAAATGGAATACTAGGCATTTTGATTTTTTTTTTTTATGAAAAGGTTTTTACAAACGATATATGTATATACATGTTAGTAATTATTTACATATAGTTAATATGTGAATAACAATTCCATCAAATTATACAAACAAAACATGTAAATTATACATAGGTAACATGTGACAAAAAAAGAAGAAGACATATAGGCATATTATACAATATGTGAGTATCTATTATCTACATACCTAGCATGTTAATACTAAAAACTATATAAGAAATGGAACAAAAAAAAAAGGAGAGTTGGAAGAATAGCACCTTGTTGTCATCCACCATTTTCTCATTTTTTGTTCATGCTAAAAGATGACAAAAAGAAACTTGTTAGTGCCAAACATGTTAGAGACAAATGTGAGCTCATAAGGTGTTCAAAGACTCAAGGAAATGAGATTTGAACACATTCCCACAAACCACACCTATTCTAAGAAAAAAACTTGGAAAAGAAAGTTACAATGTTAACTTCTTCTTTGATCTTTTGAGAAAAAACACATTTTTGGAAAAGGTACACTTTTCTAGTTTCTACGTTATAAAAAGGATTTCAAGAAAGCATTTTCTTTTTCTTTTTTTGTAAAAGCCTTATTTTTGGATGCATTTTATTTATTTGAAAGCCATTTTTTTTTTTTTTAGATTTTTAGAAAAGAGAATGACAAAGCATTTTTTTTTATAAACATTTTTTTAACGAGGCAAAAACATTTCTTTTCGAGAAAACTTGATTTTCGGATAAAAAAACAAAGAGAAAATACATTTTAAGAAAAAAACCAACGTGATAAAAGCATTTTTCCAACGTGGTAAGAATATTATTTTTGAAGAAAACATTTTTACTTACCCTTTTCAGATTTTGATTAAAAAGAAAAAGAAAAAGGAAAACATTTTTGTAAACACCTCTTTTTTCAATATTTTTTTAAGAATTTCAAAGTTTTACTTGAAAAGATGAGGAAACACTTAAAAATGAAGTATTTTCTTAGGTGTAGGGGAGATGTATACATAAGCATCTTTTATTTTTTATTTTTTATGGCACATCATTAACAAGAAAAATAAAGAGGTAACAAAATGAAATATGTGGCAAGAAAATTAAAAGCTTGGAATGTAAATGACATAAAAGTAAAAGCTTGGAATACTGTAAAGTTGATTAAAATGTCTTCTTCTTCTTCTTCTTCTTTTTTTTTTTTTACTAGAGTTTAATCCCTTTCAAGCCTTATGGATCCTACATTATAAAGAAGTGCAAGTTCTTAAGCCATCACCACTCTTATGAGATATACCCAGATTGTGCTCTAATGGGGGTTTAAACACCATTTAAAGAGGATGATAGAAAATCTTTTTTTTTAGTGTCTAGATATAATATACTTATATAAGAGCAATAAAATAAAGGGGGATGGGGATGTTGCAAGAAAATAAATGGGATTGCAAGAAATGTAAAGGGGGATGGGGATGTACAAGAAAATAAATGACAAGAAATTTAAAGACTATAGGTAAAATCTTAGATGCCTAGGTGGGATGGGATTTCTTCCCCATCAGCGTACTTCCCAATCATGGCCTAGAAGATGGTCCAATATCCATCTAGGATGAACAACATAAATATAAAATCCAACAACAATATTAAAAGCATTGAAATAAAAGGGTTAGATACAAACATAAAATATACAACAACATAGTAAGATAAAGCAACTATTTACACAACAAAGTAAAGGAAAGATGAACTTTTTATATATGGAAAGATGGTTACAAAAGTAAAAGGGAGGGATGGGTTTAGTTATTAAGGAACTAAACCTATCCCAAAATCTTACCCACAAAATATACAATGTAGAAGAAAGGAAGAGGATTTTTGTGTGGGGTTTCTAAAGAGCGAAAGAGAGATTTTTAAAAAAAAATTCTAAGGGATTTTTTTTTTACTTCACTCTCTTTTTTCTCACTTTTTCTCTATAGATTTCTTACACAAATTGGGGGGGGGGGGTATTTATAGGAAAAATGAGGAATGGGAGGCTAGCATTGGTGTACCCTAGTACACCAATGTCATCTCCATTCTTATCCGCCACGTCATCCGCCTTGTTAGCATTTTTTTTGGGGGTCTTTTTTTAAGATTTCTGGCCCGATCTTCACGCTGCTGTTTGGAGGCCTTCTTGAGCTTTGTTTTCTTCAAATCTTATATGCATGGGAATCTCGGGATTCCTAGTTTCCAATGGTTCTGGCCTCGTTCAATTTGGAGCTATGGTCGTCGAGATATCGCGCTCGGAATGGAAGTGACGCAAAGCTGAATAATTCTGAACGTATTCCCTTCAAAAATTCATATCTTTTAATCCAGAGCGATATCGTCGAGCCATTTTGGTGGAAATTAGCTAAGACCTTGCTCTTCATGATGGTCTAGCCCATTCATTCTAGTTCTTGCCCAATTGGTACAGTTTATTGCACAAAGTTGGGTAAAAAACTGCCAGTTTTCCTGAAAAATTTAGTGAAAACTTTATTAGATTTTTGATATTTTTGTGATATCTCATCCGTTCTAACTCTAATTTTGGCCCGTAAACTATTGTTTCGAAGGGAAAAATATGCCCTACAAGACAGTCTAAAATTCAACACGATTCAACGGTCAGATGAAAAAGTCAACTTTTTGACCATACCTAGTAGGGTTTTGGTCATATTTTCTGTAAAATGTGTTTTTTTAAATGTTGTGACTTTTTGATTCACCATTCAAACATGTTATATTTATTTTTGCCCTTTTTGGCTTTGAAATTCACGATTTTACACCTTTTCTAATTTTTTTGATTTTTTGGTCTTTGTTTTGATGCGTGAATCTAGGCCGGCCAAAATGCAATATCAACAATTCATGTTGTCCTTTTCTTTTTCTTTGTTTTGGAGTTTCAATCTTCTAACTGTTAATTAGGGAGCAAAGATGCAGCAATTAAAAAACAACATATTTGTTACCTTAGGGTAAACTAGGATGAGGGATGAATGTGACTAAATTGAGAACACTAATGCACTAGGGAATGCTAAATCAGAAACAGGTGGATTGGAATAACCCTGAAGTGCCCAAAACGTGATCTAGAAAGTCTGATCATATGAAAGGAAAGCCAGATACTGTCATTGAATAGTTATGCGCAGAACCATTTGAATGTAGTTGGAGGTATGTATAAGTATTAGAGATGATATAATATGCTATATGCTAAATCTGAAAATAATGCCCATCTTTGGCCGTGGACAATCTAGGGTGGCAAATGCTATATGTTTGGCGAACTCCAGCGGGTGGGATTGAATGATCTATCATTATTTTACTAAGTGATTAGTTATACATGCGTTTATAAATCAAAATTAGCAGGAATTGTGTACGTAGTTGCTGTTCAAATGTTTAGCATTTGCTGTTCTTGTATGAAAGCTGTGTAGTCGCTGTTGTACATTGAATTGTTTTGTTGGCCAATGAGTTGTGGGATGGTTTCCCATGTCTAAGTGAAACAGTTTCTTATGCTTATCAATAAAAAATAACTT
The DNA here is from genome assembly GCA_023055345.1 of Quercus wislizeni. Classification (NCBI taxonomy): domain Eukaryota; kingdom Viridiplantae; phylum Streptophyta; class Magnoliopsida; order Fagales; family Fagaceae; genus Quercus; species Quercus wislizeni. The sequence goes on from JALGQJ010000004.1 coordinate 31,891,976, forward strand.
CACAAATTTATTTACAAATTTATTTGTGATTTATATCTTTGTAAACATTTTTTAAGAAATGTAATAAGTTGAAATTTTCAGTCGATTTTAATTGGGTATCTTTGTAAACATGACCACAAAAAACCACAGAATTACGTTGGGGCTAAATAAACCAAGCCTGAACCCAGCTCATCAAGACTTAACCGATCCAACATCGACTCCATTAGTGTCATCATATCACCCTAGAAAGTGTTAGATTATTTTTGAAGACACCGAACACTTCCAACCCAAACATCTCGAGCTATTCCATAGTTCCACAAAGCATGTAGGCCACCCTTAGGTTCTTGCATACACACTACACAAAGATTATCAGGGAGAACTTTTCAACGCATCAAATTATCTCGTGTAGGTGGAAGATTTTGACAAGCCTGCCACCTGAATACCTTTATTTTATACTTTGTATTTATCTACTATCTATTGAGGAGTTTTTACATGTAATAGGATTTTTGTTTTTAATTTTTGTCAATTTACCGTTTTAACCTTATTCCTTGTGCTTTAGGAATAGGGGTAAATTAATTAAATTAGGACTATTTTTGGAATTTAAAAAGGTGATAATTAACTTTCCAACTAAGATAACTAACTTTCAATTTAAAAAAAAAAAAAATATATATATATATATATAGAGAGAGAGAGAGAGAGAGAGAGAGAGAACACTCGCACTTGATTTGTAAAATTTTTAACATGAGAACTTACATTTTCTATTTTACATACTTATATTTCAAAATACCTCACATCAAATTATTTATTTTACATAACATTTTATTAAAATATTAGGGTATGTTTGGTAACTGTTTTTTCCCCTTATTTTCTATTTTCAAAAACAATTTTCTATTTTTAAAACTAAAAAACTTGTTTGGCAACTCAAAATGGACAGAAAACAAAAACTGTTTTCAAAATTCAATTTGTGAAGGAAACTGAAAACATGCAAAAGGCTGTTTTCAGTTTCTAATTTTCAAAAATCAATGAAAACATGCATTTAATTTAATGAATCTTTCTTATTTAATGAGTTAACATTAAATTTTAAATCCTAGTTACAACATATTTTAGTATTTTCTATTTTTTTCTTTAATAAACTATCTTTTTAATTTCAACTAACCAAACATGTTTTTGATTTCAAAAATACAAGAAAATTGTTTTCACTTTATATTCCCAAAAACAAGTTTTTGAAAATAAAAAACAAAAACGGTTACCAAACATAACCTTAATTTTTCTTGATTTTTAAAGTTGTTTCTCTTTCTTCACACACAATGATCATCATCCATTCTCTTCCTTCATTCTCGAGATGTGTAAAGGAAAAAAAAAAAAAAAACTAAATGCAAAATGAATAGTGCCAGTGTAAATTTACACGATTACTTAGGAAATATGTATCTTTACACAACTTTACATGAACTAATATAAGTGAATTTTGAACTTAGTTGACTAAAATGTGGCACTTTATCTATTATATAAGCATTGATGCCAGGTCTTACAAGAGAAAACACATCCTCAACTATCAAACCAGAGACGTCAATTCTTTAATTCCCGAAATCCGAAAGATATCTCTATCCATGTTCGTAAATATACGTTAACACCTTGCATGAACTAGGGGTAGGCTTGTTATTTTAACTTAAGTACTGTAATTGTAAACTTTGTAATTTGGTTGCTTTAATCAATAAAGTATCTATTGTGTCCCATTTTTCTCAAGGTTAATTTGTGTATTATCTCAAAAAAGTCCTATTGAGTTAGGTTGTTACCAAACTCACATTCTCTTTGTACAAAGTCTGCCTTGCATGGTGTTTAGCCACTGTGAGCGTACAGAAAATTGGTTTGTACTCAAATAGGTATATAATTTTGTCATTTATGGGTTCTAGTTAAATCAACTAGTAAAGTCTCTAGTTGTCAAATAAGAGATGTAAAATTCGAATTCTACTTACACAAAAAAAACTGATTGGCGTTTTAGGTTGATGATAAAAAATAATTATCACGAATGCTATCAATTGAAATTCTATCTTATACATCATTTTTTTTTATCAGCTATGTCTTTCCTTTGTATTATGTTACAATTTTATTTCAGCCTGTAGTCATTTTGTTTTTAAAATTTCTTTGAAGATAAATTTAAATATTTTTTTGAAAACCTAAATTACAAAATTTTAAATTTCAGGCAAAAATTGCATTGAGACCAAAATTTTAGGAATGAAAAGTGCATTCTAAAATTTTTTTTCACTCTATTTTGATGATTTGATGTATGTTTTTATGAGTCCTTGATTTGGAATTAAGAACTGATAATAGAATGCACTCAAAACTTAATTGAGTAAGGTCTTTAAATTGCGGTGGTCTCAATTATTAAAAACTTTCTAAAAAAAATTGGATTTTGATTATGACATTTATTTATGATCAGCCAAACAAACCCAAACGCTGGGGATTTGTAGTAAATTATCAGCCTACTGAAAACAACATATAAAAATTGTATTCTTTAATTTACGGATATTGAAAAGAAAAAGATGAAAGTTGACACTATGTTCTTGTTGGAATAAATTTTTTACTCTAAATGTTGGAAGTATTTTGATGTGGTTTTTTAACGTCAAATGCGTATGGTGCTGTAGGTGTATATCCTGTGAGACCACAATTGCCTACAGTTGGAGGATTTGAGGGTGTTGGAGAGGTGTACTCGGTGGGCTCTACGGTTAAGGGTCTTTTGCCTGGTGATTGGGTCTTCCATCTTAGACTCTACCCTCTTCTGGTATTTAGCTTTTGCTAAATTCTACTTTGCAGAGATAATTAAGGACTTTGCATTAATTTTGGCTTTATTTACCTGCACTTTGAAAGTGAAGTTTGCTCAAATTTATCTTGAAACATTTCCTTAAAAATCAAGTTTTTAAAATACTTTCTTTCAAGGAAAAAAAAAATAATTATTGAAAATGCAAAGGCGGTGTAACCCAAGAACAGCAGAAGTATACAAATGAAGTCACTAACACCGAAAAAGTAAAGGAATGAGTGTTTCTCTTTAAAACCCAAAGATGACTTCCAGCTACAAAACCTACTTAATTGTCATGAAAGTTGTGAGAACATCAGTGTTTGTCGGTTTTAAACATAGCTAGGCATATTTTCTTCAATCAAAAAGATGATTTTAGATTTATATGCATTTATTGTGCTTTGCTTGATTGTATTTGACAATGAGAACAACCGTTCTGCTTAGGGACATGGCAGACTTACGTTGTGAAAGATCAGAGCTTCTAGCACAAAATTAATAAGGATTCACCCAGGGAATATGCCGCCACAATTGCTATTAATCCTTTGACTGCTTTAAGAATGCTTGAAGACTTCATTACTTTAAACCTGGGTACTGGCATATCCTAATTTTAGTATTTTTCTTCTTTACACGCTTAGTGCAGTCAGTGCTTACTAGCTTGGTATGTATAGGAGATGCTATTGTGCAAAATGGGGATTTAAGCATTGTGGGGCAGTGCATTATTCAGCTTGCACGATATCGTGGTATCAATAGTATAAATATTATAAAGGGACAGGTGCTTATTTGAAATTTTGGCTCAGATTTCATGAGCTTGTTTACTTCTATGTTTGCCAATGTGCCATATATATATAGATTTCATGAGTGAACGGTCTATACTCAAGATTAAATAATCTCTTCTGATTCCCTATTGGATTGGAGTATTGCTTTTAATTCCCTTCCTTGTTCTAATTTATTAGATATGTTTGAGTAGTACTGTAATTTGAGAGATTGATGTACTACTACTGAAGTACACCTCCGGTGTGGTATTCTCTTTTTTATTTTTTTTATTAATAAACTTTCATTACTAAAAAAAAAAAGGGTAAAAACACTAGAAAATGCAAAATTAGAAACAAGCATATTGGAATAATCTTGAAGTAGTGACATAGGACATATTGGAGAATTTGTCTAAGTGTGGTTATGATGGGTTTAGAGATAGGAGAATATGAGGATCTTGGGTTTAGAATTTTTTGAAGAAGTGGATATAGTGTTGTATTAGAATTAAAAGATGGTTCGATGAGTTATTTGATGGCTATTTGGTTGAAGAAAGCATGCAAGGTTTTAGGGTTTTAATAGGTAAAAGAAAGAACTTGATTTAGGGTTGTAGCAAAGAAGGAAAAAAGAGACTCTATGGTGTTTAGGAGCTGCATGAACAGCAAGAAACAAAAAAAGAAAAGAGAGAAAGAGAGAAAATGACATAAAGGCCAACATGCCTCAGTACTCAAAACACTCAAATGTTTTTGTTAAAATATTGAGTTTATGTTGATGTAATGGCCCAAGAGGTCCAGTTATGTTTTAAGCCCATATTAGGCTAACCTTAACTTCTAGTTTCTATACATATATATATATATATATATATATATATATATATATATATATATATATATATATATATATATATATATATATATATATATATATGTGCTTCTAAAGGATGGTGCTCATTGGTTTCTTTTGGCACAAAAAGACATCAATAATATGGCCTAGACCCTTGAATTGTAGGCCTCTGAACTCTATGTATGATTCCCCAAAAAATTTGAGTCTAAAGTGGGAAAATTCACTTTTACTATTCATCTGTCATGATTCATCTATCACTATTCACCTATCACTGTTCATCCATTACTGTTCACTTGTTACTATTTATGACACTGTTTACTCCGAATTTTGCCTATTTAAGGGGGGTTCATTGTAATAGTTGATGTGAGTATATAGTAAAGATGTAGTCACTAGGGCTTTATTCTGTGGATATAGGACATTGGCCAAACCACGTAATCCCTTGTATTCTTCTCTCTTTCTTGCTTTCACTTCTCTATATTGTTTTAGTCTTATCTTTAACATGGTATCAGAGCTAATGGTTGTTGATGGTTGTTTGCTTGTGCAATCTTCAAGTCTAAGTTGTTGTTGGTTGATGTTGGTGTGGTTGTAGTTAGTTGCTAGTTGTTCTTGGTAGATTGGTTATCGTTGCTATTGGTTGTTGTTGTTCTTGGCTTGTTGTCTCGTTGTCGTTGCTTGTAGTTATTGCCAGTGGCTTTCTTTTGTTGCTGTTGTTGGTGTTGTGAATCCAACATATAAGCACAGATCTTACTACAACCTAACTTGGTAGATCTTGATGGTTGGCCTCTATTTTTTGTTGTTCTCGATGGGTCAATGGTGGTTTCCGACCATCCTCCACCAATTTTGGTTGTTTTTGGTGTTCTTGGTGTTTCTCAGTTTCCCTTTCGTTATTTGGTTGTTGTTTCTGGTATGTTCTTGGCAGATCTAGTACTCCTCAATGGGTTTCAACGTTTCCTAGTCATGGAGGTTGCTTGTTGGAGATAACAGCAGCTTTTCCTCGATCTCAGTAGCTTTCAACAGTTTTGGAGTGGTTTTCTTGGGGGTTGTTTGTTGTTATTGTTGCTGGAGTTGTTGGTTGTTGTCGTTGGAGTTGTTGGTCGTTGGGGAGTTCTGAGGTTGCCAATATGGTTGTTGGTTGGAGTTGACAGAAAATATCCCTGTGTGAGCTATTCTCTTTGTAGGATAAGGATAACTTAATCCTAAATAGGGATAAAATTTGCTTGGTGGATAAGGACTTGTTTGGTTATAAGATTTGGCTATTCCCTATACAAATTTGTTTGGTGGATAAGGACTTGTTTTGGTTTAAGTTTTGGCTATTCCCTATCCATATTTGTTTGGTGACTTTGGTTGTTTGGTTATAGGTTTTGGTTGTCCCTTATCATGGATAAGGGTAACCTAACCCCTATAACACCTTTATTTGTTTTTGTTTGGTATTGCAGAACTTCAACAAGTTCATCTCATTTTTGGTTGATTCAACTTCAATTTTGGCCAGTTCCCTTAAGTTTCGGTCGGTTCACATGGTTTTCAGCCTCTTCAAGCAAGTTGGCAGTTGTGTATTACAAGTTGGACATATATCACTATATGCTCTAGCTTGAGGGAGAGTATTAAAGTATTGGGTTTATGTTGATATAATGGTCCAAGAGGCGCAATTATGTTGTAAGCTCTAACCCTAATATCTAGTCTCTATATATACCCTATTAAGGGTTCATTGTAATAGTTGATTTGAGTATATTGTAAAGATGTAGCCGCTAAGGCTTTATTCTGTGGAAGTAGGCCGTTGGCCGAATTACGTAATTCCTTGTGTTTTTCTCTCTTTCTTGCTTATGCTTCTTTATATTATTTTATTCTTGTCTTTAATAATTTGTATTAATCAACTTCATCTCTTCTTTAAGTACATTGAGAAAAATTATATATAAGGATTCTTTCTTGTAAACTAAAAACATAATAAAAGACTAACTTAGACTCAAAGAAAAATGCAACCTAAGACACTTAGGATCACCTAGAAAATTCTAGGCCTAACTAAACTAACAAAATATCCTTAATTTGTAGAAATGCAAATTTTCCCCTGGATACAAAATTGACGGTTAAGTAATAAAAATAAAAACCCAGATAAAAAACTGTTTTAACCTTAGGATAGCTATGACTAGATCTTTAAAACCACACAACGTTCACTTCAATTGGACTTCGCATGTGGTACCCAAGTGCAAAAATATTTTCTTCATGTGTTTGTAAAGAAATAGGAAAGGCACTTATATAGTTGCATGCCTATTGTGTAGTTGGAGTCCCAATATCTGGTATTTTCTGTCCTCGCATGACAATTGTTTAGTTGAACATTCTGTTAGATACATTTAGTTTCTGATATCATCATTCCATTCTTCGAAATATTTGTGACCGTGCATTTTGATGACAGAGAGGAAGGGAAAGATAGGACTGCCACTACCATACCGTGGGTGTTCTTGTTGGCCAGTGAACTTTGGAATGGTTTCATCTGTTTAAGTGAAATAGTTTCATGTACTAATCAATCTAAGTATAACGCTTTTGTCCATGTAGATAAATATTCAGGACTGTTGTCAGGTCTATATCTGCTGGTGGTATTATGCTTGAGAAATCCCTCTCTTTTGTAGGATCTTTCCTTAAGGGGATTCTGGTTGCGGAAATGGGTGAGTTCTGATAAAGCTAACGAGTGCGGAATTATGATAGATCACCTCCTGGACCAAGCACGAGAAGGGAAGTTGAAATATGAGTATGTTCTATTTCATAGACAAATTTACTTGCAATATGTTCTATTTCATAGACAAATTTACTTGCAATATCTTGTTTTTTTAATCTTTCTGATCACATACCATGGCATCAATTGTAAATGTTGACATTATTGAGGTGCTCCTCTTCCTCTTTCCAGGATGGAACTGGTTCCTTTGTACAATTTTCACACTGCATTGGATAATGCACTCGGAAAACTAGGGAGCCAACCAAAACAGGTCCTCACGTTCTAATTCTCAATCAAGACTGAAGGCAAATGTTTTGGTCATCATCTATTATAATTTATATGTATTGTGTGGAGGTCTGAGATTTGGATTTTGTATTACACAATGTCATTACACACTCCTATGTCACAGCGAGAGTCTGAACTCCTTTACCAAACAAATTATTATTAATGGAAACTCAGCGGTCAAGTTGCTCAACTTTGTTGTCACGTTTTTCTTAGAATACATTTATGAAACATGGTACAACAACAGACACGAAGGTACAACCCTCATACAAACCTGAAAAGGCTTGTTACTGAATACTATTATGGCACGGGCTTTCCAAATTGGGTAGGAGACTGATCAATCTCAAATATAACATTTCTTCGACTAAACTCTTGTAGATATTGTTGCAGTTTTCCATCACTTGGGCAGTTACCCTATCTCCAAGACCTCTTTTTTCATTAGTTTTGATCAGGTTGTCAATGTTGCTCGACTTTTATGGTAGCGGTTCTTCTATTGGACACCATTGGATCCCCGGAAATTTTGAAGTTTGAAGATGTTGAAGTGCTTAACCAATTTTGGACCTGCATCTGGGATTTGTTTGATCGGCACTCCCAGAAATTGAACAAAGTAACTTTACTCAAATTTGCACCATGTTAGCTGATATCTACTAGATATGTAAGTACCTAACGCTTAATTAGGTAGTCATGGAGCAAGCAATTATGAAGTCAATAATGTTCATTCCTAAGTCCTAACCCCCTCAGAAGCCTCTAATCTGTTCTCGCTATGGTCACAGAGACAGAATTTACTATATGAGGTTCAGTACAATCAGGCTCAATTGCTAGAACTAGTGACTTCCACTATGTTAAGGTTGAAACTTCATCACTGATTCACTGTACACCCTTTCCTTGCCCCCCTTTAACCATCCCCAATAGAGAGAACATAACTGACTTATCTTGACTACTGGTGGACACTTTTTTTTATTATATAACTACTGGTGGACAAACTTGATACCACTATAACTCTATTTCTTGAACAATTAGGAACCTGGTCTTCTTTTTGCACTATTGCAGACCCAAAAATAATGGAAAGATACAGTGAATCATACATCATTTTCCAACAACATTAAAAAAAAAAAAAAAAACAGAGAGTACTTTAATCAAATTAATCTTCATAAATCAACGTCATTATAAGAAAATATGTGAAAATGATTGACAAAATGAAGTGATCACATTATGCAAAACCAGCAGGAACTAGATCTTTGTTGTTCACGTTAAATGATATTCCTAGACTGCTTTCTGCAGACATCTTTCCTTTTGTTAATGTATGACAATCTCACAAAAAAGAAATCAAAACCTGCAGAAAAATAAGGGGGATGTAAATTTTATGAGGTGCACTCCTTTCTCAAAATATAGTCCACAGCTTCTTCTACAGTATCAACAACCTACACAAGAAACACAAGAGTTCAGGTAAATTCATCTCACTTGAATCTGAAAGGAAACTTAGTTGCAGATCTATCAAGTTTTCATCTTTACCAATATATTTAGGGAACTAAGGGAAACTTGCTATAGATCCCTTCTTTTCTTAAAACTTGATTTGATCAAATATTATTAGATTTTTAAAATAAAAAAATGTGCATTGCCCTCTATAAGAATTTGCATCGCAATTTATTAACACACACCCAACTAAAAAAATAAAAAAAATAAAAAAACCCGCAGAAGAAAGAACATAATATGAGAAAAAGAAGAAGAAGATGATACTAGATTTGCAATATAAACTTACAACAGGATTTAATCAGACACTTACCAGATCTGCTGGAAAATCAGAAGGATTTTCCTTTCCCTTAAAAACCCCTGTCCTTGTCAGAATTGAAAACCAGGGATGTCCAGCCTAAAATTTTTTGAAAATAAAAATAAAAATTAGGGTATCCTCAGATAACTAATTTAAATTATATGCCTATAGTATATTCCCAATGAACAAGAATATGAAACCGCGAGACAAACCTGCCGGGCACCTTTGATGTCAACTGAAGGATTATCTCCTATCATATATAGTGTCTTAAATGACTTCCATCATCTGGATGATTCACAACATGTACTTCATGATCAAGAGATGATGCAAGTTGCTTTAGTACAGTTTCAGCATTCTTGAATACAAATGCATTTGGCTTCCCGAAAGATGTATACTCCAGAGCATTAAAGTGAATTCTGCATATTTAAACAATTGCATTCAGAAAAGTACAAGACATTACATGAGACTGGAGATTCAGAATCCATCCCCCCACCCTACCCCTACCCCTCCTCTTCCCCCCCACCCCCCCCCAACAAAAAAAAAAAAACAAGAAAAGAAGAAAGAAAAAGAAAACTTTATTACTGTAATATCAAAAAGAGCTACACCTATTTATAAGAGTAACGTACAATCTACATTTTGTATATTCTCTAACCTTACCTATTGAAAATGGATTCTAATGCAATTCTGAAAGCTCCCATGCCAAGACGTTCAGAAGGAAAAGTAGCCTACCTTTAGTGACACCTTGTCAGTAAATCATTAGATTTTATAAAAATAGTTACATAGGAACTCAAGAAATCAATTTTATAACTCATCACAACCAACCTGGTATTTAAGGTCATCATGTGCAAAATATAAAGGTGGTTGGTGTCCAATTTCCTTTCCAGGAAGACCTCCAGATCTTAAAATGTCACACAGAACCTGATACCAACATCTATTTCAGTCAGTTCAGAACTTAAAGTTTCCAATAACAAGGATATTACACATCAAATCCAGGGGCAGGGAGGCCATATGTAACACTACATACAAAAATTAATAAACTGTCCTACAAAATGTGCATGAAAGAAGTTAAAATTTTGGAAATTGCAAACTCCATCCTGCCTTTTATAAATGAGTCAAATGGCACTCAGCCCTCCCGAGATTATTACCTTTTTAAAGGTTTAATTATACTGACACCCCCGAGGTACAACTAAACTAGACCCAGTATACATGATTTTCCATAAATTACATTGCCCTGCCAAATTGTTAAGCTAATTGACACTCCATCTGTTAACCCCTTTCGAAGTCATTATGTATTAAGAGGTTGACACAGGATTTTTCTTTTCTAAGCAACACCCAATAAAAAAGAGGCAAAACATTTTTAATGTCTTTAAATTTTTTTAAAAGAAGAAAGAAAGAAAAATGTAACCAAACAACCCCAAACGTCCACCATTCTTCCACTACTGGCGACATCTACCCCAAACCAGGCCACCGCCTCTCTCCTACTACCTAATCATACATGGCACAGGCTTCTTAGAGGATGGTGTTGGAATCAATATAGATGTGAAAAATGAAGGTAAATCATACAAAATAACACATTGGGCTATTTGGCTACAGCTTATTATTTTATTTTAGATTCATATAAGCGTAATTGTAGTTCAATATCTTCTTCTTCTTTCTCTCTCTCTCTCTCTTTTTTTTTTTTTTTTTTTTTTTCATTATTAGGAATATTCCATGTAGACCTTTAACACTGTTTGACCTGGAAAACTTAAGAGGACGAGTGTCAATTAGTTTGACAATCTGGAAAAATCAAGGTACACTAAATGAGGTTCAATATTAATGAGATTTACGTGAAAAATGTATATTTTGATTCAAGTTGTAATGACAAACACACACACACACACACACACACATAAATATATGGATAATTCTACATAACACGTTTTAAAAATTTTTTATTAAAAAAAAAAAAAAGGTCTCATGCCTACCTAATCTTAACCGTTAACATATGATATTGTGATATTCCCTTATTTAGTATATATTTTATAATGATAGATGAACAGTTACAATTAGGTGTGTGTATATATATAAACCTCAGATGTCAAGGGAGGTTATTGAAATTTACCCAAGAAGGTAATATGATTAGAATCATCATATAACCTATGGATTTAGGATAACCTGAATGTCTCTACTCCAGTCAACAGAATCACTAACAATAAATGCTGCCTGAACTCTCTCTGAGTGAACACTCTTTCTTGGACCTATCTCCTTAAAAGTTCTACTCTGATTAGCAACTTTCTTAGTTTTCCATTCCTTATATTGCGCCAATGGATCAATGTCATCAAAGCAGGAAGCATACTCATCAATTGAGAGAACATTTCTGCAGATAAAATCAACCAACACAAGTCATTCAGACACACCTCGGGCAATGTTAGAAAATTTAATCAATGTCAGTGCCGAAATTCAACTTATGTGAATCACCAAGCCAATACAACCAGGCAAAAGCCTTACTTAAATCCATATTCAAACATCACTGCAGCAGGTTCACCTTTTCCCACAGCAACAACGAGTTCATTCTCATATCTGTACAAAACAAGATGTAAATACTAGAGAGAATAATACTTATCAAAAAAAAAAATACTAGAGAGAATAATATAATGAGATGAATTTTACTCGATCAACAATGAATTAAATTTCCATTATAATTCAGACTTTTTCTTATCCTAAGGATTTAGATTCTTTAATCATTCCAATTCCAGTAAGCATATTATAGCATCTACCACTTTGTTTGGTAGTCTATTCTCATTATTCTGTAAATTTATCATACGTTACACATAAAATTGGTCATATCTGAATGCATATGTTATTTCTAAGGATTTAAACATGTGTCGGCATGAGCTTTCATTGAAGCCATATATCAGGCACGTTAATTCAGAAGCTCAAAACTTCAATCTGTCTATGACTACAGCATAAAACTATCCCCTTGCCAATTCCGTGATGTTTAATACACACAGCACATTGCCCATGCACGCATGCACCATTTTAACAATATTTGAATTTATTCCACATCCCCGATATGCATACTAAGTCAGTTAGTAACCATAGATCGCACTTGGTCCAAACGCATACCTATTCACCAACTGTTTAAAAGGAGAATGACCCTGCAATACCTGCATCAGAATTGTACTGAAAAAGATGAGGGGGAAAAACAATTACAAAAAAGAATTAATAACAAATTCATGTCATGACTGATGACCCACTGCCAAGAAAATTCATATAGATGGAAATTAAAAAAAGGGGGAGAAAAATAGCACTTAAAAAAAATCTTAAAAATTGTCATAACTGTACCTGTGAGGGTGAAATATTTACACCCAAGAGTTCACTTAACTGCATGGCTCTTTTTGATTCTCGAAAACCACCTCCTATTAAATTAAAGCCCCAACTCTGAGCATATAAGATCATCATATACATACTTCCATACTTTTAAGAATGACATGTAAACCCAATATGCAATGTCTTCAACCAAAAAAAAAAAGAAAAAAAAAAGAAAAAGAAGAAAAACAGCAAAAATAAGTACATAGATGACTTACCATTTGTCAAGAAAACATAAGGAATCTTCAAAGTACCTGCTTGCAAATGAGAGTGAGTTATTAATAGTTTTTATTTTTGGGCAGAAACTGATAAAAAAATTTATACTGAAAAATACTTTTTGTCCCTAAAATCTGACCCATGTTTGATTTTCAGTCTCTTAAATTTATAATGATATAATTTAGTCCTTGAAAATTTTAAAAGGCCTCAATTTCATTCTTCCAACTATTTGCACTCAAAAAAATTTCATAGGCAAGCGGCATGCTGACACCTTAAAATGTTGATGAGACTCGAAATAAATATAACAGAAGATAAAGGAAAGGACATAGGGCTATAGCTACAACAAATTTTACTACATAAGTCTTACAAACTAATGTGTCACCTTTTCAAACACAAAACAAAAATGTAACTCAGAAATTTATTTAGAGTGATGCTCCAGCTAATACAAATTTTATTTCATAAACCTTAGAAACTAATATGCCAACTTTAGGACTCAAAACAAGAAAGTAATTCATAAATTTGTTTACCAAGTTGTTGATGTTTTTTTTTTACACCGATAACATTCAGTGTCACATTAGTTTGTAAGCCTTTTGTAGTGAAATTGATAGTAGATTTAACATTTTCAAGCTATTTGTTATGTTGTTGGCCAATCATATTCATTGCCAAACCTCATTTTGTTAGTAATTCATAAATTTGTTTGCTGATGTTACATCGATAACATTTATTGTCACATTAGTTTGTAAGCCTTTTGCAGTGAAATTGATAGTAGATTTAACATTTTCAAGTTATTTATTATGTTATTGACCAATCACATTCATTGCCAAACCTCATTCTGTTACTTTGTAAGCCTTTTGGAGTAAAATAGGCAGTAAATTTAGCAGTTTTAAAGGAGAAAACTGATACCCTTTTAATATTTCAAGGTGAAAATTGCAACTTTTTGAAAATTGAGGGACGAAAATCCAACTTAGACCAAATTGTGTGTGTGCCCGTGTGTGAATTCTCCATAGAAGAAGGACATGAATGTCCCAGTTACTACATAAATTGACGAAATCAATTTAAACCACACAGCAATGCTTTAAACAAAATCAATGGGCACCCACAAAAAAAGAAGCGTACCAGAGTTGTGATCGTATAACTTTCTGAGAGCTTGAGGAGAGCCTCCAATGGGAGTGTGGTCGCGCAAAACGACGCCATCAATGTCGAACGCAATACCAAATGAAGGCCTATTGTTAATTGTTCAATCATCAATAACGCACAGTTACAAACCAAGCATCAAAATAGAGAGAGAGAGAGGTTACTGACAGTGGAGTTTGCGAGTGAAGCTGAGAGAAAGAGCGTGGAAATATGGAGAAGAAGAGTGAGGGCAATGATTGCTTTTTGTTACTGTTTGGGCGCTGTGAATGTGAAGCCCTTCTGAGGATTCCAAATCCAAAGCTCATGTTTTACTTGATCAATGAGATTGTCAGATTATAGATAGAAAATATGAGGAATTCAGCTCTGGATTTCCTTTTTCTTTTACCAGACAAACTCCCCAACAACACCATGGACTTCACTAGTTCACTTGGAGTAGGCAAGTTGGCAATATGAAAATGGGCTTCTTTTCACACTGACCACGTCCAGATCACGTGTGTGATTCGCTATATTAGATAAATAATATAATTTGTTAGGTTTACTCAAAAAAAAAGTGTTGCTTGGCAAATATTATTTTTGTCAATTTATCTTATGATTCAACTTATTTTTGTTATCATTTATGGATCTCATCGCACTTTTTGATACTATTCATGGGTCTCGTATTTTTTACTCACATTTGATGATTTCATTGTCACATTGAGCAATACCAATATTACATGTAATCATATTTTTGTTACATTTAGTGTTTTTTTTTCTCACATTTGACGATTTAATCTTCACATTAAGCAATACTAACATTACAACTAACTTTACTTTTGTCACATTTGGTGGTTCCTTTATTTTTTACTCATATTTGATAGTTCCATCGTCACATTAAGCGATACCAACATCACATATAATCGTACTTTTATTACCTTCAATGATTTCCTTTTTTTTTTTACTTACATTTAACGGTTTTATCGTCATATTACGCAATTTTTATCATCACATATGACCATTCTTTTGTCACATTTTATGGTTCAATAATTTTTTACTCACATTTGATGGTTCTATTGTCACATTGAGTAATACCAACATCACATATAATCGTATTTTTGTCACATTTAATGGTTACCTTATTTTTTACTCACATTTAGTGTTTTGAAGTGAAAGAAGAAGAAGAACACTCGCTAGGTTTTCAATTTAAGAGAGAAGAATGCGAGAAAGAAAAGACTTAGTTGTTTGTTTGTTTGTGTGTTCTTGCTTTTATACATTAGCTGCTTAACTAGTAACTAGTTTTATATTAAAAATAAATAAATGGTCAAGGCAGTGGTGTAGAGAGCGAAAATTTCCGACCTATCACAACCTGACACATCATATTACCAAGTCCACAAAATACAGTCAATTACAAAGCACCACGTACTGCTACTAGGTTTTGTTATCACTACTTAGAAACCAACAGAAATTTGCTAAGTGTAATTGAAATAGAGGCATAAA
This sequence comes from Quercus wislizeni, assembly GCA_023055345.1. Lineage (NCBI taxonomy): Eukaryota > Viridiplantae > Streptophyta > Magnoliopsida > Fagales > Fagaceae > Quercus > Quercus wislizeni. The sequence goes on from JALGQJ010000004.1 coordinate 31,907,261, forward strand.
ATGCATGCAAAAGCCAATCACACATTAGCGCGTGTAAGCGATGACATAAGCAGTCCAGTGCGTGTAAGCGATAACATAAGCGAACCAATCAGGCTGTGACATGTGTCACCAATCAGACTCTGCCACGTGTCACTCACCCTCCCCCAAACTCTTATAAATAAAAGCCTTCCTAAGGCATTTAAGGAGAGATCAAGCCATTTAGAGCACAAGCAACATTAGAGAAGATTCAGAAGCACTTAGAAGTACAGAAGCTTTGCAGGAATCAAGCTTCTAAGCCTTCAAGAACTTCAACCTCAAAATCGAAGAACATTCAAAGCAAAATCATCCAAACTATTTGCCTAGATCCTAAAGTTTGCTGGAATCAAACTCAAAAGTCTCTAGAAACCTTAATAAACCATAAATCAATGAACTTTACAGAGTCAAGCTTCTAAAGTACTAAAGAACTTCCACCACAAACCTTCAAAGAAGAAGAATGCACGAAGAACATAAAGAACAAAGAATTTCTAACAAGCTCATAGCCTAAGATTCATTGTAATTCCTTTTCAAAGATCTTTGATCCATTCCTGAGCCAAATTGAAGAATATTTTGTGTTTGAGTCAAAATCACATTACCACAATTTCAATCAATAAATCTTGCAAGGAGATTGAATTAGAGGATCACTCTTTTGTAATTTCAAAGAATTGTACCACATTCATCAATACAAATTCGCATTTGTGAAACTATTTTACTTGTTTGATTTATTTCAAACTAGAAATTTAGTCATATACAAGTGGTACTACAACGGTGGCCATAGAGATGAAGGCAGTGCCTATGGTAGTGACAAAAGAACCACAAAGGTTAGAGAGCAAGTGGTCGTTCTAGTTCGACAATCAATTGAAACCAAAGCAAGGTGTTGTGTGGGGCACCTCTCACCTCAAGATCTACACTTTCGACACTGTTGACAATATCTAGTGATACCTTTCCAATCTTCCTTAACCAATCACTTTTTTCTATCTATTTCTTTAATCCATGATCTTCTTCATCTTTCACCTCTTTCATTTTTTTTTTTTTTTTTTTTGGTGGTTAAGAAGTACAAATATAGCTTACTGGTAAAGAAGGCTTTTTATTTGTGTATTAATTCATTTTTTCTCATTGGTTAATTGATTTATATTGTCACATTGTTTGGTTGTTATATTGTATCCGCTGAGGGGGTCATTGGGGGGAGAGGGGGGGGTGGGGAATTTGTTCAAACCACAATTATTTCTTTTTGCACCATTACTCTTAATTAGTGTATAATTCCATGCATATGCACAGATATAATTAAAAACAATCACAATTACATAGTTCAAATTATAAATTTTTTTAGAAGAGATTCAAATTATACATGATATTAGCTTACACCTTTTTTAAATCATACATTTCTAAAATATTTAATGGTTTCTAAATTTTAGAATTTAATTAGATTTAAACTCTTTAGTTTTTGCATACAATAAGTCATCAATATATATATATATATATATATATATATATATATATATATAAAAGCGGAGACCTTATGTGGGAGAGCATGAGGTATTGAGGTTCTACCATGTGGCGCACTCTATGAAGAGAATTAAAATATTCTTAAGCCACTTAATTCAGCGATAAGAACAAATTTAAAAATAGAGACTCTTTATTTCCTTTGATTCAATATTTCAAGACAATTTTTTGTTACATTTTTTATTCAATGTTTTAAGATTACTATTTGTTTCATTTGGTTCAATGTTTCAAAACTTTTCCTCTCTCCCACATACAAGAACTCTTTGCATTTCCATTTACTCTTTTCACTTCTACTCCCTTATATATACATGCTCACAGTCCTTTATATCATTTAATCTCAAATACTCTCAAACCAAAAATGACGTTATTTACCTTCAACCTTTCAACGACATTTACATAATTCCAACATTACAGTACCATTTAATCCTAACCTATATGAGTAGGCTATGAGTCTGACAAAGGAAAGGGCTTGCATTTTTTATTTAGTGATGGTAGCTTACGGTTTTGATGTTGAAATCGAACATTGTGAGTGTTTGGATTCCGCGTTTAGTCACGTCTACGTTTTCTGCCTTTTTTTTTTTTTTTTTTTTTTGCGCGCGTGAACAGTAACCTCACATGGGTTCACTGTTCACGCACTGTTTGGTACTGTTCATGCACTATTTAGCACTGTTCATGCACTGTTCACGTATTAAAAAATATTAAAAATGGGTCCCACGATACTATTTACACAATTAAAAATTATTTTGCTACAGTGTTTTCAGTTTTCAGTTTTCAGCAACAATAAGCTCAATCCAAACGGACCCATTGTGGATTTTGTGAGGGTTATGATTCGCTTTAAGTCTTTGGGTGTTTGGGATTTTGGTTTGGAAAAGTCATAAATGTATTTTTTTTTAGAACTAAAGAAAAAGAAAATGAAATATTCTAATTGATTAATTATGAAATTAGTTTTTTTTTTTTTTTTTTTTTTGTTCATGTGTTAGAACTCATAATTTTTAGGTTTTTTTTTTGTTAGAATTCATAATTTGTAGGTTTCTTTATACTTTTTTTTTTCTGCTATTTTGTGTAGTATGAGCCATAGTGATAAAAATAAAAATCAATGATGATTTCAAAATATTCTTTGCTTTTTTAAAAGGATACAGAAACCCAACTAAAGACAATTAAATTTTGATAAATGGATATGTTTTAGCCAATTTTTATTTTTTTATTCATGTTCTCTTTATGTTTATTTTTACAAATGATTTTCTTAATTTCATTGAGATAATGAATTTGGTGTTTGTGATTGAGGTCTCCATATTTGGTTGTGAGAATAGAGTGGTTGAGGAAGTGTTTAGGAGGTTGCTTAAATTTATGTAATTTTAGGATATAAAAGTATTTTATACTTTTAATTCTTATTTATAGGTTTCAAAATCATTTAATTTGTTTAAAAAATAAATTATACTTTTGACGGTAAATATTATAATCTATTAGTGTTATACAATTGTTTTTTAATAAAATATGAATTAAGAAAATCAAGTTTCAAAGTATTCAACAATATTATGGGAAAATATAAATGTTATACAACAAAATAAGTATTATATGTAGGTCTTAATATACATAAAATGATTTCAAATGAAATTGTAAAGTAGTTCGCGCATCGCGCAGAACATCATCTAGTTTGTCATAAAAATTAAAAAATTAGATGGACATGTGGCTCAAAATTGGACTCCAATTGAAACCTAATTTAGAATCTAATTGGATTTGGACTTTCCAATTTTTATATTCCATAATTCCTTTGCCACAAAGATTAAAAATTAGATAGAACACGTGACACAAAATTGAGAATCCAATTGAAATCTAATTAAATTTTCTTTGAGTTTTGGCTTTTAATATATACTAGCATGTTACCTGTGCTTATACACACGAATGATAAATTGAAGTGGTGCTATAGATGTTAGCTTGGGTTATTAAACATATAGGATATTAGTTCAACCAAGACATTTAGAGGTACTAAAATGGTTAGACTATTTTGTAGTTGTACTCTGGTTAAATAATGTATTATAAACCCAGATTAAAACACTAATATTACTATTTTTGTGTGTGTTCTAATAAGTATTACTGTTTACTCCAAAAAAAAAAAAAAAGTCTCTCATTACATTGCTATTATATATATAATTTTGAAAATCACTATTGGATACTACATATACAATATCAATTCACAATCATTGTATGTAAAATTCTACTAAATACAACATAAAATAAAAAGATTAAATTGGTCCAATAGTTTCTCCTAAATTGAATGGGGATAGGTGTATAAGATTGTTTAGCCCAATTACAATTTTTTAGGTTCAAGATCTTCATATTCAAAATTTCTGAATAGAAATAGTATAAAAAATATGCTTATTAGTTTAGAGAAAAAATAATAGCAAAAATCTAAAAAATTTAATTTTTATGGAAAGTTAACAAAAGAATATGTATATCACCTTTTTTTTTTAAGAGAGTTTCAACTTATGACGTCCGCTCCTAATGATAACTTTTTATTATCAAACCAAAACACCAATCAGTTTTTGGTATAGGCGGAGATTGAACCTCAGATCTCTTATATAATCATCAGAGACTTTATAAGTTGAGCTAACTGGAACACACTTTATATATATATATATCACCTAGTTAGTAGTAGACCGTACATAGTCATAGTATATTTCATAAATAACTTATAAATTTGAATTATTTTTAGTTATACAAAAAAATGGCTCATAAATATAAAATTATTCAAACTCTCTTTTCCTATAATTTTATATATAGAGTTGGATATATGATTAGATTTTTTATGGTTAATTTATATTGGACTCCTCGTTTTCTACACTAAATTAAGTCACTTGACAAAAAAAAAAAAAAAAAAAAAACTCACTTATTACGTTATTTTTTCGTTAGCCACATAAATAACAACACTAACGACAATTAACAAATTTTTAAACATAAGAATAATAGTGCTCACTTGAAACTTGAGGGACTAATTGCGACCAATAGTTTAGTTTCACCAATATTATATGTGTGTGCTACAAATGTCATTATAAGATAATTGACAAGTTAGAAAAGAATTTTATATATATATAGGCAAATAAAAACCTTTGCTTTAGGTTTTTAATTATTAAATTTAGGAATTTTTTTTGAGAAATATGTTATGTGATTGCGTAAGGCCTTTAATAGCAATACTTTATACACAATTTATATGATATGAACTTAAGTGATTATTAATTTATTATTTCATCTCCCTAAAAAAATTATGATTTCTCAATAAAATTATTCTAATAGTTTATAGCCAAAATTCTAAACATTGTGTCTCCATTCAAATATCAAAAGAAAATATAAATGTTCAATATATGATTCTTTTTCCATGAAGCCCAATTATTGGAAGACTAAATTCAAACTTATTTTCAAAGTGCTCAGCACCCAGACAGATTTTTACATATGCATGTATATACATTTATACACAATACATACTCACAGCCATGCATCGATACATACATAGATTCATAAGATAAATATAAAGAGGGTACATATAGAAAGTATCAATCTATCCAAAAAATAATTAACATACCAGGAATTTCACCAAAAGTAATCAACTAATCCAACAAAATAAGAAAGAAGCCATTCTCAACGTCTATCTCTTGGACTTCATTTATTTATTTATTTTTCCTTCTCTTTGAAAATTTTAAATTCTTGAGTAACAAATTCCACCTTCTGGTTACTGGTGAGACGTTCTAAGGTAGCAGGGACGGAACTACTCAAGGGCAAAGGAAGGGGGCCATCCCTCTCCCCCCCCCCCCCCCCCCCCCCAAAAAAAATATATATTAGTATGTATATTAACAAAAAGAATTTTAATTCTACCTCTTAAATTTATATACTTGGCCTCCCTTCCCCAAAAAATTTACAAACTGACCCAAAAAATACAACAAATAGATAACAAGAAAAATCTATAAAAAAAATGCACATATCCAGATAATAAGAAAATCTTTAGACAAATCATAAATCTAGTCTAAACAAAAACAATAACAACAAATCAATTACAAATCCTAGGAAAAAAAATCATAAAAACCCAATAACCTTTACCCAATTTCTCCATCTCACTTGAGAGCTCTATGCCCCTCTCAAATGACTCCACCCTTATAGCTATAGAGACAACTCTTATGCCACATATTGATCACTTCATTCACACATTAGTTAGACCTTGAAAATATTAAGACGTGCTAACTGACTTGTAAAACTCATGTTTAAAAAATACTATTATTAAATTTTTTTTCAAAAGAAAAAATACAAAGAATAATTAATAAATTAATGTTAATAATGCAACTTTGTCAACCTCTAGTATTGATATTTTAATTTTATAAAATTTTTGAACAAAGAACTTTGGCCCCCCTAAGTTTAGAAGTTCCTCCTAAGTTTGAATCCTGGTTCCGTCCTGAAAGGTAGATCTAATCTGACCCCAACTCTTTAATTTTGTTAACCATCTTCATCAACAATCATTGTCAATGTGTGGATTATTTTGGTGATTGGATGGACCTATATGGTTAAATTTGCTTTTCCCACTAGACGTCCCTCCTGATGTCAAGTTGAGCTTACTTAGATGTAAGTCTTAACTGTATCAGTTGCAAGCCCTCATGTTGAAAGTACGCGGAGTTTTGCCCGGCTGCTTGGTCTCGTTCTTCTTAAAACTTAAAGGTGCCACTTTTTTTTTGGAGAAGAAAACCTTTAATTGTGGGCATGTAAGGTTGATAGTTTGGCATAGAATCTGATGGAAATTTTTTAAAATTTTCAATTTTTATGTTCTTAATTTGTTTGTTAAATCACTTTTTAACACCTTGAATCATTATTTTTGGAAGTATAAAAAATTAGAACCAAATAATTTTATTTCAACATGGAAGAAGATATAGAAAGGGAAAAAAAAATGATAAGGGATGACCGGTTTATGTGAGAACACGATTTGGAGAACCCATAACAATTAACAATACCTATCAAATTCTTGGGAGCCTATAGAAAAACAGAGAAATGGGAGACGGGGGATTGCAAGCACTTCCTCATATGAGTTCAATCATAACTTAATTTCAACTCCATCAAAATCCCAATTACACTAATCAAAGGCTGTTTCAAGAACCGTGTCCTCCAGTATTTAAACTTACGATGTTAATCTCAACCAAACTACAGATGAATAATGCTACGTTTTTTTTTAAGTAAAAATTTTTCCATAAAATATAAGTGTTTATGGAGTGTGGAGGTAAGGGTTAGGATTTAAATTTTTAAGAAGGAATTTCACACACATAGACACTTAGATTAGGCTAAAGTAAAATTCTATTATGTATAAAAAAAAATTTCTATAAAATGTTATCTCATTTTACAATGTTTGTTTTGATGTAAAATGATTGGTCAATTATACAACATTTTTAGTCAACTGTAAAACTTAAACCTAAAAGATGTAAAATGTTTTACGCTGAAAAATTCGTGTTTTAACCTTAAGTTCAATGTTGTCGAGTCATCCCACATCGGTAAGGTGTGATATTGAGAAGGGGTTTATCACTTGCTCCGCGACACTAACTATTGCATGCAGTTTTGGTGTTGGCGTATAAGTGTATTCTCTTATCTCATCCCCCTTCCCCTATATATACGTGTGTGTGTTTAACAAATAAAAAAAAGATACTCAATATTGTCGAGTCATCCCACATCGGTAAAGTGTGATATTGAGAAGGGATTTATCACTTGTTCTGTGACACTAATTGTTGCATGCAGTTTTGATATTGGCATCTGAGTGTATTCCCTTATCTCATTCCCCTTCCCCAATATATATGTGTGTGTTTAACAAATAAAAAAAAAAAAAAAAAACTCTCTCTCGCTCGACACTATCATCCAACCATTACGAATCCTAATCAAACCCAAAAACCCATCTACCAAATCACCCTCTTGTCCCTTCACCTTAAGGGCTACCGCCACCCCCTATTCTTCTCTCTTTGGCTCATGGCTTTCACACCCAAAAATCCCAAAGAGAAATAGATGGGGTCTGTGATTGGTTGTCGCAACCTTCTCTCTTGCGGCGACTGTTGTTGCTTAAGTCGGCAGCGATGAGAGGCTTGTTATGGTCGATTTGAGACACGAAGATGTGAGTTTTCTCTGGGGCTTGTGGGTACTGGTCGAAGGTCAGGTTGTGGTTATGGTGGTTGTTTGTTACTGACAGTTGGGTTGTGTGCATTTGCTACGGTGTGGGTTAAGTTTTCTTTTTCTTTTTTTTCTTTTTTCTTTTGGTTGCATCTATGCTGGATATCGACTTGGGATGAGGTTGGTGTTTGTGGTGATTGGAGGTTTGGTTGGATTTTCGAATTTGGGTGGCTTTGGTAGCCTTTTTTTTTTTTTTTTTTCCTACGAATTTGGAATTTTGGTAGTTTGTGAAGTTATGCTTGTATTTGGTGGATTGAGTAATAAGAAACTTTTTTTTATTTTATTGGGAAACAAATATTGAAAATGATTTCTACAATATTCTCAATCACGCTACCAAACATTGTAAAAATGAAAATATTTTACTAGAAAATATAAAATATTTTACATCAAAAAGTATTTTATTTTGAAACAAATAAAAATCCTTTGTTACCATACTGCTTTCCCCTTATGGTGGGAAAATTCAATTTACTTTTAAAAAATAATAATTAATAAGCCAATAAATTTCATAAATTGAAGCACAAGACGTTATAATATTTGGAATCTTATCCTATCAAATATGTCATTTTTAGGCAACTCATAGAACCCCTTACAAGAGCTTGAGGCCCTAAATTTGTTACAGGAGACTGCTACAGAGATAGAGGGATTGAGAAAAGAAATTAATGAAGTTTTGATAAAGGAAGAAGTGATGTGGAGCCAAAGATCAAGAGCTTTGTGGATGAAATGCGGAGATCAAAACACGAAGTTTTTTCACGCGACGGCAACACAGAGACAGCAGAAAAATAGAATTGAAGGTTTGTGGGGAGTAGATGGGAAGTGGCAAGAAGAGAAAGAACGGATTGAGGAAATTATTGTGGAGTATTTTGAAAAAATATATAGCACAGAGCACCCCAGCGAGTATGAAGTAAATGTGGAAGATGTTGAAAGCTATATCACTCCAGAAATGAACAAATCCTTACTCGAGAGTTTCAGAGCGGAGGAAATCAGATGTGCCATTAATCAAATGCACCCGACAAAGTCCCCTGACCCCGACGGTATGTCCACTTTATTCTATCAAAAATATTGGGATGTTGTAGGTCCTTTTGTGACAAAGAGTGTCTTACAAATTCTAAATTCTAGTAGCCTACCCTGTGTGTTGAATGAGACTTATATATGCCTAATCCCGAAAGTGCAGTGTCCTCAAAAAGTTACGGAGTTTAGACCTATTAGCCTGTGCAACGTCATATATAAGATAGTGTCTAAAGTCTTAGCAAATAGGTTGAAAAGAATCTTACCAAAGGTTATTGGAGAAGCTCAAAGTGCTTTTGTTCCAGGGAGACAAATCTCTGACAATGTTTTTGTCGCCTTTAAGACTATGCACAGTATAAAGATGAAAAAGAGGGGAAAGAAAGGTTTAATGGCTGTCAAGCTTGATATGAGCAAGGCGTACGATAGAGTCAAGTGGAAATATCTGGAAGGGGTGATGAGGAGAATGGGTTTTCAAGAAAAGTGGATCCAACTCTCCATGATGTGTGTGAAAACAGTGTCTTACTCGGTCCTCATTAATGGTGAACCAAAAGGTCGAATTATTCCAACACGGGGGCTGCGTCAAGGTGACCCAATTTCACCTTACCTTTTCTTGTTGTGTATGGAAGGGCTTTCGGCTTTGTTGCAAAAGGAAGTTAGGATGGGAAGGATTATGGGGGTTCCAGTGTGTAGAGGAGCTCCTAAAATCTCCCATCTTTTCTTCGCTGATGGTAGTATTATTTTTTGTAGAGCAACTTTGGAAGAGGCCAATAGGGTGAGTCAAGTTTTAAAGGATTATGAGAGGGAGTCCGGGAAAAAACTGAATAAAGAGAAAACATCTCTCTTTTTTAGTAAAAATACTAGTAGTGAAGTGATGGAAGGGGTAAAGGATCTATTTGGGGCACAAATCATTAGACGACATGAAAAATACCTAGGGCTGCCGTCACTAGTAGGGAGGGGAAAAAGGAAGGCTTTCAACCAAATAAAGGACCAAGTGAGCAGGAAAATTGCGGGGTGGAAGGGCAGGTTGCTTTCAAAGGCAGGCAAGGAAGTACTCATTAAGGCGGTGGCTCAAGCCACACCAACGTACACGATGAGTTGCTTTAAGATTCCGGATACTTTGTGTCAGGAGCTAAACTCCATGGTCAGAAATTTTTGGTGGGGGCAGAAGGAAAATGAAAGGAAGATGGCTTGGGTTTCGTGGGAAAAGATGTGTCAAAGGAAAGCGGAGGGAGGACTAGGATTTAGAGACCTCAAAGCATTTAATTTAGCACTTTTAGCCAAACAAGGTTGGAGGATCATCCAAAATCCTGATTCTTTGGTTCATAGAGTTTTGAAGGCAAAATACTTCAAAAGCACAAGTTTCTTGGAAGCTCATTTAGGAAGCAGCCCCTCGTACACATGGAGAAGCTTGATGGAGGCCAAAGATATTGTGGAGAGAGGGTTGAGGTGGAACATTGGAAATGGGAGAAAAGTAAATGTTTGGAAGGATAGATGGCTGCCTACCCCTGATTCTTTTAAGGTAGTCAGCCTGAAAAGTTAGGGGGCCATGGTAGAGAGGGTAGAGCACTTGCTGGATAGTGACCGGAGGGCTTGGGACATAAACAAGGTGAAAAATACTTTTTTGCCTTTTGAAGTAGAGGTTGTGTTGGGGATTCCGATCAGCCCAAGTCTTCCAAATGATTCAAAGATTTGGGCTTGGACAAACAATGGGATTTTCACCGTCAAAAGTGCGTATGGAGTAGCTCTGAAAGTGTTAAAGGACAACAAAGAGAAAATAGACAGAGGAGAATGCTTAGACACCTCAAGAATGAGTGATGCTTGGAAGTCCATATGGAAGCTCGAATGTCCAGGTAAAGTTAAGCATTTCTTTTGGAGGGCATGTAGGAATATTCTGCCCACTAATTATTGTTTAGCTAAAAGAAAGGTGTCAAAATGGGATGGATGTGCTTGGTGTGGTGAGAAGGAATCTTCGAGCCATGTGCTATGGGATTGTAAGGCTGCTGCTGAGGTTTGGAAGGAATCGGGTTTCAAATTTCCTAGGTGGAAGAATAATCAGAAGGATTTCTTTGATGTGTTCTGGAAATTAAAAGAGGAAGTAAAGGATATAGATTGGGGTGTGTTTGCAACAATGGCGTGGAGCATTTGGAGCAACCGAAACAGATATAAGCACGAGGGGAAGACCAAGCTAGCGAAAGTTATAGTTAGCGATGTGGTTAGGTATGTAAATGAATTTAGACAAGGTTTTTCTCCAACTCCAACCATTCCCAAGCAGCCCCCCCAGTTTGGATCCCAATGGCGTCCTCCAGATGCAGGCTGGTATAAAGTAAATGTTGATGCAACAGTTTTTAAAGAGGCAGGCAGCTGTGGCGTGGGGGTAGTAATCAGAAATGAAGAAGGATGTTTGATGGAGGCAATGAGCAAAAAGCTCCCTTTTCCTTTGGGGCCTTTAGAAGCCGAGGCGAGGGCAACGGAGGAAGGAATTGTTCTTGCTAGGGACCTAGGATTTAATGAGGTTATCATTGAAGGAGATGCAAAGACTGTAATGGAGGCCCTTGCGAACTCAGACCCCCAGCTTATCCCATCCTCTATTCAGAAAGTAATAGAAGGGGCAAATTTCAGGCTGCAAGCCTTCAAATCCTGGCAGATTAGACATGTTCATAGGAGCTGTAATATAGCAGCTCATATGCTTGCAAGACATGCGTGTAATGTTCCTGATAGTTTAGTTTGGGTGGAGGATACTCCCCCAATGATTTTTTCTCAGATCTGTATGGATGTATCAAACTTGGGTTTATCCCAAAATTAATGAAAGTTCTCTAGTATTGATTATCAAAAAAAAAAAAAAAATAGAACCCCTTGACTGATGTCAAAAGAAACTTGGAATGGAAAGTGGAATCTGCAAAAATATAAAGAATCTCATAAAAGATGCATCGAAACACGCATCAGCGCAATACAAACATTGCAATGTTTCCAGGTATTGGTACCTATTTTAACTTTTTATGATTCCTTTTCTATGGGTAAAATAAGATTTACAATGTACAAATCACAGCCATAAAAGGATGAGGCTTAGAGAACATAGCCTTCTTTTATGCATACCAACCCCCAATGGGTACTGGATTCTCCAAATGAATCCAGTTAACTTCCAAATACCACACTCATGAGCAAACTTGCCATTCATTGACTGAGAGAGGAAGAAGGAGGGGGGGGGGGGGGGGGGGGCGCTAGTTACAAACTGCAATCCACCATCTCAACAGGAAGGGAGAACCTATCTCCCTCCCTGATATAGTACATGATACATATACTCTCTAAACAAAAATCTCAATCTTTTAATAAGGACTTTCATCGACCCAACAGGGGAAACGAGGACAGTACTGGTGAGCTTACTCCAGCATCTAAAGAGGGTTAAAATTCAGAGACTCCCTCCATATAAGCTCCTTTATATCTTCCTCATTCAAGGATGCATGTTCAAAATCAAAGACGAAAGGAGATGGGCAAGTGGGCTCCTCATTTATCTCATGAAGACCAGATAGGTATGGGTGATTCAGCGCCTCCTCAACTTTGGGTGTATCAGTAAGAAGAAGAAAAGATTCTCTTAGAAAAATGAGTCAGAAAAAAATATAAATGAAATGGTAATTTATTCAAGTAGAGTTTGGAAGAATACCAGTTATGCGTTTGCATGGATCAAACACTAGCATTTTCTCTGCAAGATCAATTGCCACTGGGGACACATGTGGGAATTTCATTGCAAAGGGTTGCTTTGGGAAATGTGGAAGCTGCTTGACATACTTTCGAGCATTATCACTTCTTAAGAATCCAAGATCTGAATCATCTGGTGAACCTAATAGCTGCTTAAAGAATCATAAAAAGAAATAAGTAAAAAAAGAAAAGAAAAAAAGACCATTGATAAAACAGCACAGCAGTGTCCACAACATATCTACATATTATTCATGCATATCGTCTCTATTGAATTCAAAGATAGAAAGAGGATTAAAGGGAAAGCACAAGTACCTCAGTTATAAGCATTAACTGCTGAACATAGTCTTTACCAGGAAATAATGGCTCCCTTCTGATAATCTCAAGGAAAATGCAACCAACTGACCAAATATCAATGGCTGCAGTGTATTCTGAACAGTTGAGTAGCAATTCAGGGGCTCGATACCATCGAGTTACAACATATTCTGTCATGAAATCCGTCTCTGAGGTGGTTCTCGCAAGCCCAAAGTCACAAATCTTAAGGTCACAATTTGCATCAAGAAGCAGGTTACTTGGCTTCAAATCTCGGTGCAAAACATTTGCAGAGTGTACGTACTTCAATCCCCTTAGCAATTGATATAGAAAGTACTGCCAAAGCATTTCAAGAAGCAGCTTGTTAAACCATATCATTTACATTTATATTTAAGTTTACTAGATATAGCAAGTTCACACTAAGATATCTGAGCTTACGTATTGGTATCACATAATAATTGCTAGATGTTTAAAATGATACAATGACACTAGTAGTTTAGAGGGGAAAAAAAAAGAAAAAAAGAAAGAGGAACAAAGCATATTATCAACCAGCCAATTATTTTTTGGGTTACAGGACAATTGCACAGAGCATAAATGGGGTCGAAGATGTTAGGCTTCTTTAGATCACCCTACGGTTAAAAATAAGCTGAGGCCATCTTTGAAGTATTCTTTTACTCTGAGGCAGTTCATCCCTGGCACCTCCCCACACACACACTCTCTCTCCAAGTGTGATTTGTGGGTGGGTGATTGAGAGACAGAGTTAAACAGATGCTAGAATCTCTCATCACTCATCCTCTTTCACATCAATGTTTTCCTGATCACCCCTAGGCAAGTGCAAAGTAATTTTGTGAAGATCTAATGCAAGAATCTGTAAATTGGCTTTATTTCTTCTTGTTCACAATCATGAAAATACTGATTCATGGATAATCATCTTCTATTTAAAGGGACCAACACAGTTAGGAATTCTGCAATATTTTAAAATCAGACCTATACTTCTACATTTCTACTTATCATTATGAATTCAGAATAACATGACACATTGGAAAAGAAAATTAATTCAATACAAAAACATATTTTGGTTTTTAACACACAAAACAGTTCATCAAAATAACACACAACACATTAAAAGCAAGCCCTTTCTTCTTCTTTTTTGTGTAAGTATCAGAAGCAATCCCTTCACCAGGATTAAATATGTAAAATCAGTCATATTGGACCTGCAGTCTGTATTAAAATCATCTACTCATTGACAGTTCAAATGCACCTTAGTTATTTATGATAACCACTAGTTTTGTAAATGGCAATAGGAAACTGCTTACCTGACAGTGATCATCAGTTAAAGCTTGGTTAGAGCGTATTATCTGATTGAGGTCAGTATCCATTAATTCATACACAATATAAACATCATTGAACTTTTCTCTCTCTGGCGGCCTTATGATGTCCTTAATTTTGACTACCTGCACAAATACGAAAGCAGTGGATTATTTCTTACTCACAGCATAACAAAAATAGTGGGGTGCACATATTCTCTACTGTACTCCATTTAGCTAATTTTAGAATCATCTATCGAACATTTACGTTATGCAAAACATTAAAACCATATTAAACAATGACGACAAAAACAACTAAAGAGTATACCAAAATGCCATGATTGATACCATACAATTTGCAAGAAAAAGTAACAGCAGAAAAAATACGTAACCCTTAACAACTCAAAAGTTCGTGTGCCTACATTCTCATGGTCCATGTGGCAAAGGAGTTTGATCTCTCGAAGTGTCCTCTTTGCATCAATCCTGTTGTCAAATGCATTTCCAATTTTCTTGATCGCAACCTCCTCATTGGTCTGAGAGTTTTTTGCGCAGCTGCAAATTGATAAATCACCTTCAATTATAACAGGTAAATTTCAAAGCTACTACAAATAAGCTATGCTTCACATTCATAAGTTAAAGCCTTGGAATCACACTATATCATCATTCATCGCCACAAAAATCACGCCAAACGCCCAAAGTAGGACGATTCAAACACATTGTAAGTGCTTGACCTTCTCAAAATTTAGTAGAATGGTTCACTAGACCATCATCAACTCAAGATATTAAAACTGATCTAAGTTAGTGCGGTTCAGTGACCTATAATTTTTAAATTAAAAAAAAAAAAAAAATTCAGCTTTATAACTATATTATCCAATTGGGTAGGATCAAAACTCAATGTGTTCAAAATTAAAGGTAAAAATTGATTTAAAAAAGTAAAATTTGCCAATTAAATTGGTAGCATAAAAGCAAACCTAACTACTTAAAATTTATTTGAGCTAGACTTAGCTTTAATTTGATCATCCAAACAAGATGGGGCTAAAGGAATCAAACTATATCTATTAAATATATATATATTTTTTCACATAAAAGACTAAGTAAAAAAAGAAAGAAAGGCAAATATAGAATCAAAATGAATATACAATAAAAGGAACAAAAGCAAAAAAGAGAAAAGAAAAGAGGAATCTAAAAATTAGGTAATAGTAAAGAAAGGGTACCAAACGATGCCGTAAGCGCCGCGACCAACGGGTTGAATGGGAGGGACATAGTTGGCGGAGACCTGGAAGAGGTTTCCGAGAATGTTGTACTGTACATACTTCCCATCGTACGTTGGGATTCCTGTCTCTGTAACTTCATTTTCCATACCTTCATTCTCCATTTCTCTCTCTTTGTATAAGCTCTTCTTTCTCACACACACTTTTTTTTTTTTTTTCTTGAACGAGTCTGAGACTGAGAGAGAGAAAGAGAGAGTGATGAAAAGCAAAGAAATTAAAAAACTAAAAGAGTATGTGTTGAAGTAAAGTGGGTGAGTGAGAAAGTTTTGATGATTTTTGCGCAGTCCTAGTAGGGACAGATAGAGTCAGTCAGAGGTTGTAAATGGAATGGAAATTATGGAATGAATCCCGGGGCGGGGCCATTTGTCAAATATGCTTTTTTTTTTTCTTTCGGTTTGAAATTTGAATGGAAAGGAAAGGGGCAAAAAGACCTAAATAGTCTAATACTATAGAACGGTCCAAAGTTCCTAATTGGGCCTAAATATATGCCACAGATACATTCTCTATTCACTTCAGCTTCCTCGTTTGGGCTTTAAAAATGACAACCCAACTCATCCAAACAAGAACAGAGTGAGGATTTCAATTGAGGGGTGCCGAAATTTGAACCAATTTTTTTTTAATGAGAATCTAAACTAACGTACATTTTGTATTAACAAAATACCAATAAAAATGTAAATACAATATATATATATATATATATATATATATATATATATATATATATATTTATATTTTAATACGTTTTTGTAGGGGGTCTCATTTTAAAAACACCTACAACCACATATTCTCATAAACATTTATAATTACGTTCCTCTATAAAAGGGAGGAAGATCATTTGATTTAGGGTTGGCTCTCTCTCTCTCTCTCTCTCTCGCCTAAGGATTCTCTTTTAACTCACCCGAGGACATTCTATTGAGAATTCTCCGTCTCTAACCTTAGTCTCCTCGTGCTTTTCACGTGGTACCTAGCTTCAATAAAGCCTCATTCAATCAATAAATTCAAAGTAGAAATGCCAACCACACTAGATTTGAACCCACTACAATTGCAATACAATTATCTATCAAGATGAAATCCAATGTTCTTTTAAATCTAAAAAATGGATGTATATGTATATATAAACACTCACATATTCACACTTCACTTAAGAGAGAGAGAGAGAGAGATCAAATTATTATTATTATTATGTCAATTTCAACATCTCTCTCTTCAACTTAGATGATGGTGGGTTGTTTAAGTTATATTTTGTAATAATTTGTTAACTTTTTTGGGTTGTGATTTGTTTGGGCTTATCTGATTGGGGGAGAGAGGGATTTTGGAGGGAGGGGCAAAGTTTTATATTTCTTGAGCCCAATTAGAATTAGACAATAAGTCCATAACATACATATAATTTTTTTCCCTGCAACTCAAGGAGGACTAGGGCCCTTTTGAGCCCTTGTTTGGCTCCTTACCTACATTTAAATCGATAATATTTTTTGTTCTGGTTGATATCCTTAATTTTATTGATGCCTTGGGTGTTGACTATTTCAAACAGTAAACTTTTCTAATCACCTTAGATGAGATATGAAATTGAATTCTAGCTAAACCATAGTTTAAAACTCTCTCTCAAAAAAAAAAAAAAAAATTAGAGACTTAACATTTAAGAGAAGAGTTCACCTTTAATTCGGCAGTTCATAGGTTGCCTTGGTCATGACCAAACAATATTAAATTGAAGTAAAAAAAACGAAGAGTACTTCAGAAAAATTATAAAAACCAAGTATATTGAACACAATTGGAAAAGTGCATTGTTCAAGCTAAGTTTGACAAAATCTAGAATTCCTTGGTCAAGCATTTTATTAACGTGCTAGTTTTAATGAACTAGCTGGTAACCCTGTATATATACATAGATACATTTAAAGATATACAATAAGATGTATAATATAATTCTTATATATATAATTTAAATACTATTGATAGTCATTTTTATATTTTATTAACTTTTTAAAAATTTTGTAAGGATATTATTAGGTATAAAATGTAAATTAATCATTTTTTAAAAATTATTATGAAGCACTTTTTTTTTTTTTTTAACGATTCATTTATTCTAGACACTTTGGTTTTTGTACTTAATAACTCGCTTAGATGAATATTTATGATGTAGTCTCACATTTGATTCTAAAATTAAAAAATAAAACTCTTTAAGAATAAATAATTTAGGATGCATGGCGCAAAATTGGAACTCTAATTTAGAATTCTAATTTAATTTTCTCTTAACTTCACGTATTATTATTATTATTATTATTATTATTATTATTATTATTATTATTATATAGAGTTGGGTTTAAATTACACCTGGTGTAATTTTAAGCAATGTTACACCATTCAATAACTTGTTATTGAATTAATATTTTGAAAATCTAACTGTTGAATTACATGTTCTTAATATATATGCCAATTTTTATGTCAATCAGATGCTATTTACCATTTAATCCATAAACTCATATTTTATGTATTATTTTAAACTACAAAAATTTGAATTTTAACAATTAATTGATGACATAAATATTAATTTTTTATCACCTTAAAATTTTGTAAATATAAAGAATATATAAAGATAATGTAATCTAATGGTGGATAATAGTAAGTTATAATAATAAATAAAAATTATATAATTCTAGGGTGGGCTTTTTCTAGGTTTGATGTTATTGGCCTGTTGGACCCGGAAGGAACAAAAAATAATACTAATATTGTCCAAAAAAAAATAATACCAATAAACTAATAAAGATGAATTGATCATGGATTTCTTTCCGTTGAATTTTCCTTACTACTAGAGGTAAGAAGTTTTCTCATGCCAAGAAGCAATAGCAGAATCAACAAGAACGATTTTTTAATTTTTAATTTTTTTTTGTTAATGTATATTTTGTTATGGGCTTTAGGCCCTTTTAGGCCCAATTACTTTACTTGTACAGCACACTTATACTTGTACTGCACTTTACTTGTACCGCACACTTATGCCTCCTATATAAGACACTGATGTATATTTTCTCATTAAGAAATAGAATACAATCTTTCAGTATTTCTAACATGGTATCAGAGCCACTGCTCTAATCCTTTGGTGTGCCGCTCTTCAGCAGTCTTGTCTTCTTGGGTGTCATCTGCAGCCGTTGTTGTGAGCAGCACCACTGCCTCCACCGCGACTTCAGTACATCAAAGACCACTGCCTGCCGCCACCTCCGCTTCCGCTTCTCCGATCAGACCACATATTGCACCATCGGAAAGAAATCTCTCCGATCTACCTTTCTGTGAAATTTTGTCTTCATCGGACCTCTCACGCGCTCCCACGCGCCGCCAGAAGTTTCGGCTCGGTGTCACGCGCCTCCAGCAGCCGCCACGCGCCTCCACGCGCCGCCACGCGCTAGTGATCACTTGCTGACGTCAGCCCTAGGTGACGTCATCTGCCACGTCAGCTCCACGTCATCTGCTGACGTCATTCGCTGACGTCATCCGCCACGGTACCTGCTTACGTCATCGTTGACCTGACCGTTGACTTGACTGTTGACCTGACCGTTGACTTTGACCGTTGACTTTGACCCGGGGTTGACTTTTTCAGTCCAGGTTCTTCTTACCCAGTTTTTCGCGTAGATTTCATTTTTGCAGTCTATTTTTGCATATTGTGTCTCTATATGGATAAAAAGGATGTTTTTCTTCCTCGCCCCATCAATACTGTGTTGGAGGGGTGTAAGAATTACTTATCTTGGTCTCAAGCTATGCGCAGTTTTCTTAAGGGTCGCATGCTCTGGCATTATTGTACTGGTGCACTCACTGTTCCTGTCAAGGGAGCCACTGAAGAAAATTTTGCCTTCCTTGGTCGCATGATTGAATGGGATAGTCACAACCACCTGATCCTCACATGGATTAGGAACACATCCATTCCCTCCATCTCTAACCTGTTGGGCAGCTTTGATGATGCCAAGTCAGCGTGGGATATGTTGGCCAAAAGGTACTCCACTACTCATGGCTCCATGAAATATCAATTAGTGGTTGAATTGCATCAACTCCGACAAGAACCAGGGCAATCCATCAATGACTACTACGATCAGCTTCGCTTCATTTGGGACCAAATTGACCTTTCTGATCCAACTTGGGCATGCTCAAAGGATGCTCAACAATATGCTTCTATCAGAGATGAATTTCGCCTCTATGAATTCCTGATGTCCCTCCACAAGGACTTTGAACCCAGTCGAGGTCAGCTTCTAAATCGCAGTCCTGCTCCCTCTCTTGACACTGCTGTGAACGAGTTGGTTAGAGAAGAAGCTCGTCTTGCAACTCTTCAAGCTCAGAATAAGCTTAATGTTTTGGCCATTACACCTTCTGCTCCACCCTTAGAGCATCCTCAGCAATCAGGTGATTCCTCTGGCTCTAGCAATCGTCGTAAGCAGACCAACAAAAAGTTCTGCAACTATTGCAAGCGTCCTGGCCACACCATTGAGACTTGCTATCGTCGTAGCAAATCTACTGCTGCTGTTGCTAATACTGAGCCTACTCCACCAATGGCTTCCATTTCAGCTGAGTCCCAGTCTTCTGGATCCACTATCAACCTCTCCCCCACTGAACTACAGGAGATCATAGCTCAGGCTGTTCGTATGGCTGGTAATGCATCTCTTTCCACTGCTCTCTCTGTTCTACCCGGTAAGTCTCAAACTTGGCTTTTCGATTCTGCCTGTTGCAATCACATGACACCTCACTCCTCCTTATTCTCCAAACTTGACCCTGCACCACACCCCCTAAATATTCATATAGCTGATGGTTCCACCATGCATGGAAATAGTTTAGGTTTTGTTTCGACCTCCAACCTCTCTGTTCCTGGAGTCTTTCATGTACCTGACCTATCCTATAATTTGTGCTCTGTGGGACAATTAGCTGAATTAGGTTATCGCCTTATTTTTGACTATTCTGGGTGTATTGTGTAGGATCCGAGGACGGGACAAGAGCTTGGGACCGGCCCTAGAGTTGGGCGTATGTTTCCCGTGGACAATCTTCATCTTCCACCTGTTGCTCCTGTTTCTGTTGCTGCTGCAGCTGCTGCAGTTTCTTCCTTACCATCTCTTGCACTTTGGCATTCTCGTCTTGGTCATGCATCATCTTCTCGGGTACAACAGTTAGCTTCTAGGGGTCTATTGGGTTCTGTGTCCAAAGACAATTTTGATTGTACTTCATGTCAGTTAGGAAAACAGCCAGCTTTGCCTTTTAATAACAGTGAATCCATTTCTAATAGTATTTTTGAGTTAATTCATTCTGATGTTTGGGGACCTTCTCCTGTTGCTAGTATTGGTGGATCTCGGTATTTTGTTGTTTTTATTGATGATTATTCTCGTTATAGTTGGATATTTCCTATGTAATCTCGTTCTGAAATTTTACCAATATATAGCAATTTTGCAAAAATGGTTGAAACCCAATTCTCCAAACGTATCAAAACTTTCCGTTCTGATAATGCTCTTGAATATACTCAATATGCGTTTCAAGCTCTGTTACATTCCTATGGCACTGTACATCATCTAACTTGTCCAGGTACCTCTCAGCAAAATGGTCGAGCCGAAAGGAAACTTCGTCATATTCTTGACACTGTTCGTGCTCTTCTTCTTTCTGCCAAAGTCCCTGCCCCTTTTTGGGGTGAAGCTGCTCTTAATGCTGTTTATACGATTAATCGTATTCCAAGCCCTGTCATCCATAATCAGACTCCGTATGAGCGTCTCTTTGGGTCATCTCCTGACTATCATCACCTTCGATCTTTTGGATCTGCTTGTTTCGTTCTTCTTCAGCCTCATGAACACAACAAACTTGAGCCTCGATCTAGACTTTGTTGTTTCCTTGGTTATGGCGAAACTCAAAAAGGGTATAGGTGTTATGATCCTGTCTCTCATCGTCTTCGTGTTTCTCGTAATGTTATCTTTTGGGAACACCGATTATTTGTTGAACTCTCTCACTTTCGTTCTTCCCTAACTACATCCTCTGTTTTAGAAATCTTTCCAGATGAGTCTCTTATTCCTTCTACAAATACTCTTGATCGTCCTTTGCACCCTTCTCCAGATACTTTTGCTGTTTCTCTTAGACAGGTTGAAGATGAACAGGTTGATGACGAGCTACCCCACTTAGAGCCTGGGTCCCCTGCTCCTACTTCGCCTGAAGATCCTCCTCAAGACATTCCACCTCGCCACTCAACACGGGTAAGATCCATTCCTACACACCTACTTGACTATCATTGTTATACTGCCCTTGCTACACTTCACGAGCCTCAAACCTATCGTGAGGCCTCCACTGACCCTGTATGGCAGATTGCAATGAAAGAGGAACTTGATGCATTAACCAAAAACCATACTTGGGATCTAGTCACTCTCCCTCCTGGACAGTCTGTGGTTGGTTGTAAGTGGATCTATAAGATCAAGACTCGCTCTGATGGGTCCATTGAGCGCTACAAGGCCCGTCTTGTTGCAAAAGGCTTTACACAGGAGTATGGGATTGATTATGAAGAGACCTTTGCTCCAGTTGCTCGTATATCATCTGTTCGTGCCCTCTTAGCTGTTGCTGCAGCTCGTCAATGGGACCTTTTTCAGATGGATGTTAAAAATGCTTTCCTTAATGGGGAGTTGAGTGAAGAAGTCTACATGCAACCTCCTCCTGGTCTCTTTGTTGACTCAAACAAGGTTTGTCATCTTCGACGTGCACTTTATGGTCTTAAACAAGCTCCACGAGCTTGGTTTGCCAAGTTCAGCTCCACTATCTTTCGCTTGGGTTACACTGCTAGTCCGTATGATTCTGCCTTATTTCTTCGTCGTACCGATAAAGGCATCATTCTGCTTCTTCTGTATGTGGATGATATGATCATAACTGGTGATGACCTCAGTGGCATTCAAGAACTCAAGGATTTTCTCAGTCATCAGTTTGAGATGAAAGATCTTGGACATCTCAGCTATTTCTTGGGTCTTGAAATTACTCATTCTACAGATGGTCTTTATGTTACTCAAGCTAAGTATGCTTCTGACCTTTTATCTCGAGCTGGACTCACTGACAGCAAGACGGTTGACACTCCAGTTGAGCTTAATGCGCATTTGACACCTTCGGGGGGGAAACCATTGTCTAATCCTTCTCTTTACAGACGTTTGGTTGGCAGCCTAGTATATCTCACAGTTACTCGTCCAGACATCTCCTATGCTGTTCATCAGGTGAGCCAGTATTTGTCTGCTCCACGATCTACTCACTATGCTGCTGTTCTGCGCATTCTTCGATACCTGAAAGGCACTCTCTTCCATGGCCTTTTCTACTCAGCTCAGTCTCCTCTTGTACTCCGTGCATTCTCTGATGCTGATTGGGTAGGGGATCCCACTGATCGTAGGTCCATTACAGGTTATTGCTTTCTCCTTGGTTCTTCTTTAATTTCCTGGCGAAGTAAGAAACAAACCTTTGTGGCCCGCTCCAGTACTGAAGCAGAATATCGTGCTCTTGCTGATACCACATCTGAGCTCCTTTGGCTTCGATGGCTTCTTAAGGATTTAGGTGTGTCCACATCCTCTGCTACTCCCCTTTACTGTGACAACCAGAGCGCCATTCATATTGCTCATAATGATGTCTTCCATGAACGGACTAAGCACATTGAGATTGATTGTCACTTTATCCATTATCATCTTGTTCATGGTGCTCTCAAGCTCTTCTCCGTCTCCTCCAAAGATCAACTTGCAGATATTTTCACTAAGTCACTTCCTAAGGGACGCACTCGTGATTTGGTTAACAACCTCAAGCTGGTCTCACATCCACCTTGAGTTTGAGGGGGGCTGTTAATGTATATTTTGTTATGGGCTTTAGGCCCTTTTAGGCCCAATTACTTTACTTGTACAGCACACTTATACTTGTACTGTACTTTACTTGTACCGCACACTTATGCCTCCTATATAAGGCACTGATGTATATTTTCTCATTAAGAAATAGAATACAATCTTTCAGTATTTCTAACATTTTTCAATTCTGTCATCCAGCACGTAGAAAATTAACCAACATGATTTTTTCAACTTCGTAAGTAGCTTTTTATTTAATTAAGCATGGGCATATGCTACTAAGTAAAACTAAGCACTGGGGATCGAGGACTAGGATGCTTAATTAATTACTAGTCTAATCTTTCTTTCTTTTTTATATAAAATAAAAATTCTACTTTAATCTAATCTAGATGTATATGTTTGTGAAACTCATTTCTAAAGACTTAAACTCTAACCCTTACCCCTCATACACCACAAGCATTTATACTTGTAGAGTAACTACTGTAGAGTGACCACTGCACTAATGCGATGCTAACCTTTCTTTCTTTAATCGCTTGTAAAATCTTTTGATTTTACCAATAAACTTATTTTTTACCCTAGTGGCAGGTAGAAAAAACTCAAAATAGATATAATACTCTAATTCTCTACTTATTGTAGCAAATTCTCCTCCTCAGTCACGCTCTAATTTTTAAACGACCAATCACAACACACAATAAAAATTGTAAAAGCAGAAGGGTGGGGTGTGTGAGCACAAAAAATAAAAAATGCAAAAAGATTATAGAGTGTGGTTTTGAATTTTTGATATGCTTTTTGGGAGGGTTTTGGCAAAATAATACAAAAATATAGTCTTAAGTTTTTTGTCCACGATACAAAATTATCTGGGAAAATATGGCATATTGCCAAAATCAACAACCAATTTCAAGTTGAAAATTAAAATCGGCTAGCAGTGTCGAATTCAATTTAATTTAAAAAAAAAAAAAAATTGAAAACACATGCCAATTTCTTAGGCTGAATTGGTTTTAGTACTAACCATTTTCAAATGCCACGTTTTAATCCTTTTACCTGCTTTTTTTCTGAATCTGCTTTGACTATGCATTCACTGGTTGAAATGCCATTTTTCTATATATGGTTTTTTTTTAAGTTATTTGTCATTCACAATACTAACAAACGTGTAGAATACATTTAGATGCTAGAATATATAATAACTATTTGATCTACAAATATAAAAGTAATACACCGATGAAGATTTATGAAACTATCATTCTAATCAATATCTGAAGAATTAAAAACTCCATTTTCTTTTTAAATAACAATCTCATATGATTTTGCACTCATTCATGTCCCAAAAATCAATAAAATATTAAAAAAAAAAAAGAAAAATAGCAAAAAAAATCATTGTACTTAAGAAAACTATAAGAACTAAGCATATTGAACACCTAGTTCATAAAAAAAAAAAAAAAGAACACCTAGTTCATAAAGTGCATTATTGGAGCTAGGTTGACAGACTACAACTTCTTAATCGGATAACGTTTTATTAATGTGCTAATTTTAATGAGAACGAGGTGCGATCTTATTTTAAGGATAATAGTAATAAATAAATAAAGAGAATATAATTCTAGGGTGGGCTTTTTCTAGGTTTGATTTTATTGGGCCTGTTGGTCCCGGAATTGAAGGACCAAATAATAATAATAATAATAATAATAATAATAAAATAAAGATGAATTCATCAAGGATTTCCATTGAATTTTTATTTCATCTAATGTATAAGAAGTTTTCTCAAGCCAAGAAGCAATAACAGAATGGACAAGAATGATTTTTTTCAACAATGTTATCAAGCTGGACCAGCATGTAGAAACTTTACAAACATAATTAGATATCAATATTTAAGGACCATTTATAAGGTTTTTTTTTTTTTTTGGTTAACATTATCTTGACTAAATTCTCAAAAAAAAAAAACATTATCTTGACTTAAAATTTTGGATGCATATTTACCTCACAAAGCTTCTTTAAAGCCTAAGCAATGACGTCTTTTATGTTACAGAAGAAGATTACCATATAATTAACCATGGGCGTGCTTCAAAGCAGAAAAGCACTGGCGATCTAGGATTGTATATACTCCAATCATCCCAAGTCAAGAGAGAGAAGTAAAACGCATTTTTTTTTAGAGGTATTACGTTCAAAACATTTTTATAACAAATCATAAGTAATTAGTTGTTATTGCTTCAAATTTAAACCCAATACTAAAATTATTTTTTTGCTCCAACAATAACAAACGGTAATAACTTGTCACTTAGGATTTGTTGTAAAAATGTTGTGAAAATGTTGTGGATATATCATTTTTTTTTTTTTTTTTTGGTTGGGTGGATTTTAAGAGGAAAAACTAGTGGGGCTCTAGTGTTTTCTTCTCAAACAAAGTTTAACTACAAAATTTATTGTAACCTAAGGTTACAACTTTATTCAATATCATTAATATTGCTTTATATTTTAAAAATCTAACCGTTGAATTACATGTTCTTTATTCTCTTAATACACATGCCAAATATTGTGCTACTCATATATTATTACTATATGATCTATAAAATTATATTTTATGCATAATTTTAAACTATAAAAACTTGTAATTTAAATAACTTATTGATGATATAGCTATTGACCATTAAATTTTTAGAAATTTTGTAAGTATGGAAGATATAAAAGAAAGTGTAATCTAATAATGGATTTGTCAAAATTCACTTCCAATCTTAAAAGAAGGAGGGAGTATGGGTAGTAATAGCCTAGGGTCATTTCTTATATTAAAAAAAAAAGGAAATTATAAGGTACAATAGGACTCGAAAATAAACCATTTTCCTTTTGGAAGTTGCAAATCATTTGCCGCCCAATATGTCTCAAACAAGTAGAACACCTCCTTTATTTAATTTTAATTAGTCGTTTGACTAAAAAAAAAGTAAAACAAAAGAAAACGAAAAAGAAAGAATTTTGTTTTTCTCTGAATGGCAGGGACAAAAAAAAAAAAGGTGTCGTCTTGTTGTTTAATTAATCACCCTTTCTTTTCCCAGAAAATTCTTCAGGCTCTAAGATATTAATTTAACATAACACATAATTTTCCTTCTCTAAGTGGCAAATGATTAATCTAGACCTATTATATATATATCTTCAGTTCTTCACCAGACAAGCATGAACAGAAGCGCCCCACCTCTTCTCCGGTCCCAACCATGGTCAAAGTCAAGAGCTTGCATGACCTATTCTGCACTCAGCCGCTTTATTTATTAGAAACAAACCTTTCATAATTTCATTTAATTAGTATAATTTCTATGTACTGTTTCTAAAAAAAATATATTTATAGGTAGTGCTTGCATGCACCAAAGTCCAAAGTCCAAATTCCAAAAGCATATCAAAATAATTTAGTCGTTAGAAAAAACGTGACAGACCATAAAGCAATTCTGGTGAAGACTCATATTTTATAATATATACTAATATTTAATCTTTTTTTTTTTTGAGAAACAACCAATATTTAATCTTAATTTAGCAAATATAATATACATTCACTACAAGTATATTCTAATGAATGTTTTAGACCAACATATGACTTTAATACTACGAGGAATCCAAGCATGAAGGAAATGAGTGAATTTATCAACCATATTCATATTCTATATCTTATTCTGTCTACTTTTGAAAGGCAGTAGGATCTAAGATATAATTTTCCTTTCAGTAACTTTTCATCTTTTATTAATTGAAAAGGTAAAAATGATACATGCATCTTATTATTAGCGTTATGGTAAAGTAATTCAAAATCGTTTCATAAGATAATTCATAATTGTTGTCATTATGAGTGTACGTTTATATATAAATAGCAATAAAAGAACTCTAATTCTTGTACAATCATGTTTAAGTTATATATGTTGCTATAGTGGAGACGTAAATTTAGATGTTCCTGTAACAATATGCAAAGTTTTAAATAGCGATGCATAATGGGATGTATGGTTGATTTTTCACTTTTTTAAGGAAGCCATGATTTATTTTGTGTTTCATCCTGTTTTTATAGTGATGCATAATGCCAAACTCCATCCATGTGTAAGAGAAAAGGAAGATTATTAATTAATGATTTATTTAGATAGAAGTATTTTAAAATATTGTTCTAAAAAAATGAAAGTATTTTAAAAGAAGACATTAAAATTTAATTTTCAATTTAATTGGCTGGAATAAAATATAAAAATTACTTTTTTATTGATAAATTTATGAATGAATTTAAGTTATATCAATATATAAATAGGAATAAATTTTATTTCGAATTCTCTAATACAAATGTTTTTGTATAAAAATCTCAAAATTCATATAGAAGTATATATTCTTAATTGTTCTTTAGATAATACAAATGGCCAAAACATTATCCTCTCCATTTCACTTGAAACGGAAGATTGCCACATTATTTAAAATTTTGAATCATGTGACAATATTTCATCTCTAAATTTATAATATCTAATTTGAAGTATGAAATGGACTCTATCCATTTCACATGAAATGAGAGGATATTTATCCCTTTTCAAAACTCTTGATTCTAAACTATGACATCCAAATTTATATACATGTATATATATATATATATATATATATATATATATGAGAGAGAGAGAGAGAGAGAGAGAGTAAATTCCGTAAGGATGTGGTATAAAACTTATGTTTTACCCCTCCAACCCCAATATACCACATCATCTTATCACATATTTCAAAATAAATATAATCACACCCAATCAATTCCAATACTCATATATAAATCCAATCAAATTAGGATTTTATTGAGATATTATTAGGTGTGATAGAATGTATTGAATTTTGAGTGAAATGCTCATGTAGCAATTACTCTATTAGATGATGTAAAACATTAGTTTTATATCCCATCCTTACCAAATTTGGACTCATATATATATATATATATATATATATATATATATATATAGAGAGAGAGAGAGAGAGAGAGAGAGAGAGAGAGAGAGAGAGAGAGAGAGAATTTCCAAAATAAATAATGGAATTGTGAACCATTAATGGAACTTCAATGAACATTGTGCACAAGTCGGTGATGCAAATGTGAGACAATTCTGGTTGTATATATCTCAATTGAGATCAAACTAAAATAATTTGGATGAAGCTTTTGTCTAGTAAATTTGTGCACTAAGTACAATACGATACGATGCGAGCACGTATCTATATCGAATTGTGTCTTCTACACAAATGTATTTATTAGACGCTGTATCCAAACAATTTTAAGTAATTATTATTATTATTTATGAGGCAACTCTTTAGTATTATTCCCTTGTTAAAGAACAGTCATCAAACTAAAAAGTGAAACAGGTTTGTGGTTTGAGCATCGAAGTTAAAGATGGAGGATGAACGATATTGATGAGAGTAGGGAAATCTAGATCCGTTGTTCTAAAGATGCTCCAACTTGTATGTTTCCACTCGGAAAATGTTCTATAAGAAAGCAGACAAAAAGCATCGATGGGTTTGAAATTTAGAATTGTATTAATTGTAGTGATAATGAGAGACAACTGTCTTTCACTTCAATTATACTTTACACTGTGTTTGGTTAGATGGATTTTAGGAGGGGTGGAAAATATAGGAAGGAAAATGGGGTAGAAAAATGGGTTTTCCTTTGTTTGGCAATGGGAGGAAAACAGGAGGGGTGGAAAATCCGGGAGAAAAATTTCTCTCCCGGTCCCACAAATTTTTTCCTCCCAAATCGGGAGGAAAAGTAAGGGGAGAAAACTGCCTCATTGCAGTTTTACCGTAATACCCCATTCTGGAATCAAGAAAAAAAAAAAAGAACAGAGAGAGAGTGCTGGAGTAAAAAAAAAAAGGAAAGAATGAGAAAGGAGTCAAGTAAAAAAGAGAGAGAGAGAGAGAGAGAGAGAGAGAGAGAGAAAGAGTACTGAAGAAAAAAAAAGAGAGAGAATGAGAGCACTGGAGCCAAGTAAATAAAAAAAAAAGAACTGAGAGAAAGCGCTGGAGAAAAAAGAGAGAATGAGAGCTTACTACTTCATCTAAATGAGGAAGAAGATAAAAAAGAAAGCGGACAGGGATAAGATAAAAGAAGGGGGATAGGGATAAGGAAGGAGAACGTGTGGAGGAGAAAAAAAAGAAAAAAAGAAAAAAAGAAGAAAAACGTATGGATGATATGAAGGTTGGAAAAAGGGGAAATAATATAATGAATAAAAAATTTTAATTGAGAAATATTATCACAATATTTTTATAATAAATTCTAAGTAACGGATTGTTATTAGTTAATATTGATGAGTAAAAAAATAATTTCAGTGCTTGGTTCAAATTAGAACTAGTAACAACTTTTCACATAAATTTTGTTGTGAAAATATTGCGAAAAATGTTGTGGACGTAACACTTCTCATTGAAAAATATAATTGTTGGTAAATTTTATATTATTTAATAAGTACAAATAAATTTATTTCTTACCTATTGTATAATAAGGGTATAATAGTCAATTTATATAAACTACATTTTTTATCCTCTCACTTTTCTTTTCAACAAAACAAAAGAGTTTTCCACCCTCCCACTTTTCCACCCCTCCAACCAAACACAGGAAAACTAAATATTTTCTATCCTCCTACTTTTCCATTCTCCTACTAATTTTTTATCCTCTTACTTTTTCACTCCTCCAACCAAATAGACCCTTGAAGTAAATGCAAGAATTTACTGGATGAAAGACTCAGCTCCCGCCCAATATAACCTCCCCTCAATTGTTTATTTGTTTTGATCAAAAAGTGGATTCGAGTTTAAAATACGTATTTCAAGTACATTGGGCATTTCTTCTCCAGAAGAACAAAAGTACATCGAAATAATAATCACCGTACGTTGCTCGTCTCAAGAAATAATTGGGAGCAATAATTCAATGATATGGAGCATAATAATCTGCTAGGCTTATTTATATATATATTGTTGGATTCAAGTTATATCAAGTATAATTTTAATTAATATTACACATACATACATATATAGTTGGATTCAAGTTATATCAAGTGTAATCTTAACTAATATTACACTACTTAATAACTTATTATTGGATAATGATTTTGACAAATTTACTTTTGGATTACATTATATTCATATACCCTCCATACTTGCAAAATTTCAAGGTAATTAAAGATTAATAATCATGTCATTAATTAATTATTTAAATTCAAGTTTTTGTAATTTAAAATAATCCATAAAAGATGAGTTTATGGATCGTTTGGTAAATAACACTAATTTGTATGAAAATTAGCATGCATGTTAAACATATATAAAACATGTAATTCAGTGGTGAGATTTTTAAAATATAAATTAATAACAAGTTATTAAGTGATGTAACATTATTTAGAGGAGTTCAAGTTACACTTGGTATAATTTTAAAAAGTGTTACACTAGCCAATAACTTAGAAATCTCATTGTTGAATTACATGTTTTATATGTTCTTAACATTTAAGTCAATTTTCATATCAATTGTATATTATTTACCATTCAAATTATAAACTCATCTTTTATGTATTATTTTAAATTACAAAAACTTAAATTTAAACAATTAATTGATGACATGACTATTAATTTTGATCCACTTGAAATTTTGCAAATATAGAGAATATACCAAGATAATGTAATCAAATGGTGGATTTTTCATACTAAGTATAATTTGAACCCAACTCATATATATATATATATATATACACATATATATTTGTGGGTCTTAATTTTGGTTAGGCTATTCCACTCTTTACTAATGAGACATATTGAAAACTTTATGACTGAATAGTATGGTGGATGAAATTTAGAACCTCCAAATTTAACGTATGCTCTTCGAAGACATTGAACTCAGCATCTAATGTTAAAGGGACCCCGCCAGACATATTCTATCATGTATGAAAAAAATAATGAATTTTGTGGTTATGCACAGCTTATGACAATGCGGCTGGCTGTAACTTGTAAGTGTAACACAGGCCAACAACGAATTGTATAATTGTATCTGCTTTGCGGTTGTTTGATTCTTAATCTTAATTATAGAGATGTCTTATTCAGTTAAAGATGTAAAGATGGGCTATAACATTAATATTCTTTTGTTCTTGTTTAAACATTAGTTTAGTTTATCTTTGCCAACTGTAACCCAATAACACTAATCAAGAAAAAATTTCTGAAAAGGAAATTTAATTTAAAAAACACGGCAAGTAACATGTGCATTATAAGAGGATTAGGATTCTACAAGCAAAGAAAAAGAGAGCATCTTCTTTTTAGTAATGCATTACTGTATAGTTTTTTTTTTTTTTTTTACCTTTGTTAATGAACTGTAATCTAGAATCTTTTTTTTTTTTTTTTTTAATAGAAAAAACTGTAATCTAGAATCTAGATAACACTGATCAAGAAAAAAAAAAAAAAAAAAAAAAAAAAAAAAAAAAAACTGCTCCCACTAAATGAAATTCAATAAAAACAAGAAGAGTAACATCTATATTATAAGAGGATTAGATTCTAATAGCATAGGGGAAAAAAAAAAGCATAACATTTTTAGTATTGAGTCTTGACATAATTAATTATTCGCTCCCTCGTATTGGTGCAACATGTCTCTGGTTTAATGAACGAGTACATCCTCAGTATAAATCAAACTTGAGTGTTTGTAACCTGGGCCAGGCAGTAGTATTTTTTAGGACATTGTTTTAAAGGGAGTAGTTTTTTAATGGAACAGTTGTATGCAGCGGTTTCTTTGTAGCAAGTGTGGGATACACAGGTTTATAGAATCCACTTGTTATGAGGGAGACGTTACATGCAACAACTCTATAAGGGTCTGTTTGGATTGAGGGGAAAGGAGGAGAGTAGAGTAGAGTAAAATTGACTAAAAATTGTCTAATTTTGGGTCAAATCTACTATACTCTATTACCCCTCTCTTCCCTTCAATCCAAACGAACCATAAGAGAAGGAAGATCTATTCTCTTGTATAATCCAACCATTGAATAGAAACACAAAAATAGAGACTTTTAGGGGTGTTTGGTATATGTACTTAAAAACTGAAAACATGTGTGGAAATACGTGTGAGTGAAAAAGTATGTGAAAATACGTGTAATGTTGTTTAAAAACTGAAAACATGTATTTGAGTGGGTGTATTAAACAGGGCTTGCAATTCCAAAAAATTAAAATAAAAAAATAAATAAAAGTTTGACCCGCCAAAAATCTTGATGGGCATTTGAGCATGAAAAAAAATATCTAATAAAATTTTCAACTAACTTGGGCGAAATTATTTCCCAATTATTTTTCATCAAAACAGATGGCAAATTTTTCCATGTTAGTGGCTTTGATTTGAAAATTCTCTAAAGCATTGAGGACACGACAAGTGGCACAATCTGGAGATTATATTTGTAAGAGTACTAGAAAAACATGGGGCAAGGATGGCAATCCCAGTTGCAGTTACTGGTGCAAGAAATAAAGAAAAGTGTCATTAAGGTAGTTTAGTAGTATGTAGCATTGCAATTGGTGTTAAATAAGCCTAAAGAAGAACACGTTGAAGTAACAACTGTAGATAATTGTCAAGTCTCAAGTATAAATAGATGATGCATTTTCAAGAAATGATACTAGGAATAAGCTAGAGAACTTGTTATCATAATGAGAGATCATAGTAATTTAGTTTCTTAGGAGATCTTATTGTAGTTCATAAGTTTTACTGAAGAATTTATACTTTTATGTGTTAACATGTAACTTTGTAACTTAGTTTAATCATGTTTATAAGAGATCATTGAAGTTTGATTCTAACTTAGTTTCTTGTTTAATCTAAATATGTTTACTCCGAATCAGTTTGATGTCGGTGTGTGGTAATCTAGACATTGATATGTTTACAGGAACCTTGGAATCATTAATTGTTTAAATGACTTAGGCTTTGAATTGACCTGTTTGCAATTTACTTCCTTGAGATCCAACAACATTAAAAGTGATTTAGAATTCAGTCGTGGTACTTGATAAATATAACTCATTTGGTAAGAGAAATTAGGTCTTGATTTTCAAAATGATACAAAAATTGTAATTTAAAAAATGTTGCGAAAACACGTATTTAAAGTACTCATAACGCAAAAAATGTATTTTGTACCAAGTTTCTAATAATATATTTTCAAAGGTAAAAAACACAATTAAGTTTTTGGTATGAGTATGTATTTTTAAGAAAAAAAAAATTGTTAACATCATATGAGTCTCATGGTTTTACAAATAATTACAACAACGTTATTCAAAATTGTTACTTAAAAGCTGAAAACTTATAGAGAATGACAACCCCCCTCCCCAAAGACACCAAGAACAAAGATTGACACTTGTGGATGCGTTTTATAGGGAGAAATAAACAATTTTGTTAAGGACACCAAAATTTCCACTGATTTCATTTGCACATCTCGTATTTGATTTTGAGATGGGACATATGTGAGCCCACAAAAACATAGGAATGTGTAAAAATCGTTAAAATTTTTTGAATGAGCGAAGGACAATTCCATATCCCCCAAAGAACAAAGGTTGTCACTTGTCGATGCCGTTTATAGGGAGAAATAAACATTTTTGTTCTAGTACAACAAATTTTACATTGATTTCATTTGCACATCTCCTATTTGATTTTGAGATGGAACTTCATGGAGTCCACAAAAAGATAGGAATGTGTAAAAATGGCTGAAACTTTTCGTGCCACAGATTTTTTAAAAACAAAAAAAAGTTGTGCAAGCATTTTCCGAGCACAAAACAGCACAAATGTTACAAATCCCATCCAAATCAGAGGTGACTGAGACTACATAAATGTACCATAAAAATCAACCCCTTCATAATTTCTAGGTATCTATAACATCAAAGTCATGGTCGCATTAAATTCAATGAGCCTTTTATTTTTTATTTCATAACTATATTATCTGGAAGAAAGAGTACTCCGAAAATAAAAACAAAATTTGTACTCACCGCGTTTTCATGGCTTCATCTTACATCACAGAAGAAGAAGAAGAAGAAAACCCATCCACAGCCGTCACCACATTTACATAAAACTATTGCATAGATTTTACATATCAATCAATTAGACACCCAATTACATACAATCCATCTCCTCAAATAATCAAAATTTCAAAAAACTATATCAAAAAGAGAAACGTGCAAATTAATGAGCTTGAGAAAACATATAAAAAGATACAGATACTGCTATTATGATTCAAGAAAGAAAAAAAAAATCCACTGCTATTAATTAATCAATCTATAAATATTTGCTATAACTAAATAGCTACACAGGGTCAAAAACTATAATTACAAGTATCCAATTCACAATATTCACATCTTGAACCTGTTTCAGGCCTTCAACGCAACAATCTTCCATATTTTTAATGCCCAAATTCAAGGGGAAAAACCCCCCAAAAAAAAAAAACAAATTTTGTTAAAAAAATACAAAAATATTAGCCTGCAATAGACCTTGCAATCACAGCAGCACAATTAGCTGAGTTTGTTGTAAGCAATATACATCAATTTGAGTGATCATCGATCATACGAGGTGAGTTGCAACCACTTGAACATGTGGAACTTGAGCTAAAAGAGCCTGCAGTTTGGGTGCGCTTCAGTTTGCGCTCACTCGCAGTCTTAGTCCCAGTTCCAACGGAGATAATTGCGTTTGCAACGGCCTTGATTATTCTGCGTTTGATCTGGCCTCTCTTAGGAGGGAGGGTGGTTAATCGGCTCGGGGATTTGGCTTGTGGGCTGGACATTTTGGTGAAGTGGGTACTGGAAATTTTGAAGATTGATAAAGAGGAAGTGAAGAAAGAGAGGAAACAGAGGCCAAATAAAGCTATGAAGCTGTGGAGTCTGAGAGAGAGAGAGAGAGATATGAATGAATAAAGCGGAGAGAAGAGAAGAGGGTTACTTTTATATACAAGTTTTCGGGGACTGTTTGGGGGGTGTGGTTTCTTGTTACCCAATAAAATAAAAGGTTCTCTCTTTTCTGGGGATGGTGTTATCTAAGTCTATACTACACAGACAGACTCTCTTTTATGCGCCAGTCCAGATGGAGCTACTCTGTTTGCTAGAAGAGAAACTCTTTTTTTTTTTGATAACCTAGAAGGGAAACTCTTGGGATAGAATAATAATACTTTATCATTTTCCATACTTTGAACTTTTTAAAACTTAGACCTTAGAAATATGTTATAATAGTTAACCAAAAAAGAAAAGAAAAAAGAAATATGTTATAATATTTTGTCAAACAATTAGAGCTTAGTTGGAGCCAGTCACGTGAGTATTAGAATGAAGTAGGCCTTGTTTTCTTCGTGGTGCCTTTATAAAGTGGTGGAGGAAGAGATGCTCTTTCTTTTACCTTTCATTATTATGCTATAGGTACAATTTTTTATTTTCTTACTTTCTGTTTATTAACAACACTTTTTCTTCAAATATGCTCGCAATTTGGGTGGTGAACAGTGAAAAATTTTCATTTGTTTTTATATGTAGCCGTCATTAACAATACTTTTATTTTTCCTCACTTACAATCTGATAATTTAATAAAATATTTAAAAATTGTATTGCGAATTTACTATACTTATTCTTTTACTAATGTGGTCGTTATGATTTTACTAAAAAAAAAGCTGTTTCTGTTTACTTTATAATATTTTATAAATATAATTAATTATTTTTAGATAAAAATATTACCTTTTCTTTGTTATAATTATGACAAGTTCAATTTATTGCATATTAATCTTTTTTTTTTTTAATTTTAATTATCACTCATTTGATTTAGGGGTTGGCTCTCTCTGAGACTAGCCTGAGGAGTCTCTTTAACTCACCCAAGGACATTCTACTAAGAATTCTCTCTCTAACCTTAGTCTCCTCATGCTTTTCATGTGATACCTAGTTTTAGTAAAGCCTCCTTCAATCAATAAATTCATTGTAAAAATGCCAACCACATCAGATTTGGACCCACTACAATTGCAATACAATTATCTATCAGGATGAAATCTAACGTTCTTTTAAATCTGAAAAATGAATGTGTATGCATATATAAACACTTACATATTCACACTTCACTTAAAAAAGAGAGAGAATAGATCATAGGAGAAATATCCAAAACTAAGGTGGCTGCATGGACAACGTTGGCGGCATCTCTCTCTCATTATTATTATTATTATTATTTTGTCAATTTCAACATCTCTCTCTTCAACTTAGATGATGATGGGTTGTTTAAGTTATATTTTGTAATAATTTGTTAACTTTTTTGGGTTGTGATTTGTTTGGGCTTATCTGATTGGAGGGAGGGGCATAGTTTTATATTTCTTGCGCCCAATTAGAATTACACAACAAGTCCATAATATACATATAATTTTTTTTCCCTACAACTCAAGGAGGACCAGGGTCCCTTTGGGCCCTTTTTAGACTCCGTACCTCCATTTAAATTGCTAATATCTTTTGATCGGGTTGAATTCTAGCTAAACCATAGGTTAAAACTCTCTTAAAAAAATAATAATAATATAGAGACTTGACATTTAAGAGAAGAGTCTACCTTTAATTTTGTAGCTCATAGGTTGCCTTGGTCATGACCAAGCAATAATAAATTGAAGTAAAAAAAAAGAAAAAAAGAAGAGTACTTCAGAAAATTATAAAAACCAAGTATATTGAACACAGTTGGAAAAGTGCATTGTTCAAGCTAAGTTTGACAAAATCTAAAATTCCTTGCTCAAGCATTTTATTAACGTGCTAGTTTTAATGAGAATGAGCTGTGATTTTATAATCTTATTTTAAGGATAATAGTAAGTTATAGTAATAAATAAAATTGATATAATTCTAGGGTGGGCTTTTTCTAGGTTTGATTTTATTGGGCCTGTTGGACCCGGAAGGAACAAAAAATAATACTAATAAACTAATAAAGATGAATTGATCATGGATTTCTTTCCGTTGAATTTTCCTTACTAGGTAAGAAGTTTTCTCATGCCAGAATCAACAAGAACGATTTTTATTTTTATTTTTTTCAACTCTGTCATCCAGCATGTAGAAAATTAACCAACATGATTTTTTCAACTTCGTAAGTGGCTTTTTATTTATTTAATTAAGCATGGGCATATGCTACGAAGCAAAACTAAGCACCAGGGATCTAGGACTAGGATGTTTAATTAACTATTAATCTAACCTTTCTTTCTTTAATCTCTTGTAAAATCTTTTGATTTTAGCAATAAACTTATTTTTTACCCTAATGGCAGGTAGAAAATACTCAAAATAGATATAATACTCTAATTCTCTACTTATTTTAGCAAATTCTCCTCAGTCACGCCCTAATTTTTGAACCACCAATCACAACACACAATAAAAATTGTAAAAGCAGAAGGGTGGGGGTGTGTGAGCACAAAAAATCAAAAATGCAAAAAGGTTATAGTGTGGTTTTGAATTTTTGATATGCTTTTTGGGAGGGTTTTGGCAAAATAATACAAAAATATAAAGTCTTTAGTTTTTTGTCCACGATACAAAATTATCTGGGAAAATATGGCATATTGCCAAAATCAACAACCAATTTCACGTTGAAAATTAAAATCGGCTAGCAGTGTCGAATTCAATTTAAATAAAAAAAAAAAAAAAAATTGAAAACACATGCCAATTTCCAAGGGTGGGCTTTTTCTAGGTTTGATTTTATTGGGCCTGTTGGTCCCGGAAGGACCAAAATAATAATAATAATAATAAAATAAAGATGAATTGATCATGGATTTCGGTTGAATTTTTATTTCATCTTAATGTATAAGAAGTTTTCTCAAGCCAAGAAGCAATAGCAGAATGGACAAGAATGGTTTTTTCAACACTGATATCCAGCTGGATCAGCATGTCGGAACTTTACAAACATAATTAGATATCAATATTTAAGGTAGGGATGGCAATAGGGAGGGGCGGGGCTTGAGGATGGGATCTTCGTCCCCGCCCAACATGGTTTTTGCCCTTCCCTGTCCCCGCCCTGCCCCGAGGTGCGGGGAAAACTACCTTGCCCCATCCCCGCCCCTTGGGGCCCCACAGGGACCCGCCCCTAATACAATTTTATATATATAAATAAATTTTTTGGTACAATAATATAAATCACAACAAAATAAAATGTTTTAAAATCCAAGCATTTAAATAAACCAAGTATTTAAATAGTCTAATACATAACAACATAATTCAAAATTTCTTATAACTACGTGAGATATATACCAAAAAAAAAAAAAAAAAACTCTTTTAAGTGTAAGCCCTTCACTATTTTGGCTTTTTCTGGAATTGAAGAAATTTTGAACATTCAATTTTGCAATTATTTTAATGTTTTTGGAATATAACTGAATAGAAGATCTCTCCCCTCCTGTGCAAAATACATAATGAAACAATGTGCAAAAACATGAAACAATGTGGGGCCGAATACATGATGAGACAATGTACAAAAACATGAAACAATGTGGGGCCGAATATATCAGCAGACCTACTACCTACTATATTCAAATATATGAAACAATGTGCAAAAAAATGTGCAAAAAACATGAAACAAATCTGCCTATTGAAGTCTGGGCACTACGTAACGTGAATGAGATGAGCCTTGAAAACACGTAGTTCAGAGGGATGGGTCAGAGGCGGCAATAGCAATAGGGTTTTAGAATAAAAAGTATTTTATCTTATATCTTGTACTCTTGTGTTTCACTTTAAATATTAGTGATTTAAGGTTTACTAAATTTACAATTATAGTCTTTATTAGTGCGGGGTGGGGATGGGGCGGGGTGGGTTGGGGATAAAAATACTAAACCCATCCCCGCCCCGCCCCGAGGTGTAGGGACAAAATATTGCCCCATCCCCGCCCTACCACCTTTGTGGGGTAGGGTAAACCCGCACGGGGCGGAGTGGGGCGGGGTAAAATTGCCATCTCTAATTTAAGGTCCATTTATAAGGTTTTTTTTTTGGTTAACATTATCTTGACTTCCCTTTAAATAAATTAAAAAAAAAAATGAAAACATTATCTTGACTTAAATTTTAACGCAGACATGAATCTATTGGATGCACGTTTGCCTCACAAAACTGCTTAAAAACCTAAGCAATGATGACTTTTATGTTACAGAAGAAGTATCCATTTAGATATGGATGAAAATTCATGCATCTGCGTTTTTGCCTTTTTTTCTTTTTTTTTGATCAGTGTCTCTTGCATTGTTCATGAGACATGAACAGTGCATTAAAGCAAATGAACAGTATTTGAGAGAGTGAACAGTAACCTGGTTATTATTTATTTATTTTTATATTATTTTCAGTAATAAGTTTTCAGTTTTTAGCAAAATAAGCGGTATCCAAACACACTCGAAGATTATCATATATTTAAGCATGGGCGTGCTACGAAGCAGAAAAGCACCGGGGATCTAGGATTGTATATACTCCAATCATCCCAAGTCAAGAGAGAGAAGTAAAATGCCGTTTTTATTTATTTATTTATTTATTTTTGTTTTGGGGGAGTAGATTTTAAGAGGAAAAACTAGTGGGACTCGGGTGTTTTCTTTGTGGATAAAATTTAGTTACAAATTGTTTGTAACCTAATTTAAACGTTGGATTGTATGTTCTTTATGCTCTTAATATACATGCCAAATTTTGTACTAATCAAATATTATTTACTATATAATCTATAAAATTATATTTTATGCATAATTTTAAATTACAAAAACTTGTAATTTAAACAACTTGTTAATGACATAGTTATTAATTTTTAATTTTTTAGAAATTTTGCAAGTATAGAGGATATAAGAAGAAAATGTAATCCAAGGTGGATTTGTTAAAATTCACCTTCAATAAAAAAATATTGAGTAAGGTTACTTAGACTATAACCAATTTTGTAGCTAAATTTTGTCATTTCTCCC
Source organism: Quercus wislizeni (assembly GCA_023055345.1). Classification (NCBI taxonomy): domain Eukaryota; kingdom Viridiplantae; phylum Streptophyta; class Magnoliopsida; order Fagales; family Fagaceae; genus Quercus; species Quercus wislizeni. The sequence goes on from JALGQJ010000004.1 coordinate 31,947,181, forward strand.
CAATTTGAAGAAAAAATAGAATAGAAGAGTAGTTGCAATCAAATGGCTAAATTATCTCCTTCTCTCACATTTTCCTAGTAGTGATACAACTACTGCTTCTCTTTTTGTTTTTATTTTTTTTGTTTGGTTCTTTTTAAACTGGGCATTTTGCTCTTCTTCTTCTTCTTCTTCTTTTTATTTATTTTTTTATTTTTTTATTGGGCATGATTTTTCTTTTTAATAAACTTAGGCGATTGTCTTTTTCTTTTTTTGGTTGTTTGTTTTCATTTTTTTTTCTTTTTAATTTGGCATCATTTTTTAATAAGGGTATGTGTAAATTTATAAAACCTCTATTTTCTATTCTTTTATTTTTCTTTCCAACCAAACAAAGAAAATTTTCATCCCTCCACTTTTCCACCAACCAAACACAAATGAAGGAGCCTAAAATTTTTATCTTCACACTTTTCTATTTTTCCAACTAAACAAAGCCTTAGCCCTAATGGCAACCGGTCTAAAATACTAGTTATAATATACTACTTAGTTTAGCAAATTCTCTTCAAGCTCTAATTTTTAAACTATCATTTACAACACACAAATAACACAATAAGATGAAAATAAAGGAAATTTGCATAGTAGCCGAGTTTTTTTTTTTTTTTTTAAATTTTTTATTTGGTATGATTTTTCTATTAGTAATATAGATTTACTAGTCGCTAACCCGTGCGATATATGAGAATAGCTACTAAATGAGTTTCAAGAAGAAAAAGAAAGCTATTATTTTTGAGTTGGATTAGTAACCAAAAATGCATGAAATTAAGAAAAAAAAGATATTGAAAGAAATAGCACAAAGTTTTATTAATTAGTCAAAAGAAATCAATATTGTTTTATTTATTCATTTTTTTGTAGGAAGGAATAAGAGACAAAATGTTGCATTTCTAGTTTAGTTTGTGTTGTATATACATGTATATATAAAATAAGTTGTAATATATATGCCAAAAGGTGGCTAATGAAAGTTCATAAACCCTTCAAATTTGATATACCGAAAGGTGTCTATTGAAAAGTTATAGCCCTTTATATTGGATATATCAAAAAATGTCTATTGACCAAAAAAGTGCCTATTGAATGAAAATGTATCTATTGACGAAAAATGTGCCTACTAAATGAAAAGGTGCATATTGACCGAAAAATGCACATATTGAATGAAAATGCGCCTATTAACCGAAAATGTATCTGTTGAATGAAAAAGTGTCTATTGACCGAAAATGTGTCTATTGAAAAATGAAAAGGCATAAATGTTTAGGTTTTTTTTTTTAATTTTTATTTTATTATTATTATTTTTTAATTTTTAAAATGTATACATGGTATTAATTTTTGTAGTTACATGACACAATAAGGAATGATCAACAAAAAGTCAAACGTTTTAGTTTTATATTATATATAGATAGGCAAGACTTAAATACAATACTTAGATGCTATTCCTTATGTTCCCTTCTTAAGATTCTGCCATATAGATTTTTTCTCATGGGATGGAAGTGTATTTTTTAATTAAGTAGCCACATGACTGAATCTTAAGAAAGGAACTTAAGGAACCGCATCTAAGGTATTGTACCTAAGTTTTGTCCATATATAGATATAGATGTGATAGTAATTTTATCACATTAATTTTCTAGGAACTCATGTCATATATTATGTAATAATTTCAAACTTATATATAAATATATATATATATATATATATATTTTTTTTTTTTTGGTATGATACCTTTATTAATATGGACCAATCTTATTTTAAGTTCCGCTACATCATATGATAACTCTTTTTAAATTTTTTTTTTTTTTATTATCAATTTGAACATAAAATAATTATAGGGCTACACACAAAATAATAACTTTAATTTTTTTAATGAAACAAGACTATAACTTTGTTATATTTGCTAATAGTACAAGTCATATTAAATAATAACTCTAACATCAAATAATAACACCAAACGAGAGAAGGTGAACTCTACCATAAGTATTATATTTCAAAAATCATTATAAGGAATCACCACATTTGGTCCAAATGGTACCTCGCTAGGTACTTAAGGGGGAGGGAGTACGGGTAGTAATAGCCTAATAGGATCATTTCTTATATTAAAAGAAAAAAAAAAAATTTATAAGGTACAATAGAAGGACTCGAAAATAAACCAGTTTCCTTTTGGAAGTTGCAAATCATTTGCCACCCAATATGTCTCAATCAAGTAGAACACCTCCTTTATTTAATTTTTATTAGTCATTTGACTAAAAAAAAGTAAAACAAAAGAAATTGAAAAAGAAAGCATTTTTTTTCCCTAAATGACAAGTGTTAAATATATTAGCAACACGATATGTTATACCATGTTATATATGTTAGAGTGGGTGCCGAAGGGGAAGCATAGAATAGGAATATCGAGAACACAAGGGTTACATATTTCAACCTTATAAGCCTACGTCCACGGAGGAATCGCTTAAGAGCTACATCTTTATTATGTTGTGTTATACCATGTTATATATGTTAGAGTGTATGCGGAAGGAGAAGCGTAAAATAGGAACACCAAAAACACAAGGGTTACATGTTTCAACTTTGTAGGCCTACGTCCACAGAGAAATCACTTAAGGGCTACATCTTTATTATGTAAGATTGTAGTACGATAACCTGAGTTACAATGAACCATAACATGAGTATATATAAGTGACTAAACCTTAGACTATTAGTATAAGTAGGAGTGGGCTTGTGCCTATTACATTGGGCTAATATATCTAATATATCTCTAACACCCTTCCTCAAGCTAAAGGTAGAAGCTTGATGAAACCTTGAGGTTAGATAAATATGAGAAGATCCCTTGAAGATGCCTTAAAGAATGCCTTTGAAGAAACCACGGTGAAGAATGTGCCAATTGATCGATTTCGGAGTTTCAAATGAAGAAACAGAGTCCAAAATCGGAATCTACGCAAAAAACTAAGCAAAATAGACAATTTCAAAAATTTTGACTTTTGGTCAATGGTCAACGCATAAAGTTAAAGTCAAAGTCAACGGTCAATGGATAGTCAAAGTCAATGGTCAGGCAACAGTGCATTGGTCAGCGGGATCCGGGTTGGATTCAAGTTTTTGGGTCAATTTCGTTTCGGGTCACGAATTGGGTTGCAATATTACTAATGTCATCTGATGTGTCGCTGGCGTGTTTTAGGGCTTGCGTGGTTGTTGACATGGACTGAGTGACGTCATCGAATGACATCATGTAGACATCAACAGAAATCTTTCGGTGTGTGTGGCGCGTGTGAGACCCAAGAGGTACGTGTAACTGGTGGTTAGAGCGTGGAGGCACGTGTTTCATCGGAAGAGGGCTAATTTCTCGGGTTTTGTAGATCGGTGGACAATAAGTCCTACATGGCGGTGCGTGTGACCAGAATCCGATTAGAGAGTTGAGAATCCTTGGCTGTGCGTGTGAGGAGGGCCGAAGCCTGTGTTCGCTTGTGGAGTTGCGTGCAACTACCGATGAGGATAGATTTCTTGAGTTTTGGTCGCAGTAGGCTGTTAAGCACGTCTGTGTGGTTGGTTTCACCAAGTAAAGCCTCGATTTGCACAGATCTATGATTGGACGGGCACGACTTGCTTGACTTGTGGATTTTAGGATCTGTTTGAATACCACTTATTTTACTGAAATTGAAAACTTATTACTGAAAGTACTATAGATAATGGTAAAAGTTAGTTAAAACAGTACAGCATGGCACATTAATAGTACCAAAAAGTGCATTGGGGCCCATGAATAATAGCAAAAATAAGCTAAATAGTAAAAGAATTTTAATTTTTCATTGGTATCCAAACACACACTTAGACATGGGTGTGAGCGGTGGTGGCTACATAATTATGTGGAGTCCAGATTCGGGAGGCAGCAAGGCAAGCGGCTATGATGGGGGGTTGATCTGTGTTGTTGTGCACGTGGGAAATTTCTTTGCTGTGTAGAAATGTTTGTTTGATGCCAAGAATGAAATTTGGCTTTGATACCATATTAAATATATTAGCAACGCGATATGTTATATTATGTTGTATATGCAAGAGTGGATGCGAAAAGTGAAGTATAGAATAAGAACATTGAAAACATATGGGTTACGTGGTTCAGTTTTGTTGGCTTACGTCTACGTAGGAATCCTTTAAGGGCTACATCTTTATTATGTAATAATATAATACAATAACTTGTATTACAATGAACCATAATATGAGTATATATAGGCGACTAAATCCTAGACAACTAGTACAGGTAGGGGTGAGCTTGAGTCTATTACATTGAACTAATATGTCTAATATATCTCTAACATCAAATAATAATACCAAACGAGAAAAGGTGAACTATACCATAAGTATTATATTTCAAAAAGCATTATAAGGAATCACCACATTTGGTCCAAATGGTACCTCCCTGGTTACTTAAAAGGGGGAGGGAGTATGGGTAGTAATAGCCTAATAGGATCATTTCTTATATTAAAAGAAAAAAAAATTATAGGGCACAATAGAAGGACTCGAAAATAAACCATTTTCCTTTTGGAAGTTGCAAATCATTTGCCAGCCGCCCAATATGTCTCAATCAAGTAGAACACCTCCTTTATTTAATTTTTATTAGTCATTTGACTAAAAAAAAAAAAAAAAGTAAAACAAAAGAAAACAAAATAGAAAGCAATTTTTTATTTCTTTGAGTGGCGGGGACACACAAAAAAAAAAAAACAAAAAAAAAAACAAAAAGCAAAAAAAAGGTGTTGTCTTTTTGTTTGATTAATCACCCTTTCTTTTCCCAGAAAATTCTTCAGGCTCTAAGATGTTAATTTAACATAACACATCATTTTCCTTCTCTAAGTAGCAAATGATTAATCTAGACCTATTATATATCTTCAGTTCTTCACCAATCAAGCATGAACAGAAGCGCCCCACCTCTTCTCCGGTCCAACTGGTCAAAGTCAAGAGCAACCATCATAGCCGCAAGAAATTTTTTTAAAAATTTTTTAATTAAATTTTTTTTTTACAAGATAGAATTTCTACTATAGTTTAATCTAAGTGTATATAGGATGGCAATTTTACTCCGTCCCGCTTAACCCGCTCCTCCCCGCTTTGCTCCGTGCGGATTTTTCCCGCCCCGCAAAGTTGGTGGGGCGGTGATGGGGGAAGATTTTAGCCCTGCACCATGGAGCGGGGCGAAGATGGGTTTAGACTTTTTAGACCCACCTTGCCCTGCCTCTTCCCATCCCCACCCCGCCCGCGTTGCTAAGGGTTATAATTGTAAATTTTTCATACCCTAAAACCATATTATTTAAACAAATATATCAATATTAGCTTGTTTTATTTTACCTAATGTAGTTTTCTGCCTTTATTTTGTTATATGTTATATTATGAGATTTTTTTGTTTTGTTTTGTTTTGTTTTTTGTTTTTGTTTTTTTGGTGTCTGTCTTGTTAAATGCTTGAATATATTATTCAATTTTTTCTAAAAATTGATTTAATTTGATGGGATAAATTTAGTTGTAATTTCAAGTATATTTTTTATTAATGAAATAGGTTTCATTAAAAAAAATTATACTAATTTTAAGGAAAATGAACAAAAAGTAGAGTTTTACGGGGTGGGGCGGGGCTTTGCGGGGCCCTAAGGGACGGAGATGGAGTGAGAAAGTTTTCCCCATCATGCAAGGCGGGGTGGGGATGAGACAAGACAAAACCAAGTCGGGCGGAGACAAAGACCCCATCCTTCAGCCCTGCTCTTCCCCATTGGCATTCCTAAGTGTATATGTGTGTGAAACTCTCTCTTGAAGACTTGAATCTTGACCTTTACCCTCCACACCCCACAAGTACTTATACTTATGAAGTGACCACCGCACCAAGGGTGTGCGGTGGTCATAGCCGCAAGAACTTGCATGACCTATTCTGCACTCAGCCGCTTTATTTATTAGAAACAAACCTTTCATAATTTCATTTAATCACTATAATTTCTAGGTACTGTTTCTAAAAAAATATATATTTATAGGTAGTGCATGCACGCACCGAAGTCCAAAGTCCAAATTCCAAACGCATATCAAAATAATTTACTCATTAGCAGAAACGTGACAGGCCATAAAGCAATTCTGGTGAAGGGGAAGCCTCATATTTTATAATATATACTAATATTTAATCTTAATTTAGCAAATATAATATACATTCACTACAAGTATATTCTAATGAATGTTTTAGACCAACACATGACTTTAATACTATGAGGAATCCAAGCATGAAGGAAATGAGTGAATTTATCAACCATATTCATATTCTATTATTCTGTCTACTTTTGAAAGGCAGTAGGATCTAAGACATAATTTTCCTTTCAGTAAATTTTCATCTTTTATTAATTGAAAAAGTAAAAATGATACATGCATCTTAGCGTTATGGTAAAGTAATTCATAATTGTTTCATAAGATAATTCATAATTGTTATCATTATGAATGTACGTTTATATATAAATAGCAATAAAAGAACTCTAATTCTTGCACAATCATGTTTAAGTTATATATGTTGCTATAGTGGAGATGTAAATTTAGATGTTCCTGTAACAATATGCAAAGTTTTAAATAGCGATGCATGATGGGATGTATGGTTGATTTTTCACTTTTTTAAGGAAGCCATGATCTATTTTGTATTTCATCCTGTTTTTATAGTGATGCATGATGCTAAACTCCATCCATGTGTAAAAGAAAAGGAAGATTATTAATTAATGTTTTATTTAGATAGAAGTATTTTAAAAGATTCTTCTAAAAAAATAAAAGTATTTTAAAAGAAGACATTAAAATTAAATTTTCAGTTTAATTGGCTGGAATAAAATATAAAAATTAATTTTTTATTGATAAATTTATGAATGAATTTAAGTTCAATATATAAATAGGAATAAATGTTATTTCGAATTCTCTAATACAAATGTTTTTGTATAAAAACCTCAAAATTCATATAAAAATATATATTCTAAATTGTTCTTTAGATAATACAAATGGCCAAAACATTATCCTTTCCATTTCACTTGAAACGGAAGATTGCCACATTATTTAAAATTTTGAATCATGTGACAATATTTCATCTCTAAATTTATAATATATAATTTGAAGTATGAAATGGACTCAATCCATTTCACATGAAATGAGAGGATATTTATCCCTTTTCAAAACTCTTGAATCTAAACTATGACATCCAAATATAATATATATATATATATATATATACACTAGCCTCTGAGTACGCACGTGAACGTGTGCTCAGAGGCTCTTTTATTTTTTAGGTAAAAGTTAATAATTTGCATATATTATAATATAGAAATATATATATATATATATATATATATATATATTTTTCAAACAAATAAAAAGGATAAACTTTAGAGATAAACAGTAATTATAATTTCTTTTTTGAACGTGAAAGGTCCTAAATTTTAGGAATTCTCCTTTTGAATTCACAATGAAATTTGTTAATTAACATTTATGAACATATTACTAAATAAAGTTATCATTCATTAATGATGGTATTTTTGAACCACATAAAAGTCCAGTTGAAAGAAAGGAATCCCCTTATATATAGTATGTGTATATATATATATATATATATATATAGAGAGAGAGAGAGAGAGAGAGAGAGTAAATTTTGAAAGAATCTCGTGTAAAACCTATATTTTACCCCTCAAATCCTAACATGCTACATTATCTTATCACATATTTAAGAATAAATAGAATTACACCCAATCAATTCTAATACCCATATATAAATCCAACAAAATTAGGAGTTTATTGAGATGTTATTAAGTGTGATAGATATTGAATTTTAAGTGAAATGTTGATGTGGCAATCACTTATTAGATTATGTAAAACATTGGTTTTACACCCATTCTTACCAAATTCGGACTCATATATATATATATATATATATATATAAAGAGAGAGAGAGAGAGAGAGAGAGAGAGAGAGAGCACAAAAGAATTTCCAAAATTAATAATGTTATTGTGAACCATTAATGGAACTTCATTGAACATTGTGCACCATTCGATGATACAAATGTGAGACAATTCTGATTGTATATATCTCAATTGAGATTAAACTAAAACAAATTGGATGAAGCTTTTGTCCGATAAATTTGTGCACTGAATATGATATGATGCGAACATATGTCTACATCAAATCGTGTTTTGTACACAAATGCATCTATTAGAAGCCATATCAAACAATTTTAAGTAATTAAATTATTATTTTTTTGATGAGGCAGCTCTTTAGTATTATTCCCTTATTAAAGAAAATTCATCAAACTAAAAAGTGAAACAGGTTTGTGGTTTGAGCATCGAAGTTAAAGATGGAAGATGAACGATAATGATGAGAGTAGGGAAATCTCGATCCGTTGTTCTAAAGATGCTCCAACTTGTATGTTTCCACGTGAAAAATGTTCTCTAAGAAAGCAGACAAAAGGCATCGATGGGTTAGAAATTTAGAATCGTATTAATTGTAGTGATAATGAGAGACAACTGTCTTTCACTTCAATTATACTTTAAAGTAAATTGAAGAATTTACTGGCTGAAAGATTCAGCTCCCGCCCAATATAACCTCCCCTCAATTGTTTATTTGCTTTGATCAAAAAGTGGATTCGAGTTTAAAATACGTATTTCAAGTACATTGAACATTTCTTCTCCAAAAGAACAACGAAAAAAAAAAAAAAAAAAGCACATGGAACATAATAATCACCGTTGCTCGTCTCAAGAAATAATTGGGAGGAATAGTTCAATGATATGGAGCATAATATTCTGCTAGGCTTATATATATATATATATATATCCTCCAGCCAGGAAACTCTAGCAAACCGATCCAAGCTTTAGAAAAGCCTTTAGTCAAGTTACCCACAACTAGGCATACCAGCCTCAGCCACCCTAAGGATAAAACGGCCTTAGATGCAGTTACCCAAAAGCTAGAAGAACTTGTGAAGAGGGAACCAGTCACCCCTTCAGCAAAAGTTCTGAATATCCAGACATCCTCTAGCAATTCCAGCCAAGTCTCGGACCAGGAGTTTGAGCAATTAGAAACCCAGTTTCAGGATTTAGAGGTAAAACGGCTTTACCACCCTGATCCTAGCAGCTCAGCCAAGAATTGGTACCCTAGACCTTCACCCCCTGACCTCCGGTACGAGGAAAGGAACGTTGGTAACCAATTCTCAGTAGCCTCTGGTAGACTCTATGAATGGAACATAGATGGTTTATCAGAACAGGAAATCCTAAACAAAATCCAGCATATGACTATGGTAGCCAACAACTACCTGGACGAAGGCCGTCCCCATAAAGAAGTCATAGAAATGATGGCGTTAGGATTCACTGGCAAACTCCAGCAATGGTGGAACAATTGCCTTACTGAAGTGTCTAAAGAAGACATTAAGTATGCCATCCAGAAGGATGAGGAAGGCTACCCCATCATCAATGAGATTGAACAAGGAATCCCTGATGGAGTCAATACCCTGATCTATACGATCATGAAACACTTCATAGGAAAACCCAGCAACATTACAGCTAGGATATATGAGCAGCTGAGCAACCTTAGGTGTAAAACCTTAGGAGAATATAAGTGGTATGAAGATGTCTTTACCACTAGAGTCATGCACAGAAGAGATTGTAATTCTCCATTTTGGAAGGAGAAATTTATCAATGGTTTACCTACCCTCTTCAGCCAGAAGGTCAAGGAAACCCTTTGCAGCCCCTTAGGTATCATAGATTATGATAACCTAACCTATGGAGATATCTCTAGCACCATTCGAAGTGAAGGAATGAAGATGTGCAGAGATCCCAAAATCCAAAGCCATATCAACAAAAACAAAGCCAAGTACGAAATAGGACATTTCTGTACACAGTATGGCTTACCCTCAGTCAAACCTTCCAAAAGGAAATCCAAGCACAAAGGAAAGGAATCCTTTGAAAAGCCCTTTAGGAAGAAACCAACCAAGTACTATAAAAAGCAGAGGTACAAGACCGATGATTTCTATAGGAAAGGAAAACCCAAGGAACCCATTCCACAAGCATCCAGCAAATGCTACAACTGTGGAAAGAAAGGTCATTTCAAGAATGAGTGTAGAGCCAAGGCCAAGTCCCTTATTAACACCCTCATTAGTGACCAACCCAGCAAAAATGAGATCTTCAAGTTACTAGAACTTGACCGCTCTGATAGCGAGTCATTCAGCATCTGTAGTGACAGTGAGCTTCGGCAGTTATACAGGTCATCCTCTGATTCCTCTAGAACCAGTACTTCTAGCAGCCAGGATGAACCCACACCATGCAAAGATGGTTGTTGTAGGAACAGAACCATCAATGTGTTAAATAAGCAAGAAGAACTTCTGTTAGACCTCATAGAGGCCATAGAAGACCCCATCATTAAGGCCCAGAAGCTTACCCTTTTCCACCAAGCCCTGGTTAAGGAAACTAGCAAGCCTCCCATTAAGATCCAGCAACCTAAAGTAGATTTAGAGCAAATCTACAATAGGTTTACCCAGTCAAAGAAGGAAGTTACAGTCAACGACTTTCAAAAAGATATTAAGGAAACCAAATCAGAAGTTAGAACCCTGAAGCAAGAACTAACCATTCTTATGGTCGATTATGATCTCCTTAATAGAAGAATCCAATTTTTGGAAAATACTTCTCATCAAAGCAATGAGGAAAGTCCCTCAGATGAAGAAGACAGTCGGACAGTCAACCCCACAGCCGGTCTTACCCAAGAACCCAGTACAGATTTGTTCTTAGAGACCATTAGCAGAGTTAACTTCCATAAATGGCATTCCCGAGTCAGAATTGTCATTAGCAAAGAATTTGAGTTTGAGGTCATAGCCTTAATTGATTCAGGTGCCGATCTTAATTGCATTCAGGAAGGAATCATTCCCTCCAGATACTTCAAGAAGTCTAAAGAAAGACTGACGTCAGCAAATGACGGAAGTATGCATATTAATTTCAGTATCCCTCAAGCTGAGGTTTGCCACGGCGGCATATCCTTTATGACAAAGTTTGTCCTAGTCAAAAATATGACAGATAGAGTCATCCTAGGAAACCCATTCTTGTGTCTGTTATACCCTTTCATCACAGACAATGAAGGAATCACAGCCCATCCCTTCAACCAGCCTGTCAAATTTGAGTTTGTAAGAAGCCCAGAACTTTGGGAAGTCAGCTCCCTCGAGAAAGCTTCTATATCCAAAACTCTCAGTACTCTCACAGCCTATAATCAAGCTCAAAACCTTGATTCAGCCAAAACAATTGATGATCCTTTCAGCCCCATTCAATTGTCATCATGCATCCATCATAAAAATATTTGCATACCTGCATCCATCAGTTTTAAAAGAAAAAAGGTTTTTAACAAGCCCTTAAAAATCTTATTTCATCCAAAACTTTATTGGCAGGAAATAGCAACAATGACTTCTCCAGCAGAGAAGAAAGGCAAAGGGAAAGTACCCGCAAGGGACTACCCTCAAGACAAAAGACTACCAACAGCGGGACAGTCTTTTGTAAAGCATGAAGGCGCTTCCTCTACCAGCCATAGAGGAGCAATATCCCTTCAAAGTATGTACCCAGAAATGGTTACGTATTCCAGTGGTTTTATGGCTATAACTCTTGAGAGAGTCAGAAAAAGGACCCTGCAATTTAGCGGAGGAATATACACAAAACTCCCTCCTACCACTAAATTCATCATTGACAATCTCCAACGAGCTTTTATCCAAAAACACCAGAGCCTTTTCCAAAGAACCCTTAAAGCACTAGAATTGCACCTAGTAGAACTTGAGGCTGGAAACAGGATTCTCACTAGTCAACTCTTTGGCAAAGAGGATATCCATTCCATGGATAAAATGACTATCATGAGCACAGACTACGCTAGGTTAAGTCTTAAGACTCAAAACCAGCTTAGAAGTGCTGTCGCCAACTTGCCTTCTGATATACAAATGCGTATATTTAGAAGCAAGGCAATGACTGAATCATGTGACCAGTGGTTCAGGCATTTTGAAATTATGGTCACCACCCATTTCCCCGTTCTCGGAGAAGATGCAGGTCTCATTAATACTGCCTCTATCCTAGATACCTGGAGCCTCTACTTTGGAAGCAGTCACATGGTTCATGAAAAAGAACATCCTTATCCCGGTCTAATAGTCAACTATGAAGACGGAGCAGACGATGAGGACAGAGACCCATGCTGGCTTTCAAGAATGTTTGAATATGGTTTCCTTAGGCTCATCAAGCTAACGAACCATTTTCAAATCAGTCAATTCCCCCAGATAAGGCAACAAGTGGTCGAAAAGATCAAAAGTCCTTTTGTATCCATCAGATGCTGGAGTACTCTCCCACAATGGGACGGTAACAATTGGATGACTGTTCAACCTTCCCACCACCTTGTTTTGATTAATGGGTATACACACAATGGCCCCTGGTATGATGGCGATTCAGGTCTTTCCTATACTGATCCCTTGGCCCTCGCAGAATGTTGGACAAACTACTTCAACAATGAACTCCGAGATGTCACCGGTAAACTATGGGAAAATTACCATTTTGTTGGCAATACTGGCAGAGTTACAGTATTCACCACCAAGCCATACTCAGAAGCATTCAATACCCAAAGGATCGACCACACAGGCTTTCCTCAGTACTCAGACCAGATAGCAGAATATGAACCTCTCCTTTATTGTGGGTTTTGTAATCTGTTTGATAGGTATCATGAGCACGGCCATGATGATGATCCACCGGCCTTTGATCCATATGACGGATATCCCTCTGGATATGATACAGACTGATATTCCAGAAGGGTCCAGCAAAAGAGAAGCAATCCGGTTACTATTCAAAATCAGCACCAGCCACTGAATTGAACAGTATCCGCATTATCAACAGTACCAGCATCAGCAGGTTACTATTTCTACAGTACCCCAATCCGGAAAAGCAAGGGGACAAGTCACTGTAGCAGAAACAGTAAAAGTTTTACTGTTCATCGACACAATCATTCAGGGTTACTATTGCTTTCGGTGGGAACAGCTTTCACCTCAGTAAAAGCAATTTACTCTCCGTGATTTCAGCAATCTCCAGCAGCATCCAAGGCTCCCTCCAGCCTATTTAAGGAAGCCAAGTCCTCAGTCTTCAGCAGGCTTTAAAACTTCTACCAGCACAACAGAAGTCAGCACCTCCCTCTATCAGCAAAGGTTTTCACAGCAGAAATACCTTAGAGGTCCAGTCCAGTTTTAGGAAGAGTCTCCTAAACACAGTCCCCCTTCCCTCAATTGTAAGCCACAGTCGGCTTTTATCTGTAACTTCCGCATAAGGCCACAGTCGGCCGTTTATCTGTAACTTACCTCCAACCCAGTAAAAATGAGATCTTCATGTTACTAGAACTTGACCGCTCAGATAGCGAGTCATACAGCAGTGCTAGTGACAGTGAGCTCAAGCAAATCTACAGGTCATCCTCTAGTCCCTCTAGCACCAGTACTTCTAGTGGCTCGAATGAACCTACACCATGTAAAGATGGTTGTTGTAGGAACAGAACCATCAGTGTGTTAAACAGCCAAGAGAAACTTCTCTTAGACCTCATAGAGGCTATAGAAGACCCTATCATTAAGGCCCAAAAGCTTACCCTTTTCCAACAAGCCTTGGTTAAGGAAACCAGTAAGTCAGCCATTAAGATCGGTCTTGTACCTCTGCTTTTTATAGTACTTGGTTGGTTTCTTCCTAAAGGGCTTTTCAAAGGATTCCTTTCCTTTGTGCTTGGATTTCCTTTTGGAAGGTTTGACTGAGGGTAAGCCATACTGTGTACAGAAATGTCCTATTTCGTACTTGGCTTTGTTTTTGTTGATATGGCTTTGGATTTTGAGATCTCTGCACATCTTCATTCCTTCACTTCGAATGGTGCTAGAGATATCTCCATAGGTTAGGTTATCATAATCTATGATACCAGCCTTAATTGATTCAGGTGCCGATCTTAATTGCATTCAGGAAGGAATTATTCCCTCCAGATACTTCAAGAAGTCTAAAGAAAGACTGACGTCAGCCAATGGCGGAAGTATGCATATTAATTTCAGTATCCCACAAGCTGAGGTTTGCCACAGCGGCATATCCTTTATGACAAAGTTTGTCCTAGTCAAAAATATGACAGATAGAGTCATCCTAGGAAATCCATTCTTGTGTCTGTTATACCCTTTCATCACAGACAATGAAGGAATCACAGCCCGTCCCTTCAACCAGCCAGTCAAATTTGAGTTTATAAGAAGCCCAGAACTTTGGGAAGTCATATATATATATATATATATATATATATATATATATTTTGTAAGGACCCTTGGTTTGGACCTCCAACTTGTGAACAGTTAATAGGGGCCCGACAAGCCCAACACAATATATTTATTAAAAAGTGGATCTTACAAGAAAGAATGTTTCAGCTAATCAAATATGGGCCTTACATGAAAGAGATTAAGGCAGGAAGAAAAACACAATATGGTAATAGCACTCCTCAGTCAAGTCTGAGGATAAGTTGTTCTTATATATACTCAAGCTTTTTCTAAGTACAAGATATTCGCTCTTTGTTCTGTTTGTTTTTCCGGTCATTACATGCCCCATATATCACAGGGGCATTTTCTTTATATAATTTTATTCTTTTTCAATCCCAACCTTCCACTTGTTGATTATGTAGGTGATTCTTGGATGCTTGTCCCATCAAAGCCCTCCTTGAAACTTTGTGTGTAGCTGTAAGGCTAAATATCACTGTTCAAGCGTCATTTCCATATAAATGCGGTCAGTTGGTTATGTATAGAACATTTAGTATATGTCTAGATCAGGATGAATTTTCCTGCGTCTGGTGTTTTGCGTTTTCCTTCTTTTTTTTTTTTTTTTTTTGATGAATGCGTTTTAGCTTTTAGAGACAAGTGCATTGTTCACGCATTATTCATACACTGTTCATGGGACCCACGGCACTATTCACACATTTAAAAATTATTTTCCTACAGTGTTTTCAGTTTTAAGCAAAATAAGCTGTATCCAAATGGAACCTTAATGTGATGGTAGAAGTCTTCTTCTCAGATATTTCTTAGTTCACTATTGACTCTTTTAACTAAAGCTTATCCTCAAAAGTATGGTTGCCTCTCGCACGGTATTCTCTAGGCGGCCGGGTTCTAACCCTCTATAACGCCTCCTGAGAAAGTTTGGCTCATCGGGAGACACCACTTGTTCGTTGTTATTTGTCCTTGTTCTCGGTCCATTAACCCACATACTTATCTTATTGTTTAATTATCCTCGGGCTCCTTTGCATCCTCGGGCATGGCCCACATACTAACCAATACTCCTACTTGGTTCTTTTATCCACACACACACACACACACACACACACACACATATATAACTTCAAGATAATCAAATATTAATAGTTGTGTTATCAATCAATTGTTTAAATTCAAGGTTTTGTAGTTTAAAATAATCCATAAAAGATGAGTTTATGGATTGCTTGGTAAATAACACTGGTTGGTATGAAAATTGGTATTTATGTTAAACACATATAAAACATGTAATTCAATGGTGAGATTTTTAAAATATGAATTTAATAACAAGTTATTAGGTGGTGTAACATTATTTAGAAGAGTTCAAGTTACATTTGGTATAATTTTAGGTGGTGTTACACAACTGAATAACTTGGAAATCCCACCGTTGAATTACATGTTTTATGTGTTCTTAACATTCATGCCAATTTTCATATAAATTGGATGCTATTTACCATTCAAATTATAAACTCATCTTTTACACATTATTTTAAAGTATAAAAACTTGAACTTAAACAATTGATTGATGACATGGCGATTACTTTTGATCAACTTGAAATTTTGCAAATATGGAGAATATACCAAGATAATGTAATCTAACAGTGGATTTGTCAAAATTCGCATTCATTTAAAAAATATTGATTAATGTAATATTAAAGTTACACCAAATGTAATTTGAACCCAACCCATATATATATATATATATATATAGTTGTGTCTCTTATTTTTTGGTTAGGCTATTCCACTCACTAATGAGACATACTAAAAACTTTATGGATGAATTGTGGTGCCCTAATTTGATTGATTATGTGATGTGTGTGGATGTGTGATGAGTCCTACATCAGGTATTTGCTGGGTAGATCTAGGCTTTATTAACTAACAACTACAAGGAGCCACAATTATGACTAGTTCTTTTGAGGTATAGTGCAGATGTGGCTAGCGCTTTTCCTTGGGTCGTTATTTATGGTATCAAAGCCGGCCTGGTAACCTTGTGTGGGCTCGGAGACACTACCCCACAAAGTGGGCCCTAATGAGGACGTTAGGGATTTAAGTGGGGGAGATTGTGATGCCCCAATTTGATTGATTGTGTGATGTGTGTGGATGTGTGATGAGTCTCACATCGGGTATTTACTGGGTAGATCTGAGCTTTATTAACTAACAACTACAATGAGCCTCAATTGTGACTAGTCCTTTTGAGGTATAGCGCAAATGTGACTAGCATTTTTCCTTGAGTCGTTATATATGAGGGGTATGAGGCTCCAAAGCGGATAATAACTACACAGGTGGATTGGGGTCGTTACAGATGGTATTAGAGCCATGCCCTAGCCGAAAGTGTGGGCCCCACACGTGAGGACGTGTGTGCCTGTAAGGGGGGTGGATTGTAGTGATCCAAAAAGGGGGATCTTGCATTCCATGGAATCCCACATCGCCTAGGGAAGCACATGAGAATATGTTTATAAGGAATAACCTCCCTTTAATGTGTAGAGGCCTTTTCCCCCACTGCTGTGTGCTTTGGGGGAGAACAAAACCTTGAGGGGTATGAGACCCCAAAGTGGACAATATCTACACAAGTAGGGTGGGGTCGTTACATGAATAGTATGGTAGATGGAATTTGAAACCTCCTAATTTAACTTTATGCTCTTCAAAGACACTGAACTCACCATCTAAATGTTAAAGGGACCCCGCCAGACATATTCAATCATGTATGACAAAAATAATGAATTTTGCGGTTATGCACAGCTTATGACAATGCGGCTGGTGTAAGTGTAACACAGGCCAACAACTAATTGTATAATTGTATCTGCTTTGCGGTCGTTTGTTTCTTAATCTTAATTATAAGATGTCTTATTCAGTTAAAGATGTAAAGACAGGCTATAACATTAATATTCTTTTGTTCTTGTTTAAACATTAGTTTAGTTTATCTTTTCCAGCCGTAACCCAATAACACTAATCAAGAAAAAATTTCTAAAAAGGAAATTTAATTTAAAAAACACGGCAAGTAACATGTGCATTATAAGAGGATTAAGATTCTACAAGCAAAGAAAAAGAGAGCATCTTCTTTTTAGAGTACTCATAGCAGTGGTGCTATATTGGTATATTGATATTTTTTAACTCCTCAAACACCAAAAAGCATGCTCTAGCAGTGGAGCTAAATCTATTTTTTTTAGCTCCATTGCTATAGTGCACATCTATAGATAGATGTGCACTATTCATAAGAGCTAAAAAAAAATTATTTTATTAAATTTCTCTCTCTTCTTTCATTTAAAAAATATTTTCTCTTTTTTTCTTTTTCTCTCTTCGACTTCTCTTCTTTCTTCCTTTTTCCTTCTCATTTTTTTTCTCTCCCTCATCTACTCTTTGCTTTGCCAATTTGTTCTGGGTTCATCTTCATCGCCGTCCCATGCCACTGACCCATCTCACCCAGTCTTCCATCTCACCGCCGACCCACTCGCTTGGCTTCTCTGGTATCCATCGTGCTTGGCTTCTCCGGTATCCATCGTGCTTGGCTTCTTCGGTATCCCATTCCACGCCTACCCACTCGCCAACGTGGCCCTCGATGGGCCCCACGTACTTCACCATTCCGATTCTTCTTGGATTGTTCGCTAAGTGGACTCGCTGGCCCACTCAGAACTTCGGGCTCGACTCGGCCAAGTCGTCCTGCATTTTCTTCTTCTTCTTTCTTCTCCGGTGAAAGCTCTTAACTGAACATTTATTTCATATTCGTTTTACTTATTTATTTATTTTTTCTTGCTGTGGACTGCTGGTGGTGGTGGTGGTGGGTGTGGTTGTGGCTGTGGTTGATGGTAGAGGTGGTTGTGGTTGGTGCTGTGGATGTTTTTTGGGTAGTGAGATATATTATTTTATTGTAAGGGATATATTATTTTATTATGATGTTTATATTATTTTATTGTGTTGAAAGCTAAAATAGATCCACTATTGCAACATGAGTGTAGGTAAAATAGATAAAATAACTTTTGGTGGAGCTAAAAAGCTAAAATTTTAGCTCCATTGCTGTGGATGCTCTTAGTAATGCATTACTGTATAGTGTTTTTTTTTCAATGAATTGTAATCTAGAATCTTTTTTTTTAATAGAAAAAATTGTAATCTAGAATCTAGATAACATTGATCAAGGGTGTGTTTGGATATTGTTTATTTTGTTGAAAACTAAAAATAATAATAATAATAAAAATTTTGGTTATTGTTCATTAATGAAATCATTGTGCATTTGCCTAAATGCACTGTTCATGGCAAGAGGCGCTGGATTAAAAAAGAAAAAAAAAAAAAACGCAAACGTAGGAATTATAATTCCTATCCAAACGCCTTCCAAGTTAAAAAAAAAAAAAAAACTGCTCCCACTAAATGAAATTTAATAAAAACAAGAAGAGTAACATCTATATTATAAGCGGATTAGATTCTAATAGCTTAGGGAAAAAAAAGAATAACCTTTTTAGTATTGAGTCTTGACATAATTAATTATTCACTCCCTCGAATTGGTGCAACCTGTCTCTGGTTTAATGAATGAGTACATCCTTAATATAAATCAAACTTGAGTGTTTGTAACCTGAGCCAGGCAGTAGTATTTTTTAGGACATTGTATTAGAGGGAGTAGTTTCTTAATGGAATAGTTGTATGTAGTGGTTTCATATTATGAGGGAGACGTTGCATACAACAGCTCCATAAGGGCTTGTTTGGATTGAAGAGGAAGGAGGGAGTAGAGTAGAGTAAAGTTGACTGAAAATAAGCTAATTTTTGGTCAAATTTACTCTACTCTACTCCCCCTCTCTCTCCTTCAATTCAAACGAATCATAAGCGAAGGAAGATCTATTCCCTTATATAATCCAACCATTGAATAGAAACACAAAAATAGAGAATTTTACAATTCCAAAAAATTAAAATAGAAAAATAAATAAAAGTTTGACCCCTCAAAAATCTTGATGGGCATTTGAGTATGAAAAAAATATCTAATAAAATTTTCAATTTACTTGGGCGAAATTATTTCCCAATTATTTTTCATCAAAACAGATGGCAAAATTTTTCATGTTAGTGGCTGTAGGTATAAGGGGCCCAAGAATATATGATGGGCCTTGGGCCTTGTCCAAGGACACTTTGCAGTTCGATGACAGATAAACAGTAATGAGTATATAAGACTCCTGGTTCCATGAGCGAGCTATAGGTGAGAGTGCTGAGG
Source organism: Quercus wislizeni (assembly GCA_023055345.1). Taxonomy (NCBI): domain Eukaryota; kingdom Viridiplantae; phylum Streptophyta; class Magnoliopsida; order Fagales; family Fagaceae; genus Quercus; species Quercus wislizeni. Next base: position 31,966,647 of record JALGQJ010000004.1, read on the forward strand.
AAGGTAAGCCGATGAGAAGTATCTCCTTGGCTAAGCGAAATAGAGGTCAGAAAGAGTGTCCTGTCATCTAGGGTGACCTTCCGGGAAATTCTAGTGATAACGATATACTTTATGGACGTACAGGACATTTAGGAGGTGGGAAATATCTGAGCGAAAGCTGCTACCACTACATTGAATGTTCTGCATCTAACTCTTTGGCCGCATTAATAAGGAAGTGATACCCGAACAGTAGTTTTTAGCCTTAAAGTTACTCTCCAGAGACTTCAGGAAGGGATTGATGTGACAGGGATCGACACTAATAATCTAATCTATAGATGGAAGGCGGAGATGAAGGCAAAGTGAGAGTACAAAATAGGAAGAAGGCAATGAGAGTAGGGAATCGAGAAATAGGAGAGGAAAATACGGTAGCAATCAAAAAATTGAACTTATGATCAAACTTGAGAAGAAATATATAAGAACTGATTTCCTTGGATTGTGCCGAAGACAACCTTTTTTAGATTGAACCAGTCTATCTTCATTTTCTTGTCATCTGGATCCATTTTGCTTGTTGTTTGATTCATTAAAGCTCAGTTTTCCAACCCATTCTCTACAAATTCATTGTATTGGGCTTTTTGGGCCTAAGTTCATACAACCTTTGTGCTTGGGAGCTAAATTGCATCCTTACAATTGGTGCCGTCTGTGGGAATCTTTGGTGCTGTAGTGAAATTAACGTCCAACCATGGTAGGTTCAGGTCCGAATCTGGAAGAATATATGGGATCCCAACGTCAAGATCATTTTGTTAATCTTGAGCGATGGAGGGACTGGGAAGTTAGTGTACATACCACCCATACTAGCGGGAGCCAGTCTCTAGGTGGGAGCCAACTTTCTCATGAGGAGAATACTAGAGCCATGCAACTGGAGATTGACCACCTTAAAAGGAAGTTGCGCCACGAATGGCGAAGACAAACTCCCTCAAATGCTGACTTTTCTTCTGGCGATGAGGAGGATGGTAATTATAGACCCTGGTCAAGGAATCCCCTTAGTGAGTCTTTCTCGTATGATGAGTACAACCACCATAAGCGCAGGAACCGGAGCTCATCTTCCAAAGGTTTGGGAAATGATGCGATGAGCAGAACACTCAACCAGATTTCCAAATCACCTTTCATGTGTAGAATTGAGGAGGGAAGACTTCCTTGGCAGTTCATTCAACTAACGTTTGCCATGTACAATGGTCAAATAGACCCTGTGGAGCATGTGAGCCCTTTCAACCAGAGAATGGCAATGCACTCCAAGAATGAGGCCTTGATGTGCAAGGTGTTCCCCTCTAGTTTAGGGCCCGTGGCCATGAGGTGGTTTGATGGCTTAGGAGCGAGATCCATTGATTCCTTTAAGGAACTTACTTAGGCATTTGGATCTCGCTTTATCACATGTAGCAGGGTGCCTCGGCCCTTAGATTCTCTATTGTCTATGACCATGCGAGAAGGGGAGACCCCGAAAACATACTCGGATAGATAGTGGGAAATGTTCAATGAGGTAGATGATGACTTTGACGATGTGGCCATCAGAACTTTCAAGGTCGGCTTACCTGCTGAGCATGGTTTAAGGAAGTCTTTGACTAGGAAACCTGCTATCAGTGTACGCTAGCTCATGGACTGAATTGATAAGTATAAGAAGGTCGAGGAAGACCAATAATAGGGGAAGGGGAAGGCTAAGGTTATCCTTCAAGAGAGGAGGGATTTCAAGTCAGACCAATACAACAATAATTAGCCCCGGAGAGACTATGCTAGGCAATTGGGGTCCACCAATACTCAAATGGTTAATGCAGTGTTCTGAGAACCAGTACATCAAGTTTTGGAGAAGATTAACAACAAGCTATTCCTTAAATGGCCAAATAACATGGGAGGCGACCCCACGAAACACAATCAAAGCCTTCACTGCCAATACCACTAGGACCGAGGGCACACCACAAAGGATTGTAGAACTTTGTGAAATCATTTGGATCAACTGGTTTGAGAGGGAAGGTTGAAACAATTTCTGTATCATCCCACTGGTCAGGGGGACTAGGTAGGATCAGAACCTTGGAGGGATGCTTCGTCGAGAGCCCTTTTGGGCATAATCAACGTCATCCTCACTGCTCCGAGGAGGACTGGTCCTCGTCCGTCCAGGGTGATATCTATGGCTCGGTCGCCTGCCGAGGATTCTGGACATGAGTCAAAGAGGGCTAGGGTAGAAATTTGACCAGCATTGAGCTTCTCGGACGACGATAAGGGTGGGACCATATAACCACATGATGATGCCCTAGTAGTCACCCTCAAGATAGGGGGTATGGTGTGAAGAGGGTGCTAGTAGATTAGGGTAATGGGGCGGGGATTATGTATCATGATTTGTACAAGGGGTTAAATTTGAAGCAGGAAAATTTGACGAGTTATGATTTACCTCTGGTGAGTTTTGATGGAAAGGTTGCTATTCCAAAGGGTCAGATTAGACTACCCGTGCAGGCAGGGTCAGAGGTGGTGGAGGTGGATTTTATTGTGGTGGATGCTTATTCTCTATACACAGCCATTGTAGCACGACCTTGGCTCCATGCCTTAGGGGCTATTTCTTTCACCCTCCATTTGAAAGTGAAGTATCTGTTCGGGGATCGAATCGAGGAGCTAGTAGGGAGCTAGTCCGTGGCTAGACAATGCTTGGTAGCCGCTATCATGCATCAGCCTGACATTGGGTCCTCGGCCTCTATTAATAGGGGTTTATAGCAATCAAGGATTTCGATGTTACTCGTGGATGGGATAGCCGAGGAGGCAAAGTGTGAGGATTTAGAGAAAATTGTTGTAGATGACGATCCCGAGAAATTTTTTCAGGTTGGAGCTTAATTGCCTCCTTAGGAGAAAGAAGAGCTGGTAGAATTTCTCAGGAGGAACATTGATATATTCACATGGAGTGCTTACGAGGCTCTGGGGGTGGATTTGAGATTCATCTGTCATCATTTGAATGTTAATCCATCTGTCACCCCTAAAAAGCAACCACCTCGGCGCTCATTTATAAACCATTCTGATGCTGTCAAAGATGAGGTGGTGAAACTCAAGTAGGTTGAGACTATTAAAGAGGTGTTTTTTCTTGAGTGGCTGGCCAATACTGTAGTGGTGAAAAAGAAGAATGAGAAATGGCAAGTGTGTGTGGACTTCACAGATCTAAACAAGGCCTGTCCGAAAGACCCTTTCGCTATGCCTCTGATAGACCAGCTAGTGGATGCAACTGTAGGCCATCATTGAATAAGCTTTTTAGACGCATTTTAGGGATACCATCAAATACCACTGGCTTTGGGTGATCAAGAAAAGACAGTTTTTATCATTTTTACAAGAAATTACCACTACAAAGTTATGCCCTTTGGTTTGAAGAACGCAGGGTCTACCTATCATAGAATGATGACTAGGATGTTTGAGCTACAATTTTACAGGAATATTGAAGTCTATATAGATGATATGGTAGTGAAAAGTAAGGTGGTGTTCAAGTATGTAGGGGACCTTGGGGATATTTTTGAAATACCGAGGAGGCACAGACTACGCCTTAATGCTTCAAAATGCTCATTTGGTGTGGGATGAGGCAAGTTTCTGGGCTATATGGTCACTCATTGCGAAATTGAGGTCAACCTTGATTAGGTTAAAGCAATTAACAATTTGCAACCACCTCGAAATCCTAAAGAGGTCTAGAAGCTAACAGTAATGACCGCTGCCTTGAACCGGTTTATCTCTTGGTTCGCGGACAGATACAGACTCTTGTTTTAGTTATTGAATAATTGGAAGGGATTTGAGTGGACCGAGGAGTATGTATTGGCTTTTCAATAGCTTAAAGAATACCTTTCTTGGCTACTTGTCATGTCCAGGCTTGAGGTGGACGAGGTCTTGTTTGCCTATATTGTTATGGCTTCTCATGCTGTAAGCTTAGTGCTGATACAAATTGACGATGGTGTGCAGAGGCCAATCTACTATATAAACAAGTCGTTACATGAAGCAGAAGTTCGTTATCTACCATTGGAGAAGGCTATTTTGGCAGTAATACATGCTACACGTAAACTCCCCTATTACTTCCAATCCCACACAGTTGTTGTTTTAACTCAACTACCGCTTCGATCATTACTTCGGAGTGCTGACTTCACAGGGAGGATTGCCAAGTGGGGTACAATCCTAGGGACTTTTGACATCAAGTACATGCCTCGCACCTCTGTCAATGGTCAAGTCCTTGCAGATTTGGTGGCCGAGTTCGCTGAATCCCCATTGGGAGAAGAGGTAGAGAAGCAGGACATGGATGGAACATTAGTTGGCATGGTCTCCTTGCAAGAACCTTTATCTTGGAGGGTGTATGTTGATGGTGTAGCGAATCAGAGGGGATCTAGAGTAGGACTAGTGTTAATATCTCCTGAAAATATCACTATTGAGAAATCTTTAAGACTGAGATTCTTGGCCATAAACAACAAGACTGAGTATGCTCTATTGGTGGGGATGGCCATGGTTCAAAAAATGAGCAGAAAGGCAGTGGAGATATTCTCGGATTCAAGATTGGTCGTAGGCTAAGTGAAAGGGAAGTTAGAGGCTAAGGATGTGAGAATGCTAAAATATTTGAATCAGGTTAGGCACTTGCAATCAGGATTTGAGTTTTTCAGCTTGCTGCATATCCCTAGGAGTGGCAACACACATGTTGACTCTCTGGCCACTCTTGTGACCTCCTCGACATAGGGTTTACCTTTGGTCATCCTCATTGAAGACTTGTGCATGCTTACTAAAGTGAAGAAAAAGATGATCCATATCCATCAAATTAGGGTGGGGCCTAGCTACATGGACCCTATAGTGCTATTCCTTAAGGAAGATATCTTGCCCGAGGTGAAATCAGAAGCTGACAAGGTGTGAAAAAAGCCCCTCGGTTTTGGCTGTCTGGGGACCAAAAATTGTATAAGCGCTCTTTTTCTGGGCTGTACTTGCTATGCATACTCCCTGAAGAATCAAAGCTACTCCTTGAGGAGTTACATGAAGGGATTTGTGAAAGCCACACAGAAGGTAGATCTTTGTCTCACAGGGCCCTCACTTAGGGATACTGGTGGCCGAACATGCAAAAGGAATCACAAGAGTATGTGAAAAAGTGTGATCAAAGCCAAAGATTTGCACCAAACATTCACTAACCGGGAGGAGTCCTTAATCCTCTGTCCCGCCCCTGGCCATTTGCTCAATGTGGTTTGGACATTGTAGGTCATTTCCCTAAGGTAGCAGGGAATAAGAGATATTTGCTAGTCGGTACGGATTACTTCACCAAGTGGGTTAAAGTTGAACTGTTAGCAAATATCAGGAACGTGGATGCTAAGAGGTTTGTTTGGAAAAATATTTTCACTCAGTTCGGGATCCCCTATACCCTCATCTCAAACAACGGCCTTCAGTTTGATAGCAAGGCATTTAGGAGGTATTGTTGTGACTTGGGAATTATGAATAGGTATTCCACCTCGGCCTATCCACAAAGGAATGAATAAACTGAGGCTGTCAATAAGGTCATAGTGAATGAACTCAAGAAAAGATTGGATGATGTGAAGGGAAAATTGGTGGAAGAGCTATCACACGTCTTTTGGATGTATCAGACCACACCTCGTAGGTCAACAGGGGAGACACCATTTTCAATGACTTATGAGGCCAAGTTTGTTATCCCTCTGGAGACTGGATTCCTAACACTAAGAACGAGTTCTTCCACCCTAAGCAACAATGATGGGCTATTAGGAAAGAGCTTAGACTTAAATGAAGAGCGAAGAGAAAATGGCATGGTTCAATTGGCGTATTATCAACAAAAGCTCAAGCAAGGGTATGATGCCAACGTAAAGTTAAGGCCACTAGCACCTGGAGACTTGGTGCTAAGAAATGTTTTAGGTACTGTAAACAACCCAGCATAGGGAAAATTAGGGCCCAACTAGGAAGGGCTGTATTGCATCACCTTGGTGGTTGGAATAGGTGCCTATTATCTTGAAGACCTAGATGAGAATGTTGTACCACACCCCTGGAATGTAAACAATCTGAGAAGGTATTATTATTAATAAAAGTTTCCCTTGTCATATTCTCATTTATTACATTACGTGTTATATTTCCTATTATTTATTTGAATATCAAATAGAACCTTAGTCATACATGGCTTTTCGAACCATATACCTTGGGTAAATTGATATTTTCAGACATCTTTCTAAATGTTAAACAGAACCTTAGCTATGCTTGGTCACTTGGACCACATGCTTTGGATAAATTAATACTTAATGACAACTTTCTAAGTGCTAAACAGAATCTTAGTTATGCCTGGTCCCTCGGATCATATGTTTTGTGTAAATTAATACTTAATGACATCTTTTTAAGTGTTAAATAGAACCTTAGTTATGCCTAGTTCCTCGAATCACGTGTTTTAGGTAAATTAATGCTTAATGATATCCTTCTAAGTGTTAAACAGAACCTTAGTTATGCCTGGTCCCTCGGACCACATGTTTTAGGTAAATTAATACTTAATGACATCTTTCTAAGTGTTAAATAGAACCTTGGTTATGCCTGACTCCTCAGACCACATGACTTGGGTAAATTAACACTTTTTATTTATTTTTCTAAGTGTTAAACATAACATTGGTTATATTTGGCTCCTTGGACAACATGCTTTGGGTAAATTAACACTCTTTATTTATTTTTTTAAGTGTTAAACAGAACCTTATTTATGCCTAGCTCCTCGGACCACATGCTTTGGGTAAATTAACAATCTCTATTTCTTTTTCTAAGTGTTAAACGGAACATTTGTTATGCCTAACTCCTCAGACCACATGCCTTGGGTAAATTAACACTATCTATTTACTTTTTCTAAGTGTTAAAATAGATCCCAGGTTATACTCAGCTCCTTGGATCACTTGCCTTGGGTAAGTTAACGTTCTTGGTTATTTACCTAAGTACATGGTCATTTTCCTTATTATTTATACGTGTTTAATTTGTTTGAGTTAGTAGCAATGTACTGCTGTTAGCTTTGGAAAAGTCAGGGTGGCAATAATTTACTATTGTTAACAACATCATTAGTTTTAAGTCCCATCAGAGGGAAAAATGATAACTACACCAACTATAAAATAAATATTACAGAAAAAGGAAAGATTCATAAAGTAAAAAGTGCAGCCTTTTTTATTAAATAAAGGAAATGTACATTATATACAATGGCAAACTGGCACCACAAAAGAAAATATACAAAGGAAAACTACCAAAAAAAAATAAAATAGAAAGGAAATAAAATCCTAAGAGCTAGGACTTGGCTGGAGGATGAGGGTCTTCTTTCTTGCTCGGCTGAGAGGCAGGAGTAACTTTGGCCTTAGGGTCAGCCTCTTTGGATTTGGCCTCGACCTTCTTCGCTTTGACTGCTGCATCCTTGGTCTTGGCGGCATCCTTGGCCTCTGATGGGGGCTTGGCCTCCTTGCCTTTGCCCTTATCCTTGGCCACCTCAGCTTCTTGGCCTTGATCACCAGCTTGGCTGGATCCTTTAGAAGTCTCGGAGGGGGGAAGAAGGGCCTGAGCAATCAGGGGTTACTTAAAGGATTCTGGAGCAAGGGCAAAGGGAGGTGGGAAGGCAACTGGGATTTCGCAGATGTTAGGAGGGTAATAAACACTCCCAGCCTGCCTCCACTCCGAGGTAGCAGGGACCCCTGCAAGGTTGAGGGCTTCCATCTATATCTCTTTGCAGTAATCCTTGCATACCTCGGCCAGCTCCTTAGCCAGCCAGATCTCGATTTCTTCTACCCCAAGGTTATAGGACGCTTGCCTTAAGGCCTTCGCTACTTCCTTGGCCGTCTGAGCGGCGGCTTTGGCTTTCTCCAAATCAGCTTTAAGGTCCAAGACCAGCTGCTTTTGTGTGGCCAACTCTATCTCGATAAGATAGAGCTTTTTACACTGATCTTCAGCCTGGTCCTAGACATTCTTTAGGCCAGCCTCAGTGCTCCTCCGAGCCCTTTCCTCGACGGTCAGCTTGGAGGAATTCTTGGTTCTTTTGCTTTATGGCTCCCAGGGCTTTGTTGGTTTTAGTGTGGAGGTTGGTCTCAACCTTGGCCTTGTTCCTAGCGTCCTTGACCCATTCCTCAGCTACAAAAACCTCTTGGATAGCTTGCATAAAAATGACAAAGGAATTCCATGTAAAATAGAAAAAGAAGAGAGAATGGAAAGGGCACCTTAGCATTTAGCTAAAAGATATGATGATGAACTTACCATGGCAAGATCCCTTTTCAGGGACATGAAGAGGTCTGGTTACCTCATGTGTCTTAGAGCGTCTATGTCTTTTGGCAGGAAGAAGGGCTGCTCTAGGGCTTCAGCAACATAGGCAGAGTGTCCTCTCTAGAACTCTCTATTGGAGGAGTGCCAAGGGATGGTAGTGCCATCCAGCTCCAGCCGAGGAGCCCAAGTACGTTGTTGTTGGTGCACCTCAGCCATAATTAGGTCCTCTCTACTATCCACAGAGGAGGCCCGCTTGTCCTTGGCCGTCTTCTATTGTTTGGCCTCATTCTGAGGGACCACCTCACCTTTCTCCACTTCCTCCTCCTTCCTTTTCTTCTTTAGGTTAAGGATGGGGAGCAGACAAACTGTGGTTGTAGAAGGAGGAGCGGGAGGCGGGAGGGTAAGGGGAAGTTGGGATTTAGGGGCCTCCTTGGATGATGACCCTTTATTCCTCCCAACCATGAGGTCCCTCAAGCCTTTCCTCGGATTTAGAGCCATTGCGTCTTCCTCCTCGGAGCTGTTATCTACCTCGACGATTATCAACTGGGAGAGCGAGCTGCTAAGGATTTGTCAAGCTCACCCTCAGAATCTGAGATCTCAATGGGATCTGCTCGCACCTCTTCTTCTTCCTCGAGTTGGAATTGATTTATTTCCTCCTCAAGTGATAGGCGTGAGGAAGCAGTTTCTTCCCTCGAAGCCACTACCTCTGGGAGTGCAAGAATGGGAGGCAGCTCAGCTGGCATGATGTCTTCTCGGGCAAAGAACCCAGGTACAGATTCATCTATCCTGCGAAGCCTAGGGTTGCTTGCCCTGATCGTGTGGCCCACTTCCTAGAAGATTTCTGAGATTGGTTCAAAGTCTAAAATTAGGTGGACCGCTCTTAATTGCCTGTCCTTACTCACGAGCACCTTGGACCTCAAGACTCTGTTGAGATTCGCGACTTTGACCAAACTAAGGCGGGGCACTATGTGCCTCTTATCTGCAAAAACAACCGAGGAGAAAATCATGGTCAGACCAATAAAACCCATCATCAAAGGAAAATGAAATATCAAAGGAAAGAGTGGCAAAGCTAAAAGAACTAAATCCTGTGCCAAGAGACCTAACCCTAGGGTACCCCACCTGGCTTTCCCTCCCGAGTTGGGCAATGAAGACTGTCGTGCCATTCCCTAGAGGCAATCAAGTAGTCATTCTTCATGCTCTTGTTGGACTTAGGAAGACATGATACAAGCCTAAAAATGTTGGACTTGGACTTGAGGTAATACCCTGAGTCAGCAAGTGAATGGCACACGTACATATGGACGATGTCATGCTAGGTAAGTCTCAAACCCATCTGCTCATTGAGAGCATTGACGCTACCTAATACTCTAAATAGGTTAGGAGTGCACTTGTAGGGACACAGCCTATGGTTGATTAGGTAGTCTTGGGTCACCCTACTCATGGGAAGCGTCATTCCTTCTTCTATGAAGGCAGTCATAAGAATGACAACCTCCCTTTCATTTCTATTTGTAACTACCTGGTCTTGAGCACAATACCGCAGGGCAACCCCCTGTGGAATGTGATATTTGGCCCTAAAGCCCTCCATACCAGCAGGAGAATCTACGAGATGCTTGAATCTACCCATCTAAGCCAATTAAGGGAAAGTAAGGGAAATGTTTTTGAAAAGGAACGAAAGATTAGAAGGCCGAGGAGGTTGGCCGAGAAGAAAAGAACTTAAGGACGTAGAGACTAACGAAAATGAAAATAGGTGACACTTTAAGAGCTTCTTGGAAGTTGGGAGATTTGGGAAGACTTGAGAGCTTGAGAGTTTGAGAGGTCTTAAGAGTTTGCAAATTTGTGAAGTAAAGAAAAAACGTAAACCCACCAGGCACCTTATATAGGAGGCGGAGTTAAATGGGAGTTATCCCGCTCAAAATTCAAGGAGAAATGCCAGCTGTAGGATCAACATCCCACCGTAGGATGCATGGAATAGAGCGCTGCCTGGAGCAATTAATGAGACATTTGCGGGCTTCGAAGCGTTAAGAATAGTTATAGGACATGCGAAGTGACATTCTCATGTGTGGAAATTAGATAAAAGTGTGGAATTAATTATCCAAAGTCAAAACCCCATTTTTTCTCCTCAGACAAAAGGGAGAAAACCAGAGTTTTTAGGGGCTATTGGAGGGATAAGGGGCCCAAGAACATATGCTGGGCCTTGGGCCTTGTCCGAGGATACTTTGTGGTTCGAGGATAGATGAACAGTAATGAGTATATAAGACTCAGGGTTCCATGAGCGAGCTATGGGTGAGAGTGCTAAGGAAGGTAAGCCGAGGAGGAGTATCTTCTCGGCTAAGCGAAATAGAGGTTAGAAAGAGTATCTTGTCATCTAGGGTGACCTTCTGGGAAATTCTAGTGATAACGATATACGTTATGGACGTACAGGACAACTAGGAGGTGGAAAATATCTGAAGGAAAGCTATTACCACCGCATTGAATGCTCTGCAGTTAACTCTTTGGTTGCATTAATGAGGAAGTGATACTTGAACAGTAGTTTTCAGCCTTATAGCTACTCTCCAGAAATTTCAGGAAGGGGCTGATGTGATAGGGATCAACACCAACAATCTAATTTACAGATGGAGGGCAGAGATGAAGGCAATGAGAGTAGGGGATCGAGAAATAGGAGAGGAAAATATGGTAGCAATCAAAAAATTGAACTTATGTTCAAACTTGAGAAGAAATATATAAGAACTGATCTCCTCGGATTGTGCCGAAGACGACCTTCTTTAGATTAAACCAGTCTATCTTTATTTTCTTGTCATCTGGATCCATTTTGCTTGTTGTCTGACTCATTAAAGCCCAGTTTTCCAATCCACTCTCTACAAATTCATTGTATTGGGCTCTTTGGGTCTAAGTTCATACATCATTTGGGCTTGGGAGCCAAATTGCGTCCTTACAGTGGCTTTGATTTGAAAATTCTCTAAAGCATTGAGGACACGACAAGTGGCACAATCTAGAGATTATATTTGTAAGAGTACTAGAAAAACATGGGGCAAGGATGGCAATCCCAGTTGCAGTTACTGGTGCAAGAAATAAAGAAAAGTGTCATTAAGGTAGTTTAGTAGTATGTAGCATTGCAATTGGTGTTAAATAAGCCTAACGAGAGAAGAACACGTTGAAGGAACAATTGTAGATAATTGTCAAGTCTCAAGTATAAATAGATGATTCATTCTCAAGAAATGATACTGGGAATAAGCTAGAGAACTTGTTATCATAATGAGAGATCATAGTAATTTTGTTTCTTAGGAGATCTTATTGTAGTTCATAAGTTTTACGGAAGAATTTATACTTTTATGTGTTAACATGTAACTTTGTAACTTAGTTTAATCATGTTTATAAGAGATCATTGAAGTTTGATTCAAACTCTTAGTTTCTTGTTTGATCTAAATATGTTTACTCCGAATCAGTTTGATGTCAGTATGTGGTAATCTAGACATTGATATGTTTACAGGAACCTCGGAATCATTGATTGTTTAAATGACTTAGGCTTTGAATTGACCTGTTTGCAATCTAATTTACTTCCTTGAGATCCAACAACATTAAAAGTGATTTAGAATTCAGTCCTAGTACTTGATAAATACCCTGTTTGGTAAGAGAATTTAGGTATTGATTTTCAAAATGATGTGAAAATTGTAGTTTAAAAAGTGTTGTGAAAACACGTGTTCAAAGTACTCATAACGTAAAAAATGTATTTAATACCAAGTTTCTAATAACATATCTTCAAAGGTGAAAAAACATATTTGAGTGTTTGGTATGCGTATGTATTTTTAAGAAAAAAAAATGTGTACTTTATGCATTTTTAACATCATATGAGTCTCATGGTTTTACAAATAATTACAACAACGTCATTCAAAATTGTTACTTGAAAACTAAATACTACTAGAGACAGACAACACCCTCCCTTCCCCCAAAAGACACCAAGAACAAAGATTGACACTTGTGGATGCGTTTTATAGGGAGAAATAAATAATTTTGTTAAGGACACCAAATTTTACACTGATTTCATTTGCACATCTCGTATTTGATTTTGAGATGGGATATATGTGAGCCAACAAAAACATAGGAATGTGTAAAAATCGTTGAAATTTTTTGAATGAGAGAAGGACAATTCCATATCCCCCAAAGAACAAAGTTTGTCACTTGCGATGTCGTTTATAGGGAGAAATAAAATTTTTTGTTTGAGTACAACAAATTTTACATTGATTTCATTTGCATATCTACTATTTGATTTTGAGATGGAACTTCATCGAGTCCACAAAAACATAGGAATGTGTATAAATGGCAAAAATTTTCGTGTCACAGATTTTTTAAAAACAAAAAAAAAGTTGTGCAAGCATTTTCCAAGCACAAAACGGCACAAATGTTACAAATCGCATCCAAATCAGAGGTGATTGAGGCCCTGTTTGGTAACTTAGTTCTAACACACATTTTTACATTTTAAACAACATTACACACACTTTTTCATTCATACGTATATCAAAAACACTCAAACAATATTACTCGAACTCCTCTACCAAACAAACTTTAGAGTTTGAGACTCTATAAATGTACCATAAAAATCCACCCCTTCATAATTTCTAGGCGTCTATAACATCAAAGTCATGGTCACATTAAATTCAATGAACCTTCTATTTTTTTATTTCATAACTATATTATCTGGAAGAAAGAGTACTCCGAAAATAAAAACAAAATTTGTACTCACCGCCTTTTCATGGCTTTACCTTACATCACAGAAGAAGAAGAAAACCCGCGGTGCAGTTTTGTTCTGCCCTCCCACCAAATAAAAAAGAAGAAGAAGAAAACCCCATCCACAACCATCACCAAATTTACATAAAACTATTGCATAGATTTTACATATCAATCAATCAGACACCCAATTACATACAATCCATCTCCTCAAATAATCAAAATTTCCAGAAACCATATCAAAAAGAGAAACGTGCGAATTAATGAGCTTGAGAAAACATATAAAGGAATACAGATACTGCTACTATGATTCAAGAAAAAAAAATCCACTGCTATTAATTAATCAATCTATAAATATTTACTATAACTAAATAGCTACACAGGGTCAAAAACTATAATTACAAGTATCCAATTCACAATATTCACATCTTGAACCGGTTTCAGGCCTTCAATCCAACAATCTTCCATATTTTTAATACCCAAATTCAAGGGAAAAAACCAAAAAAAAAAAAAAAATGTTAAAAAAAAATACAAACAATACAAAAATATTAGCCTGCAATAGACCCTGAAATCACAGCAGCACAATTAGCTGAGTTTGTTGTAAGCAATAATACATCAATCTGAGTGATCATCGATCATACGAGGTGAGTTGCAACCACTTGAATATGTGGAACTTGAGCTAAAAGAGCCTGCAGTTTGGGTGCGCTTAAGTTTGCGCTCACTCGCAGTCTTAGTCCCAGTTCCAAAGGAGGTAACTGCGTTTGCAACGGCCTTGAATATTCTGCGTTTGACCTGGCCTCTCTTAGGAGGGAGGGTGGTTAATCGGCTCGGGGATTTGGCTTGTGGGCTGGACATTTTGGTGAAGTGGGTATTGGAAATTTTGAAGCTAGACAAAGAGGAAGTGAAGAAACAGAGGAAACAGAGGCCAAATAAAGCTATGCAGCTATGGAGTCAAAGAGAGAGAGAGAGAGAGAGAGAGAGAGAGATGAGTGAATGAAGCAGAGAGAAGAGAAGAGGGTTACTTTTATATACAAGTTTTCTGGGACTGCGGTGTAGTTACTTGTTACCAAATTTTTTTTTTTTTATAAAAGGTTCTCTCTTTTCTGGGGATGGTAGTATCTACTCTATACTACACAGAGACTTTCTTTTCTGCCTAGTCCAGGTGGAAATACTTTGTTTGCTAGAGGAGAAACTCTTGGGACAGAATAATTATACTTTATAATTTTCCATACTTTGAACTTTTTAAAGCTTAGACCTTAGATAGAAATATGTTATGATATTTTATCAAATAAATAAAGCTTAGTTGGAATCAGTCACGTGAGAATTAGAATGAAGTAGGCCTTGTCTTCTTCGGGGTGCTTTATAAAGTGGTGGAGGAAGAGATGCTCTTCTTTTACCTTTCATTATTAAGCTATAGGGACAATTTTTTTCTTCTTCTTACTTTCTGTTTATTAACAACACTTTTTCTTCAAATATGCTCATAATTTGGGTGGTGAAGAGTGGAAAATTACAATTATTTTTATATGTAACCGTCATTAACAATTTTTTTTTTTTCTTCACTCATAATCTGATAATTTAACAAAATATGTAAAATTGTATTGCTAATTTACTATACTTATTCTTTTATTAATGTGCTTGCTATGATTTTACTAAAAAAATGAGCTGTTTCGGTTTACTTTATAATAATTTATAAATATAATTAATTATTTTTAGATAAAAAATTACCTTTTCTTTGTTATAATTTTGTCAAGTTCAATTTATTTCACGTCAATCTTTTTTATTTTTTATTTTTTATTATCACTTATTTTTAAGTTTTCTCTTGATCATAAATTGAATTTGATGGTAAGATATTGGAGAGGGGTGGGGGAATTGACAGTAAGAAAATTGATATTTACAGTGATTTGACCATTTCTGCATTTAAGGCATATCCGAAAAATTGTAGGCCTAAAGTCCATGTCGATTTCACATTTACTTTTCACCACTGTTGTATCCCTCTCTCTCTCTCTCTCTCTCTCTCTCTCTCTCTCTCTATATATATATATATATATATATTTATTTATTTATACATATATACATATACATATACATACACACACTACTCTTTCCTACTTCTCATCCTTATTAGGGATGGTAAGTTGGTAACATAACAGGGTGGGGGCAGATTATGGGTATCTTGTCCTCTTTTTAGAGCAATTAAAATATGTGAGGGATGACAGTAAAGAAGGTGAGATCGAATAAGTTAGAGGTACGTTGGCATCTCTAATGTGGTGTGGCTCTAGATTTGATGAGATAGAAATGAAAAAGAATCTGTAATGGTAAGCGTGAGAGTGCTAAAATATAGAAATATACAAGTGTTTTGGGATGGTAATATAAATTATATAATATACAAGAATTTAATAAATTATAAAATAGAATATGCATATAAATATAATTCTATATGTAAATAATATATATATATATATATATATATATATATATATATATATATATATATATATAACTTGGTGAGTAAAACTATTTCCACCCCGTCACCTCTTGGGGAAAGAAAAACCCATGGGACGAAGTAGGGTACGTAGGGCAAGTCAAAGTGAGGCAAGGACCCTCACTCTTTTTGCTCTCACATTTAGAACATGATTTTACTCATGTTGAAATGATTTTGATTCTATTTTTAAATATATTTATGTTGCTATTTCTTTGCACTATTGATCGTATTTTAAAACGATTTATGCATTGTTATTAATGTTGAGCAACTCTTGTAACTCTAAAAATGTAGATATATAGAGGATTCATCATTACTGTATTAAGAAGAAATACACAAAAATCTCCATGTGCTTTTCCCGTAAAAGTGTAAAACACAGATCTCCCTTAAAGTTTTGAGTTTAATATATATATATATATATATTTTTTTTTTTTGGTTGAGATATTTCAACCTATAGCGTTCACTTCTGATGATAGTTCTATATCATCAGACTAAGACACAAATCGACAGCTTTTGATTTAGGTAGGGATTGATTCCCAGATTTTTTATTCAATCGATCATCAGAGATTTTACAAGTTGAGTTAACTGGAACTCACAAGTTTAATTTTTTTTCTTTTAATATACAAAATAGAAATTCCACTATAACCTAATCTAAGTGTATATATGTGTGAAACCCCCTTTTAGAGACTTGAACTCCGGTCTTTTCCCCCAACACCTCATAAGTATTTATACTTGTGGAATGACCATCATACCAAGGATGTGTGGTGGTACAAGTTTAATACTTAATACAATACAAAATGACACCAACTAACACTTAGAAAGAGCTATAACATTATTATTCCAAAAAAAAAAAAAAAAACCAGAAGAAGAAGAAGAAGAAGAAGAAAGAGCTATAGCTTAGTAGCAGCAACTACAAGGGCTCACTTTTATATTTTGAATAGCAATCACAATCCCACAAAATTCTTAAGTTTAGAAACCCTTTTCACACACCTAAAATGATTTTAAAACAAAATTTCATTCATCGATTACGAAACCGTAGTTCATAGAAATTTCAAGTTGACACCAATCATTCAATTGTTCAACAAAAGCACACATGCATCTTAAGAAACAAAGAGGAAATCTGTGGAGAATATAGGGACAGGAGATGTTGTATACCATAGGAATGGACGCTTGAATTCAAAAAACCTCTGCCAGTTTCATCATTTTAAGATGCATGCATGTATAACTCTACTTCATTTGATGATATGGGTTCATGAGCATGATTCCATGTAATTTAAATTAGGGTACATGATCGCATAATTTGCAAAATGAATACTCAATTCAGATGACATGCTTAGAAATTTGAATTTGAATGAATTCACATGTTAAACATGAAATGAATGGAAAAAAGAAAAATGATCTTTTGATGTTTTAATGTTGACATGCTCATTAAAAAGATGAGCATGTCAACATATGAATGATGTTTCAAATCTATGTTTTCTGTTATTTTATTATCTTCGTAGGACATGACATGATCTGTTTGTATAAGTTGAATGACGCATAACATGAAAATGATCATTTATTTTTAGATGACCGACTAAGGTGGGGCAAGATAGGTACTTAACATCTTCTCTTCTCACACCCTAACCTTCAATTTTAGATTAATAGTTTAAGACTAGGCTTTTTCAATGTAATTAAGAGCCAAAACCATATAATTTTTTTCAAACTGTAACTTGGATCTAAAGCCTTATAATTTATATTTTCATTCTATCACAATGTAATTTCAAATTTCTTAATGAAATAATTATGTGTTTCATCTATTTTTTTGGTTTTTGTATCTCTAACAGTTTCTTATTTTTTTACTTTAATAAAATAAGTGGCAACTCCAAATTGTAAAGCTCTCAATCTAGGAAGTAAAGTATTGTTAGTCGGGTTATTACATTGAGACTCATTTAATCCCCCGCTTCTCACAATGTGAAACATTTGAAATTCCCCCGAAATGTCTATATAATCCAAACAAAAGTCTTTAATTAAATGGTATAAATTACTTATATAATCACATACATTCTTATTGGAAGTGTAAATGGTGGGAAGATCTTATATGGTGATGGTTTACACAAAGTGACCGTGGTGATTATTATTATGAAGGTCTGTCCTCACTTTGATTTGGGTGAATCGGAATTTCGTCAGTTTATTTGGAAAATGACATAAACATCTCATACAGATGTTCAACTCAAAATCAACCTAATCCTACAAATGTTCGGTTTACTTTTGATCGGTAGCAATATGCATGTGACGATAATTTTCGATGTGATATAGTTTTAGGCTTCTAGCTCGCCTTTGTAAGTTGTAACCTATGAGCTGTACGTGAATCAGTGAATGTAGAGCTAGAGTCCTCGCGAATGCATATATAGGATCAAATAATAAAAATTACATATACATTATGCCAAATAAATAAATAATTAATTTCAATATTGTAATATAAATAACATGATCCTATTGCACAAATGCATGCAAAATAATTGAAAGGGAAAGAAGAATCACACATTGTCTTACTCTAAAAAGATTAAATAATAAAAATTTCATGCACATGGAAAATGAAGATCATATGTGCAAAATAAACAAAAATAGAGTACAAAACAAAAGCAAGAATAAGACTTTACATTGTTGTATTATTCGGCACTGCTAGCGGATTTCAACTTGGAATTGGTACTAACAGTGTTGATTTTGGAATTATGCCGTAATTTCCCAAATAAATTTGTATCGTGGACAAAAAGACAAAAAGAGTTTACATTTTTGTATTATTTATTTATTTTTCCAAAACCCTCGCAAAAGCATATCAACATTCAAAACCACACTTTAGTCTTTTTGCATTTTTGTGCTTACACCCTAACCCTTCTGCTTTAGCAATTTTATTTATTGTCCCACAATGAGATTATTATATTTTTTGAGTAATGAACTAGTATTATTAAAAAATAATGCTACAACTATAAAGTATTTTACAACATTTTTATTAGTTGTTGATGTAATCAAGTTTTACTGGTTCTTATTTGAACCTATTACAAACATCACTTTTTTACTTACTAATAATCATTCATTATATTAACAATTTATAAAAAAAAAAAAAATTTGTAAAATAATTTATAACTCTAATATTTTTCATTTTTAAATATTTGAAAGAATGGCAGATTCAACCTCTCATATGTCCTCAAATTGTAAGATTGGGTCCCCTTTCTATGTATCAAAAAAGCCTAGGTCACTCAGTCCTATTGAAGAGGACATATACTATGCATATTCGGTGAATCTTTCCAAAACAAATTGATTAGTTTATTGGATTATAAACTCTCATACTAAACCCAAGGGACTAGTGATAACCAATCCCAGTAGACTTTTATGATTTATCACAACCCACAAACGTGGCACAGTGGATTATGAAATGCATAACCCATGAAAGATGACAATCACGCGGTAATGGAAATTTGGAATAACATTTCATAATTCAAACGTAAAGCAAGGGTTGGAGCATCGTTTACTTGACAAAAAGAAAAAAAGTATTTTCACAGTTAAATAACGATATTAATTAATTGCTCGACAAGAGTTAAGACTCTTGTTTTAAAGTCATTGAACGCGGTATTGAATCAACATTTCATTACATATTATTTGAACTGTGATTTTCCGAATTAAATAAGTGTTCTAGACAAAATGATTACTCTACACAGTTGAAGTAACGTTTAGTACTCCCATCAAGACAAAATTTCAACATCAAAATGTTCGTTATTAATTTATTGGAAGCCAGTGTCATAAAAAGATTAAAATATGCTTTTCAGGTTATTTGATAATGAATAATTTTAAGAAAATTATAATACAACTTTTTAATTTTTTTTTCTTTTATAAAAAATTAATTAATTAATTATTTATTTATTTATACAAATGCTCTTAAATCATTTGTTAACAAAAGCTATAGAAATATTCGAGTATGAAGTTACGATTTTTGGATCATTCAAATGCGAGCATCATGAAAGAATGTTTAGCTAACAGGTCATGCAACTTTATGAATGTGGAATTTTAAGGATTCAGAGAAAGAGGTCAAAGAAGAAATGAAATTTGAAGTATCCTCATTGATCAAAATTGAAAAGGACTTGAAAATTAAAGCTTTAGGGAACACCCATCCATTTCCAAGTTGACGCGTTATCACAGTATTTTAGGTACATAGTTAGTTAAGTATAGACTAAACCAAATATCGTGAACAAAGTTATATAAATCTATATTGTTTAGACTTTGCAATCAAGTGAACCACTCATTTTTTGCATTAAAAAAAAAAAAAAAAAAAAGAGAGAGAGAGAGAGAAAAAAGAAAAGTGAACCTTTCAATGAAAGAGAGGCTTTTTTTTTTTTTCAGTCAAAAGCACCCACCAAAAAAAAGTTCAAGAAAACACACTGATTAAGGACTAGGCAGCCATGTTACTTTCACTACTTTACCTAGACGAAACAAGGGAAATCAATAATCATACAATTTTGGGAAAAATCAAGAGAATGTCAGCAACACCGGAACCTAAAATATTCAGAGTGGGTTAACTTTGCGGAGGACAAGACAATTTAATGTTCTGCATGAAGACCCGATTAAGAATGACAATTTTTTTTTTTTTTTTTTTAATACACGTTAATGCAAAATTTGGGTATAGTACTCAAGTGCAATAGACTTGACACGATGTGAATATTTGACCAATTTTGGACACATGTTCATATCATGTTGAGTCTAGTGCACTGGAGCACAAGACTCAAGCCGATTCTTGAAATTTCAAAACCCCTCTGCTCAGCAAGCTAGGTTCCCCTCCAAATTTGGTTTTTGTGGTTAAAATATTAAAGAAATCTAATTTAGGCCAAATCACAAATTCCACTTTCTGTTATATGAATTTAATCAAGAACAATATTTTTTTTCTCATGAAGATGCTAGTAAGTTGAGAATAGCAGCTTCATTTAAAGAGATGCATTATGTTACACAACCATGAATTTTATTTTCAATGGTATGTGCGTGCACCATAGATTTCCAAAGGCAGATGAGAGATTGACTCCTTAAGATATGAAGATACTAGGAGAGAGAGGAAAGCCATTCTGGCATTCTATGAGGAAGCCACATTTTTCAAAACTTTGGTCTAGATCCTATTGCTTGAAATGTATATAATAGAGAAACTAAACTAAACTAAACTAAAGCCATTCTATGACTGTAATGATGTAACCCGATCCACTCGGGCTTCTGTTGCTTCTGATTAATATTAGTTTTCCTCCGTATTTTACCAAAAAAAAGAAAAAAAAAAAGGAAAAAGAAAAAAAAGAAGCTATTTATGATTAGGCAGGGATTGGTCTGCCTTCAACTCACGAAACAGGTGGGAAATGGGAAGCACGACATAAAGAAATAGCATAATATAGATATATTCAATCTTTTATGACAAAAAGGATAAATTTTATGTATGCACTAAAGTTTAGTGATAACGCGGCTGGATTTAACAAGGGATTCCTTGAATCCACAAAGTGATAAACTGGAATTCACCAGAAAAAGAATTTGACAAAAAATCTGTATTTTATTAATAATAATCTGATGAGTTTGGCTTACCTCTAGTACTTTTTTAAATAAACATATCCTTTGATTTTAAATATATAATAGTAAGTGGTAGTGGGTTTTAATTTCCACATTTTATTTAGTTAGTGGATGATATGGTAGTAACTCATTAAAATAAAAAGAGATTTCAGTTAAAAAAATACTAGAGATAAGCCAAACCCTAATCTGATTTGCCTTTGATAGCTACAAAACATGTAAATACTGAGAAAATAAAACCCTAGGACGATTACAAAACGTCTGAAACCTTAATTCGCACTAATTACACGATTAGGTGACAAAATACTGAAATTTACCAAAAATGGCAAAATTGAGTTAAATACAAAATTATAAACTACTAACCTTAAGGGTCATCTCAAAACAAGCAGGACCTTATTCTGACTTTTGAGTGAAAAGTTATTAAAGAAACAAAAATTACTATAAACGGAAAAATCGCAATTTTCGGGGCTTAAATGGAGGAATTTGTCATTTTCAATTGTACCTCGTGACAAAACGACGACTATTACTCAGAAGACCATTTCGCTTTAACCTGCCAAATTTCATGCAATTCCAACTCCGAGACTCATAATTTCTAGTAGTGCATTTTTGTCTTAAGCAATGATTTCAGGTGCGTGTTAAAGTCTAGAAAAGCTATGACAGTCTATTTTACATCAGTAAGATTCTTGTTTATACTGTTTAGTTTGATTTTCTTTGCTAATGATGAATGAGCTGTAACTCAAGAAACACTAATCAAGTAAAAAAATAGTAGATTGTATTACTATAAAAAAAAATGTATATTTTGAAAGGGATATTTAATAAACTCAGCAAGTCACATGTTCATTATAACTTTGACTACAATCTTAGGTTTAACAGGAAAAAAAATTGAGGACAACCTGGTAAAACTATATTTTCAACTCTACTTAAAATGTCTACAAAATAGGATACTTTTCAACTAATCCATGTTTTCAAAACAAACTTATCCAAAATTAAAATTAAAAAAAAAAAAAAAAGAGAATTATGACACTAGAACCAAAAAAAAAGAAGCCTCATCGCGCTTTGATCTCTATTTTCTTTATTATTCAATAATTAGTAATAAGATATTTGAATTTTAAACATTTCAGTTGGAAACAATGATTAATAAATAACCAATACACATATAAATGAATTCATAGATTATGTATTAAAAGTCATAGAAACTAAGGCCCGTTTGGTACGAGAGTTCAAATACATGTTTTTAGTTTTTAAACAACATCACACGTATTTTTATACATTTTTTCACCAACACGTATTTCCAAATAAATGAAAACTGTTGTTTAAACACATGCACCAGACGAGCCTTAAGCAACTGATTCTACTTGTACGATTCTAAAAAAAAAAAAAAAAAAAAATCTATTTCTGCTTAAACTAACTGCTCTTCAAACAAGCAAGCAACTTATTCTATTTCTACGATTCTCAATAAAAATAAAAATAAAAATAAAACTATTTCTGCTTAAACTAATAAGTGCTCTCCTAATAAGCAATACTAAACTATATATTGTTTATAATGCCATTATGTCTATTTAGTAATTACCTCTATTACTCTGAATGGAATCATTAACATCGTTTTTATTTAATAATTAAAAAAAAGAAAAAAAAAAGAAAAAAAAGAAGAGCCATTTTGTTTCAAAAGATGTCAACCAATGGGACGGTGGTGCGGCTTGGCTGGGCCCTACCCTCTTAACACTATTTTTATTCCGCCAACCATAGAAATTTGCTGAGTAGGAGTGTGTACTTTGGAGACTATGATTGCTGATTGGATGACATGTACGCGTTATTTTGGAATTTGGCCATTTGGGGGATAAAGTTTTTCATATTTCAAACCCGTATAATTATGTGTTTGTTGAACTATCAACTATGTTCGTTTTCTTTCTATTAAAATATATATATATATATATATATACACACACTAACGAATACCCTTAGAATAATATTTAAAAATTCATTTAAAAAAATTTTTTATAAGAAAAGAAAAAAAAATATTTTGACAGTTTTTTCATTTTCCTAAAATGAATTGTTAAACATTACCTTAAGGGTACTCGTTAATATGACAAAAAAAAAAAAAAAAAAAACTATGTTCGTTTTTAAAATAGAAAAAAGAAAAAAAAAAGGTTTGTTTATATATATCTATCATGTCTGTGAGGGCGGAGGTCCAAAATTCATGCATATTGAGCCTTAGGTTTGTGAGAGCCCAAATCGATAAGTATTGAATTCTAATCATTATCCACAAACCTGAATTGCCGAGGAGGTAAACTAAGAGATTAAAGATTACTAAGGTTTGTCCACTAAAATTTTGGACATGGGAAATAACAAGAAAGCTTTCCGAGGAGATATTCCTCCTCGGATCTATTGGATATGGTTCAAATTTCTTACTTAGACCAATATAATGGTACTACAAGAAGTTCCTACCACGTAGAAATATCTCACAGACACCTTGGGAAGAAGGAAGATTCCAAAATATCTATGGAAAGGCTACTACCTTCACATTAAATGCACCGTACCTACCATTATGGCCACATTTATGTGGAGTAGACCTCTGAACAATGTTTCCAGGGAGATTATCATTCAGAAAAGCTGAAGAAGAAAATTGATGGGACAACTACTCAAGTGGTGGCTTAGATGATAAACAAGTGTAGAGGGAGGATAGTTCAAGGGGACTATATAATGGGAAATATCTTCCATAAAAGGGGACGGTAGAAAAATTGAAGGGAAAAAGAACGTTAACAATCAGCATTGCATTGGGACTTTGTTCTACAAACTTATATTAGCCTTTGTCTCCTCGGACATAGAAATTTGATTCATTAGGCAAGAAGTTCATCCATATTAGCCGTTATTCAATTCATTAATACCTAGTTTTTCGACCCATTCTCTACAAATTTATTGTACTGGGTTCACTGGACCAGGATCGCATACCTTTTGGGCTTGGGCTCCAAATCGTGACCCTGCAATGTCCAATATTGAATGAAAAGTACATTATAGTTGACAATATTTGAAACATAGGAGTATTTTTTTTGGACATTGAAACACAGGAGTTAACATTATTGAATTAAATATTATAAATATTATTTGAGGTGTGTGACTGTGATTGACAGAATAAAATAAAATAAGCATTGGTCCTAGATAAAATAATTATAAAAAAAAAAGTTGTTTCTTTGGATAAATAAAAATTATATGAAGTGGAAAGAAAGGGGGGAGGGTCCTAGAGAAAATTTCACAATCAAGTTAAGCATATCATTTCCTTCTCAAAAAAGAAAAAGAAAGAAAAAGTTAGCATATCATTTATTCAAGATTGTTAGGTTTGTTTTCGGCCTGTGTGTTTCCTAAAGGGTTTTGATGCCCTTGAGAGGGATAAGGTTAATTATAAGTTTTATTTATTATTATTATTTTTTTATAGAATCTTTGCCTAGCAAAAAAAGGGGAGCTATTGTTCAGCCAAATGACAAGAAGATAAAAAAATGTATACATTTTTAACTTTTTACATTTATTTAATTTTTTTCAATCGTCCTCTCTCACACTAGAGGTGGTATTGCATGTGCTATCAATAGCCTTAGCTATTGCACTGGGTCAAAATCTTGTTTTTTGTTTTGTTTTGTTTTTTTTTTGGGAAGGGGGGAAACTTGCTTTATTAAACTTAAGCCAAAATTACATTATTTTGAAGAAAACTACGTAAAAAAGGAGGATCTTCAATCCTCATTAATATCACACACACAGAGAGGAGTTAATTCAGCCCTTTTAACATTTTAAGAAAGATCACTAGCTGCAATACTATTCCAAGACCAAAAGTGAAAAAAGTCAATAATAATTAATTAATTAATTAAAAAGAAAGAAAAAAAGAACACAGCATTATGCAATACACCAACACCAGCATTATTCATTTCAGTAGAGCACCGTCCAAAGAGAGCAGAGATGAGGACCAAAAAAGAAAAAAGAAATTACGCATAGAGATGCAACTAAAACTGA
Organism: Quercus wislizeni; assembly: GCA_023055345.1. Taxonomy (NCBI): domain Eukaryota; kingdom Viridiplantae; phylum Streptophyta; class Magnoliopsida; order Fagales; family Fagaceae; genus Quercus; species Quercus wislizeni. The sequence goes on from JALGQJ010000004.1 coordinate 31,991,638, forward strand.
AACAAGTTGAATTGGTGCTTTGTAATCGCTCACCTTAAAAAAGATAGTGTCCCTAATGTGCTGACCTAAACGCCTGGTGTCCACATGCCCTTTGTACCTAAACATGGTGCCATAGTGGTCCATGAGATATCATATCAAGCTGCCTCCTGAACAGGTAGGTGATGAGTGATGACAAATCCAAAGGCTTATTTTTACACCCTAAAAAAGTAGCTAATTTTTCATGGCTTCATATCACTGGAAAAGAAGTGACAATATGACCTACCACTTTGTTTTTTCAGGTGAAGTCTCAAGGCTAGCTATAACCACATCGATGTGTGAAGTGAGTCTGGAAACTACTCTCCCGTATGCTCCAAAGAGTATCGATATGTTATGGGCGAAAAGTTTTAGTAGGCCATTTACTCTTTATGGGAAATTTATTAGGTATATATTTACATAGTGTGGGAGTATATTCTGGAGTACTCAATAATAACATCTCTTTTAAGATAGAAAATACAAAGATTCAATGAGGGTCTATGAGATCAAAAAAAAAAAAAAATGCGGGCCAATGGGAGGCTGCCTTTCTCGTAATCAGAGATTCAGATGATACAAAGTTCGTGGATGATATTTAATATTTATACTCTTTATCTTTCATTGATTTATATATTTTTGGGGCTCCGTGTTTTATTTTCTATTATTTTATTTAACGATGAAGGATTGCTTTATTCGTGAGACCAATATGGGCCTATAGAGGTTTCGTTTCTCACAAATCAGATGATACAAAATCTGACATGGTTGTTAAGGGTGTCCATCCTTTTGAAGAGAGAGAGAGAGAGAAAAGTTACAAACAGTCAAACACCATCAAATTCCCAGATTCAAAGGTGTCTGATACTCCATAAATGTATCATACAAGTCATTCCCTTCAAAAAAAAAAATGAAAATCACAATATCCAATCCAACCACGTAGAACACCAAAGCCATATTTGATATTCCCATTAAATTTAAAGAACCTCTCTCTCTTTCTCTCTCAAGAATATTCTTTGGAAAATAGAGGACTCCAAAATTTTAAAAATAAAAACCAATCAACAAAATTTTAGTAATTCAAGACATTTTCATGGATTTACTTACAAAAGAAGAAAATCCAACCTCAAATACCACAACATTTCCACAAAACTCAGTCAGACACCCAATTTCACAAACCGTCTCCTATAATCCAAAATTACCAGAAACTAATAGTAAAGAAGAAATCGAATACACATAAACATCGTCACTGTTATTAATCAATCATATATCTGCGAAAATAGTACAAAAACTATTCACATCACATGTACCCAATTCACAAAATTCACTTCTTTCGAATCCTTCAAAACCCAACCCTCCTCCGTTTGGACCATTTTCTTCTGTAAAAACAATCAATCTGAAGGGAAAAGCAACCAAAAAATGAAAAAATTTATTTTTTTAAAAAAGGAAAACAATAAAAGTACGTAGCCTATAATAGACACTGATAATCAAGGCAGCAAAAGTTGGGTTTGTTGTGAACAAGATACATGAACGTGGTTGAACATCGTTAATGTGGGGCATCAGAATTGTAGCCACTTGAAGGAACTGCAGGGGTTGTTGAATTTGAGCTGAAAGCGCCTTCAGCTTTGGTGCGCTTCTTTTTGGACCCAGCAAGCATAGAACCAATTGCGACCGCAAAGTCTTTGAAAATTCTGCGTTTTACATCACCTCTCCTCGGATAAGGGAGAGCTTGGTTTGGTGGGTTCATGGCTTTCGATAGAGAAAGGGGAAGCGAAGAAACAGAGGAACTGAGCTCAGAGAGAGAGAGAGAGAGAGAGACAACGGATCAGAGATAAAAATTAAACCTCAAAAATAAAAGAAGGTTTTATAGAACCTTGCGGGGTAGTAATGGTATTTACCCACACTCTCTTACAGTCTTGCCCTCTCGGCCACTTTTAACTTTTAACTTCCAACTACCAACTCTCCCTCAACACTACACTTAGCTTAACTATTAAGCAAAAGTGCCACGTGCCACTTTGAGTAGACCAAGACCAAAAGAGAAACCTATGTAAACTTTACACAGTATTGAAATCACAAAATATTTATTTATTATAATGTTGAAATGATACCAATTTTATTTTTGTTAGGTTGTTTATAATTTTTTTTGTAATATATTTGTAATCCATTTAGCATTTTCTTATGTGTATTCTTTGGTGAACATACAATTAAATTTCTTAAAAAAAGTGATGAGCAATGGCAAAATTATTGCAATACTTTAGCCATTTCAAAAAAATTAAAATACATGATTGCATTGACTAATGAAGTATAAACAATGTTATCATTTTTAAGGACAAATAAATATGATATAGTTATGTGTTTGAAGAATTTATTGGGGAAACAATTTAGTGAACATAAGTAACTGTATCTAAGTAATAATCTAATGGTAACTAGTTGATCTATCGTATGATACTTTTTGAAATATTTTGTTAGAAATTATATTATGTCCTATGTATGATACTTATCTTGTGTTATACTAATATTTTGGGGTTTTTAATAAAAAATAATATCAGTTTACAATTTTAAAAAATTGTGTTGTGGGGAAATTGTTTTGAAGAATAGCTTCTCTTGGAAAATCATATTTTGAAAACACGATTTTAAGCATTAAAATTTTAAATTTTACACTAAAATCGTGTTACAAAAACACAATTTCATTGTAAAATGTTCTTACTAAAACTGTGTTTTGGAAACATGATTTCACTATAAAATTAAAAATTTCAAAACTTAAACTTGTGTTTTCAAAAAGAGGCTATTCTCCCAAATAATTTTGTCACAGTGCTATTTTTAATATTCAATAATAAAATAATATTATTTTCTCTAAAGAAACCCTAGTATTTTTATCAAGTTCAACTATATTACATGTCATTTAGAAAAAGATAATAATCAAGAAATAATTTCTTTAGTGAATATTCATTAAAATTTTTTTTTGCTTGATTGAATGAAAAATATTTAATTATATCCACTAATTGAAAAATATAATTATCTTTTATAATCCTCTTCCCAAAAAAAAAAAAAAAAACTGTCATCCCTGATTGCTTGTAATTAAAATTACTTTTATTTTTTTTGTTGTAATTTGTTCCAATTGTTGATAAAGAAATTCAATTTGTGCAAGAATGTCAAACTCTAAATCAACTGCTTTCTATATAAAATTTTATATAATAATCATAAGAATTCATTTTACATAAATAATTAGTGCATCACCTATAAATAATTAATACATGAAAATAAATACATTTATTCTATTATTCTTTTTAGAGAGAGTTTCAACCTATGGCGTCCACTCCTACTAATATCTCTTTATCATCAAACTAAGACATCAATTGGTTTTTTATGTAAGCGGGGATCGAACTCTAGATATCTTATTCAATTATTAGAGAATTTACTAGATGAGCTAACTAGAACCCGCATTTATTCTATTATTTAATTAAACAAAGTGTGTGTGTGTGTCTATATATGAATTGAAATCAAATTACACCTAGTGTAACTTTAAATAATGTTACAACACTTAATATATTTTTATTGCATGCGAAAATTTGAGAAATCTATTGTTTGATTAAATTTTCTTATTACAACCAATATACCTGTAAAATTTCAAAATGGTTTAAGATCAATGATTATGTCATCAATCAAAATGTTTCGATTTCAAGTTTTATAGTTTAAAGTTACACTAACACTTTGTTTGTTTTGGCATTAACATTTTCCCCCAAAAAATGAATCATTTCTAAAATCCTATCTCATTTTTTCATAGTCCTATGTTTGGTAGCAACTTTAAAATGATTTCGAAAACTATCTTTTGACTTCCATTATTTAGTTTCATATGAGATAGAGTTATTTTCCTTATTTAGATTTGTGCGAGATAGAGTTGTTTTCTCTATTAGATTTGCATGAGATAAAGTTGTTTTCCATAAAATTTAGTAGAAAACAAGTTTATTTTATGTCAAACTAAATAAGAGAAGTTAATAGATAATTTTCTTTTTGACTATTTTGTTGTTATGAGAAATGTTACATTTATAATACTTTCATAACACTTTTACAATAAATCTTAAGTAACAGGTGGTTACTGGCAATCTTGATAGGCAAAAAAGTAATTTAAGTGCTGGATTCAAGTTAAAATCAATAACAACTTATCACCTATGATTTGTTGTGAAAATATTGTATACGTAGCACTTCTCTATTTTTTTTATACTACCAAATACAAGAAAATGCAGAAATTATCTTCATATAAGGTTTTTCATTGATTATGACCCATATATATCATTAAAAGGATTTAGAACATGTAAATTGTTAAGATTATTATTATTCAAAATATGTACATATTACTTCAGTGAATTTACAAATGTAATTTTTTCAACTAATTTAAACTTTGAGATCAATAACTATGTCATCAATCAAAATGTTTCAATTTCAAGTTTTGTAGTTTAAAATATTAATTTAATAAAAAGTTATTAGTTGATGTAACATTGCATTAACACTTTGTTTGTTTCGTCATTAACATTTTCCAAAAAAATGAATCAATTTCTAAAAACTATCTCATTCTCTTATAGTCCTATGTTTGTTAGCGACCTTAAAATGAGTTAGAAAATTATTTCTTAACTTTCATTATTTAACTTCACATAAGATAGAGTTGTTTTCTTTATTTAGATTTGCATAAGATAGAGTTGTTTTCCTTAAAATTTTAGTGGAAAACAACTTTATCTTAAGTCAAGCTAAATAAGGGAAGTTAAAAGATAGTTTTTTTTTTTTTTTTTTTACCATTTTTTTGTTATTTGAAATGTTATGTCTACAACATTCTCATAACACTTTATCTTAAGAAGTAGGTGGTAATTAGAACCAATAACAACTTATCACCTATGATTTGTTTGTGAAAATGTTGTGAAATGTTGTGGATGTAGCACTTCCATTTTTTTATATTACCAAATTATCTTCAGAGAAGGTTTTCCGTTGATCTTAACGCATATATATCATTTAAAGGATCTAGAATATATAAATTGTTAAGATTGATATAATTCAAATATGTACACATTACTTTAGTGAATTTACACATGTAATTATTTCAACTAATTTAAGTATATAGTTTAGTGATAATCCAGAAGTAGGGATATTAAAAATGGGAGAAAACAAAGATACCAAGATTATTCCAACTTATAAATTTTATTATGTTTAATTATTATTCTTAAAAAGAAGACTGTTGGTTAATATATGCAAACTCAGAATATTCGGCACATTGAAGCAACTTTAGTTGACATTATTTTATTTCTAAAAAAATAAAAATAAAAATAAAAAAATCGACTTTATTTTATAAACTCTATTTTATAAATTGTTTATGTGATAAGTAGTTATTGGTAAGTTAAAAATTGATATTAGTGGTGGATCCAAGTGAGAACAAATTAGAACTTGTCATATCAATAATTTGTAAAAATATTGTAAAATAGTTGTAACTGTGGAACTACTTTTTTTTTTCTTACATCATACCTTTAATTAAACTGATACGTGTGTCCAATAGGTGAGGTTTCCGGGCATATATTTTACAATTTTCAGCTAAAAGGGGAAGTTGTAAAACATGAATGTTGCTCCAATAACAATTTTATCTTATCAATTATTAAAATGATTATGAAAAATTTTGTGTTTTTGTCATTTTTTTTTAAAAATTTTTGAGGGAAAATCAATAGTAGATTTTATTTGTTCATAATTACATTGTATAATTGGTAGAGAAAAAAATGGGGATTCTTCAAATTAAACAATGCCTTCTTTTTATTTTAGGACAAAATTTAGCAACAAAATTAGTTGTAACTTTAGGCTACAAACTTATTTAATATCTTTTTATTGGATGTGAATTTTGACAAATCCACCATTGGATTACATCTTCTTCTTATATCCTCCATACTTGCAAAATTTCAAGAAAATTAAAGATCAATAGCTATGTCATCAATAAATTTTTTAAATTGCAAGTTTTTGTAATTTAAAATTATGCACAAAATATAAGCTTATAGATCATATAATAAATGATATCTGATTGACACAAAATTTAATATTTGTATTAAGGGCGTAAAGAACATGCAATTCAATGGTTAAATTTTTAAAATATGTTGTAGTATTTATTTTATTGAGTATGTTGTAGCCTTGAACTTTGTCCTTTCTTTTATGCAACACTAGCATGCACTAGAGCAGCTCTATTACATTGCAGAGAGCTGACCAAAAAAAAAAAAAAAAAATGAATGAAAACTTTCACAAATTAAAATAATATTGTCAAGTATTTTTTTACCAAGCGTAACTTCTTCGAGAGAGAACATCTTTAACATTAATACGAGATGTCAGCTTATGTTCGGAATTAGAGAGAGAGAGGCGCACAGTAGCAGGAGAATTCAACATGGCCCGTGTCATTGGTGATCACTAGGTGAATGTTACAATGCGATATTGTCAATTCTCATTGATGTTTACTACTGGTTTTTTTGCTTTTGTTGGGGAGGGCCACCAGAGGGGTTGATTTGTTTACGCGTTTGCTGTCACTATACTCTACTCGCTTTGTGGAAAAAAAAATTTGTTGTGTACCCTATTGGGTTTTAGCTCCAGATAAGTGGATATAGCTTCAACTCTCCAATTTAAGTTTTTAACTTCTTAACATGCATTGCATCATAATATCACGATTTATATCAAAAATTAGAAAGACAGTGCGAATAATCAAACAAATTTAGCAAAACTTTGGTCATTAATGTAAGATATCAATGGTCACCAATTACTAGATCAATTGGTGTTTTCAAAGAAAACAAATGTAAGATACCATATAAAGTTAGAAATATTATTCTAAGAATGTCCACTACACAAACTGTAATATTTTAGCTAAATTGGCGTTTTCAAAGAAAACAAATGTAAGATATATACCATATAAAGTTAGAAATATTATTCTAAGAATGTCCACCATACAAAATGTAATATTGTTTAGGTAACAAATAAATAGAGCAAAATGCTTGGAATCTAGTAGGAGAAAGGGTTTAAGCTATGGAGTTAGTTAACACATTATAACTATCTTTAAAAGAATAAAATAAAAAATAAATAAAGAAAAGTTCATTATCTTTTTTTTTTTTAAAGTATATTATTTTGGTACTTAAACTTTACTAAAAAAAATTTTCTCGTCCCTAAAAGTTAACAAATTCATTTTTATTCTCTAAACTATAGTAAATTTCATTTTTCATCCCTAAATTATTGATTTTTTTTCATCTCTATTTTTGTCTCTAAATTATTTACAAAGTTTAAGGATGAGGAAAGAACTTTTCAAAGTTTAGGGATGAAAAATAAATTTTTGGCAAAATATTGGAACCAAAATAATATTTTACAATATTTAACTCTTTAATAATAGTAAGCTCAAATCTTATAAAGTCACATACTTGCATATGGTTGTCTTTGTTTATCTAGTCTCTACCCCATGACCTCAAAATGTATAGCTGAGCTGAGCGGATGAAATTTGGGTCCACTTTGACCGTATCAATAATAATATATAACTTTTTAATAATATATCATGCCACTCGGTCCTGTTAAAGAAGACATTATATTAATATTAATTCAATATAACCACACAAAATTTATCATTGGGTTATAAACTCTCAAACTTAACCCAAGAAGGATAGTTAAAGGAGTTGGAGTTTATTTGAAGTTATTCTTTTTTTATTTATTCGATAATTAGTAGTAGGAGATTTGAAATCTCTAAACGCGTTCATTAAAAACACTAAATTAAGCTATAAAACTATTGATAGCATTATACAATTATACAATGATTAATAAATAACCAATACTTATATAAATGAAATTCATAGATTATGTATAAAAAGTTGTACGAAATAAGTGCTCTTCTAACCAGCAATACTAAACTCTTGTTTGTAATTACTCTAAAAGGAATAGGAATATTTTACATCGTTTTTTATTAAAAAAAGAAGTCCTTTTGTTTCAAACGATGTTAACCAATGGGATGGTGCGCCTTGGCCGGGCCCTACGCTCTCAACCCCATTTGCACTCCGCCAACCATTTGGCAAATTTGCTGATTATGAAGTGTGTACTTCGGAGACCATGAGTGGATGACATTCACGCGGTATTTTAGGATTTGGGATAAAGTTTCTCACATTTCAAACCCATATAATTATGTTTTTGTTAAGAGAGAGATTTAAAATATGGTGACCGTTTTTTATAATAGAATTTTGTTCGGGGTAATTGATTTGTAGTGCAGTGAGGAATTTAGTTCTAGATTTCTTATTTAATTATTAGAGATTTTACAAATTGAACTAATTAGAACTCACCAAAAATTATATAATTATTTGTTTGTTCATTTTTTAGTATAAAATATAGCAATGGTCTATATATAATATATGGGTCTAGTTAATATCTGCATCTAAGGTATATATTAATTATTTATTTAAAAAAAAATTATGAGAAATTGAAAAAACATTCAAAAAAAAAAATCGTCATTTTTTATATATTTAACTGTAAGTTTTTTACTATTATATATATCTCATGTCCAAAATCGAATGAAAAGTACATCATAAGTGGCAATATTTGAAAGACAGGAGTTAACATCAACGCGGTATTGAATGAACATTTCATAAATATTATTTGAGGTCTGTGACTGTGATTGGCAGAATAAAATGAAATAAGCATGGGTCCTAGATAAAATAATTATCAAATACAAAAACAAATAATCAAAAAGTGTGTGTGTTTTCGGTCCTAGATAAAACTTCACAATCAAGTTAAGCATATCATTTATTCAAGATTGTTAAGTTTGTTTTCGGTCAGGGTGTTTCCTAAATGGTTTTGATGCCCCTTAATTAAGTGGGATAAGGTTAATTATAAGTAAGTTTTGTTTCTTTTTTCTGTATCTTTGCCTAGAAAAAAAAAAAGGGAGACATTATTCAGCCAAATGAGAAGAAGAATCTAAGCCCAGGGGTTGATATTGAAAGCACTTTTAATCTCAGCACTTTATTAAATCAAAAATGTTTTAACTTATAACTTTTTACAATTTTTTTTTTCAACCTTCCTCTCTTACATTAAAGGTTTTATTGCACCGGATAAAAATCTTGGCTTATAAAACTTAAGCCAAAATTATATCATCTTGAAGAAAACGACATAAAAAAAGAAGGTCTTCAAAGTTCAATCCACGTCAATTTCACACACACACACACACAAAATACAGTCCTTTAACATTTTAGGAAAGATCTCTAGTTGCAGTACTATTCCAAGAACAAATTAACGTGAAAAAAAAAGTTAACAATAATAAATAAATTTTTTTTTTAAAAAAAAACACACACATACACATCATCATTATGCGATACACCAACACCAGCATTAATATTATTCATATTGGGTGACTTTGCGAAGGAGAAGAGAGCATCATTTCAGTAGAGAAACGGCCAAAGAGAGCTGAGTTGAGGACAAAAAAAACGCTCTGTATGCAGATGCAAAAAAAACTGAAAGAGGTTGAGTTTTTGCTTTTCAATCGCTTACCTCAAAAAAGAAAGTGTCCCTAACATGGTGCCTTAGTGGTCCATGAGATGTCATATCAAGCTGTCTACTGAATAGGTAGGTTAGGACAAATCCAAAGACTTTTTTTACACCCCCCAAAAAAGAAGAAGTTAACTGTTCATGGCTTCATATCACTGGAAAAGAAGTGATAACAAGACCTCTCAGTTTATTTTTTCGGGTGAAATTTAAAGGCTAGCTATAACCCTACATCAAAATGTGAACTATCCTCCCGTACGGTCCAAACTCCAAAGAGTATCATTATGTTATGGGCGAAAAGTTTTAGTAGGTCATCCACTCTTTGACATGAAGAATGTATATATTCGATGATGTCTCAAAAGTGGGGACCTTTTTATTTTTATTTTTATTTTTTTGACTAAACAAAATATCGTAATGCAAATGGCTTTTGAACTTAGCACAGGCTTGATCTAAATGGAACTGACCACTTGAAGTAGATCCATTGGGAGATCCATGAGCTCGAAGGATTTCATATATCAACGATGAAGAAAAAAAGAGATTCGGCAGTAGAGAGGGGATCATTGAAGTGTATGAGAGAGTAAGGAGAGAAATGGAGGCTTATTCATCAAAACAGACTAAGGCGTCGTGAACACCCAAAGGATTTCCTATTTAAAGTTTATTTTAACTCTTTGATCACTTTTGCAAGTTAATCGAGATGATTAATGATGAAATGATTATGGATGAGTTATTTTTACCTCGAGATGATTCTCAAGATAATTATATAAGCTCAAAGTGTTTATTTGACCTCAAAGACCAGGGGGTTTGGAATTCAAAAATGCCTAGATAACTTAATATGACTTTCGAAATATGCTAAAGTTAACAACTAAGAGGATGTAAAATCTAAATTAACTAAGTCACAATGCAGGCTTGCTCCTAATTGATTAAGTAATGAACAGAGGCATCTCTAATGAAAAAAGTATTTAGACAAGAAATCTCGAATGAAAGTAAAATACAACACTTGAACTGATTTAATCCTACTAACACAAATTTGCATTGGAATGAACATTCATATAGAACAAATTACTACAAACATGTACATAATCACAATGTTAAAAAAAAATGTACAAATACATTTTTTTTTAGGAAAACAAGTACAAAGACATAAACTTACAAGTATAAGATTGCAGAACTCATTACTAAACCTAAGAAACTATGGGTCTGTTTGGTACGTGTGTTTAAACAATAATTTTCAGTTTTTTTAGAAATATGTATGGGTAAAAAAGGGTGTGAAAATACGTATAATATTGTTTCAAAACTGAAAACATGTGTTTAAAATAATGTGCCAAACAACCCCTATGCTATTGGTCTTTGGAAAGTGGGCTTTTTTGTGTTCTGGTTTAGTGCTCTTTAGACTCTTAAATATGTTCTTTGGTTTATTCGTTGTGTTAAAGGAGGTTTAGTGCTCTTTAGACTCTCTGTAACACTGTGACCTCTATTTTTACTTTGGGACTAGATAGTTATTTTTTATTGCCACTGCCACGTGCCCTTCTTTGTTTTTGTCACCTTGCCAAGCTAGTGTCCCACATTCACTACTACTTCGTAATCTATTACAAGCCTCTGATATGTTATTATATTTTTTTTTGGTAAAGGTTAATAATTTACGTGTATTATAATTTGGAATTACTATTTTTTCCAATCACAAAAATACCTAAAGATGTAATGAAAAAATTATTTCATCCAAAACATATAACACTCATCACACTCTTAGGTATTTTTATAATTGAAAAATGTAGTAATATCAAATTATAATTGATGCAAATTATTAATTTTTAACAAAAAAATAGAAGAGCCCCTGAGCACGCTCAGAGGCTAGTTTTCTCAGTTAACTTGAATCAATACAATTTTTTGGTGCATTACTAAAATTAATATATACCTTTAAGTCTTTAACCCATGCAATCTTGATACAATTTATTATCAATATTTACTTTGCATAGTTGTGTTAGACAAATTTTAATATTTCATTGATAAATTTTGTATTCAATACAATTTCATTAATCAGAGCGTTGCAAAATATTATCATATCTCTTGACTGAGCTATTGAAATAATCTCCTCTCAGATATAACATTTTATTCTAGGCTCTGATATGCTTTAGTTTACTAAATATTGGCTCATTTCAAATTATCAATTTAGTGGTTGTACTATTTTCTTTTCCATCACGCAAATATATGTTTGGCAAAATTGTCCTGAATTTAATTAAAGAGTTGTATTAATAGATATTGTAAGGGGTTTGTTAACAACTATTTTGTAACTTTTTGTTTATTTTTTGTTTTTTGACAGTTTATAACAATTTTTTTTTATCTTTTTTAACTATCTTTTTAATAATTTTTTATCAAGTAGGATCTATTTTAAAAAATCTTAACAAGTAGCACTCGGTAATTGTTAATATTTTCCTTGATTAAAATCGAAAGGTGTAGTACAAATCATTATAGGGGAGTGAACCGATCAAAGACCCACAGAATGCAGAGACGTTGGGCCTCACGCACATTCTCTTCACCTGTCTAGTAAATAGTGGTGCAGGACCGCTTTCTTAAGCGGTCCATGGGAAATCAAAGCAAAGCCGCCTCTGGAAGTGACAATCATACTTTAATTTTGTTTTTGTTAAGGTTAGTTATTATAGCGCTGTAACCACATCAATGTGCGATTAATTTTTCCCTACGTACGGGGGCACCAATCTCAATTAATAAATACTGCCAGTAGTGCTGCTTTATCGCCTACTCTCTCACCGTCCAGTGTTTTTTCTTGGAACTCGTGAAATAAAAAGTAGGGTCCATTGCTTCGGACCTTGGAGAGTATTTACATTTCTTCCAGGGCATTAATTATACGCACATTAAACCGGGTCCAATAATTTTGGATAACAAGAGTTTTTTTGTTTTTTTTTTGTTTTAATTTCATAAACCTAGTTTATGATAATACTAACTAGGTCCAAAACACTTTCAAACCCACCGAAACACTTTATAATAATACTGCATTTCTCTCTTCTCTCTCTCTCACTCTCAAACCTCTCTCTTTCGCCCCTCTCTCTCTCTCTCTCTCTCTCTCTCTCTTTGTCAAACCAAACCCAAATCACTCCCAAAAAAACCTCCATGAATACCCTTTACAAACAATCCCAAATCAGTAGAAAAATCAGCGTAACAACAATACTAAAATCTCTGAATCCATAAAAAAAGTACCAAAATCTCTACAAAAAATGCACAAAAAATATATCTTTTAAAACTAATAGAAACCCAAAAAAAACCAGCAAAAATTCAAGCCAAACAGCACACACATATATCTCTTTGTAAATTCCCAATGAAATCTCCTAAAAATCCCAACAAAAATCCCAGCCAAACAACACAAAAAATCAACACAACCCCAATTGTCAACCGCATAAGAGAAACAAGAAAAAACACACCATATCACAAGATCAGTTTCATTGTTTCCTGAGAAACACTACCCAAATCTGAAATCCAAAGGCCATACCGCGATCCATGACACCGCTGCAAAGAGGATGAGAGAGTCTATTGAAGGTGAGATCTAGATCGAAGCACCAGCACTGCGTGGGTTTTGATCTAAGAGAGAGAGAGGGATTTGCAGTGGGAATTAGGAAGATCCTTGCATGGTGACGTTGCTGATGCCAATGACCAAGCTTATGGGTTTCGCTGGGGCTAAGGTTCGGTTAGAGAGAGAGTTTTGAGAAAGAGAACTCATAGACGAGAGGGAGAAGTGGGAGAGAGAAACGAGACAAACGAGGGGGAGAGGAATGTGAGAGAGAGAGAGAGAGAGAGAGAGAGAGAGATGAGAAAATGAAAGTAATGGTGTTTGGCTGTGAGGACAAAGTTGTCTTTTGAGGACTAAATTGGTGGGTTTTAAAATGTTTTGAACTCAGATGGTATTATCACATACCTCAGGGTAGGTTTAGAAAATTTGCCACTCTTTTTTTTGAAGTTGGATAATAAGAGTTTGTTTGCTTTAGTAGTAATTTTTTTTTTTCATTTTTCTTAAAAAAAAAATTTAATTTGTAATTGATTATATATTTTATATAAAAAAAAAAACAATATTATTTGTATTATCTTGTTATATTTGAATTTGATTGAAACAAAAAACTGTACATAAATTTTTCTCTTAAATTTAATCGTATAGCTGCATTGAGTTTATTTTATTTTATTTTTAAAAAAATACCACTTGAAGCTATTTAATATGCATCACATTAAAAAATTATATCTAAACTTTATCTTCAATTTAGAACTAGGGGCAAAAGAAATTTCTTTTAGATGTGAGTCATAGAATCACATCAAAATTCCTAAAAATGTTCTATAAATCAATTTTTTTGGTTGGGTGAAAATCATTTTCAAGCATTGTAAATGAAAAGTGTGGGGGTTAGAAACTCTCTAAAAAGTCCAAGCTCCTAAAAGGCCCAAATTGTCACAATTATTTTAAAAGAAGTGGCTAAATAATTCACAATGGGAAATATGGATAAGGAAAAATGGACTTGAATGTAAGTTTTATTGATTACTAGTGTATAACTCTATGCATATGGACTGATATTTTTAAAAACAATCACAATTACACACATAAATAAGTTCAAATTAATCATGGTGTTAGAGTTACAACTTACACATTTTTTAAGTATGAATTTCTAAAATATGTAATGATTTCTCATTATATGTATGATTGAAAATCTAATTAGATTTGGACTCTTCGATTTTTGTATCAAATAATTTAAAAATTAGATAGGACACGGGGTACAAAATTGAATTCCAATTGAAATCTAATTGGATTTAGACTCTTCAAATTTTGCTTTTAATAATTCACTTAACGCAAAAATTTAAAAATTAGATGGGACGCATGGTGCAAAATTAGACTTTAATTTAGAATCTAATTGGGCTTTCTCTAAACTCGGCTTTAAATAAATAAATAAAATATATATATATATATATATATATATATTTGAGTGATTCTTCTCTTACCGATATTTCACACAACCAAAGGCAAAGGCAAAATACAAGTTCTCTCTCTCTCTCTCTCTCTCTCTCTCTCTCTCTCTCTCTCTTATTTTCTATATCCCTTTATGTGTGCGTTAAGGTTCTATTTATAGGCCAAGGCTTTCTTCTTAGAAGTGAGCTATCTAGATTACGGTCAGAAGATATTTATCCCATTTGGTGTCTCCTCCCTCCTTTTGGTGATGAAAGTGGATTTTTAGGGCATAAAGTATTGTTTAGGTTGATCATTCAGTAATAAATGTGACTTGTGTCGGGTCGAAACATCTAATTAATGTGCAGAGGTGACTGTTACTTGGTTGGTAAGCCACTTTCTTTGGTTCCTCAGACGCATTTCTGGGTTTGGGTCTTTCCTTGGCTATTCTCATCGGCTAGACATCCTCAGTGGAAACTATGGATTTCATCAGCTTTATTGGGAGATTGGGAGATTTACTTCTGGGAATGAGTCCTTGTTTCCTTTTCCAAGCTCAAGCTCTACATCTCAAGCAACATGGGCTAGGATCAAGCTTTCAAGCTATCTAATCCTCTTATTAGGCCCTTTGTCCCTGGCCTGTGGAACCTGACTGGAGGAACACTCCCCTACAAAACGTATTACTAAATCTCACAACGCATGAAATCTAAACAACCACCATGAAATTGGCACAAGTCCACCTCTTTGCCAACCATCAACCTAAGCTTTGACAATCACCTCTGTTATGAGCAAGAAAGAGATAAAAGAGGGGATGGGTGTTTCACAAGAGAGAGTTGCAGAGAAAGGGGGGAGGGGGTGGAAATAGATTACATTAACGGGTTAGTCTTTTCCACATTTTAAAATTTTTTACTTGAGTTTTTGGTTGTAAAACATTTGACAAATTTTTGCAAAGAGTTTTTTAGTTAATGAAATTTTTTTTACAAGTTTTATTGCTTTTTACAACCAAAAAAACATTGTAAAATACTGAAAATATTTTTCATAAAATAATTTATAGATAAAGAAATAGAGCACTTGTGAAAGTAGTTGTTTCTAGCATTACTTTTTGACCTAATTGTTTTTGTGGGATAGCTAGGTTCTTCTCCAATTTCAGTTTTTGTGGTTAAATTATTAGTTAAGGGCATTTAAAGAAACCATATTCAGTCCAATCACAAATTCTCTTTCTGTTATTTAGGGTAATTGAGAACAATTTTTTCCATGTATGGTGCATTTGTTTTGGGGGAAAATGATTTCAGGAAATTATTTTTCCCCAAACCCAGGTGTTTGGTAGCAACGGTAAATTTCATTTTCCGGAAAATGGCTTCTTGTTGACCGAAATTTTCACCTTTGACCCGGAAATGATTTTACACCCTCATTTTCACTTCAAATCATTTCCAGAAAAAGAGAGAGAGAGAGAGAGAGAAGAGAGAGCCCAGATTGGAGAGCACCGATCGTCAATCGCGCCGCTTGTCGATCGACGAGCAATGCGATTGTCTGACGAGCGATGCGATCGTCTGACGAGCTGTGCGATCGTCCAACGAGCGCGCTCATCGATTGCGATCGTCGATCGTCGCCGCTCGTCGCGATCTACGATCGACGAGCGGTGCGATCGTCGCCGCTCGTCGATCGACGAGCGGTGCGATCGTCGCCGCTCGTCGATCGACGAGCGGTGCGATCGCGACCTCGCGAAGATCGAGATCGCGCCGTCTTCTCCTTCTTCTGGGTTTGTCTTTTCCTTCTTCTTCTCCAAACACCAGAAAATATTTTTCAGAAATTTTTTTGAAATGCAACCAAACACATGAAAACATTTTCCTTTCCGGAAATGCTTTTACACGAACCAAACACAGCCGTAGATGCTAAAGAATTACCACGAAAATATTTCCAATTAGTTGAGAATAACAGCATCATTTAAAGATATGCTATTGCTTTCTTTTACACAACCATGATTTTTTATTGGCGAAAACCACATTTTCGTCCATACATTTTCATGCGATTCCCACTTTGGTCTCTATCATTTATTTTCACCACTTTTACCTCCTATTTAGAAAAATGCCTTCTATTTTAGTCATTTCCATTAGTGCCCTAACGGTAAAATCCTACGTGGCAGACGGAACTATTAAAATAATAATAAAAATGTTTATTTTGGCATTAAAAAATGCCACATTAGCATCTAAATTAAAAGAAATTAATTTATTAATTTTAACTAAATAAAAAAATTAAAAACATAATTAAAAACCAAAAATCACATGAATTGAGATCTAAGTCACAAACCTAGATCTAAGAACACAAACCCAGAAATTAAAATCCAAAAATTAAGGGGGTGTTTGGTAGAGCAGTTTGAATAATGTTGTTTAGGTATTTTTGATATACATGTGAGTGAAAAAGTATGTGGAAATGTGTGTTAGTGTGTTTAAAATGCTCTAAAAGTTGCTTGAAATGGCCGACCAAACAGGCCCTAAAAATCTCAAAATCACCATTTTCTCAAACCTAGAAAAATCATCAAATCCTAAAGCCCCAAAGTACCAAATCAATCCAAAAATATAACACAACCAATCCAAAAAAAAAAAAAAACAAAAAAAATCTCAAACTCAGAAAAACCCATCTTAAGCAAGTTGAACCCAGCAAACCCACCTCAAGCAAGTTCGAAACCCACTACAACAACGAACCCAATCAACCAACCAACCTTGCAATCCTAAACCCACCTGAACAAATCAGACCACTAATCACCACCCCTGCCACCGATTAGTCACCAAACCCACCGATTAGTCAACAAACCCACGCCAACAAAAAATGTTTGCTTTTGTTGCACTCTTTCACCCTTTCTCAAACGTTGATTTTTCTTTCATTCTATCTCTCTCTCAGATCAACAGAAAATGTTTGCTTCCCATACGTTTGGATTTTTTTCGTTTTTTGTGAAGCAAATGGGTATCACATCTGCAAATGTTCTCCCTTTCCCTCAAATCGGTAGTGTTGTGGATTTGATGGTTTGCTCTTTTTCTCCCTCTCTATTAGATTTGTGGCTTGGTTTTGTTCTGTGGAGATTGACGGTGCTATGGTGGTGGGTTTGGTATGAGTTTTTTGCGTGGTGGGTCTATGGTGGTTGGTGGTCGTGCTGGTTTACTGGGTCTATGATTTTTTTTTTGGTGGTGGGTTTACTGGTGGTGGGTTTACTGGTGGTGGTGTGTAGTGCAGCAGTGGTGGAGTCGGGTTGTTGGGATTTTCTTTTTTTGTTGGTGGTTGCTGGGGTTTCCTTTTTTGTTTTGATTTTTTTTTGTGGGTATTGTGTCTGATTTGTGGGTAGCCGATGGTTGTTGCTTTTGATTTAAGAAAAAAAGAAAATGTCAAATAAAGGAAAATGTTCTTCTTGTACTTAGATCTGGGTTTGTGTTGTTCTTGTTCAAGACATACTTAAATCTCAATTTATGTGATTTTTGGTTTTTATTTCTGTTTTTAATTTTTTATATGTAGTTAAAATTAATAAATTAATTTTTTTATTTATATGCTGACGTGGCATTTTTTAATGCCAAAATAAATGTTTATTATTATTTTAATAGTTTTGTCTGTCACGTAGAATTTTGCCGTTAAGGCATTGACGAAAAGGACTAAAATAGAAGACGTTTTTCTAAATAGAGTGTAAAAGCGGTGAAAATAAAAGATAGAGACTAAAGTGAAAATTGCATGAAAATGTAGGGACAAAAATATGATTTTGCCTTTTTTATTTTTAATTTTAAATGTATATGCATGCACCATAGTATTCCAAAGGCAGATGAGGGACCGACTTCTTAAAATAAGATGGCACGCAAGCATGTGCCTCACGTGACTAGAGCTCTCTCATTGGGTACTGAGGTTTCAGCGAAGAAAAGTGAGCTGTCAGCAACTCGTGCTCCGGACCTGCATAAAGCAAAATATATATATATCTCATAAGATACTATGATTGAGAGGAAGGGTGTGTTTAGTTGAAGGAGTGGAAAAGTGGGAGGATAGAAAATAGTGGGTGGATAGAAAAGATTTTAATTTCTCTCTTTTTTATTTGGTTGGGAGTGAAAAAGTGGAGGGTTGGAAAAAATGAGTTTGTATAAATTTACTCATATACCTTTGTTAAAAAATGATGCACAATTAAAAAAAAAAATACAAGCAATTAAAAAAAATGACAAGCAGTTAAAAAAAAAACAATCACCCAAATTTATTAAACAATAAAAATTATGTCAAGAGGAAAAAATCATGTCTAATTAAAAAAAAAAAAAAAAAACCGTAACACTACGTACTGCCCAGAAAATCAAAAGAAAAAAGGATTTAAAAAAAAAAAAGTAGGCATTGTTCTCAGAAAGTGAAAATAATAATAATAATAATAATAATAATAATAAAAAATAATGCCTTAAAAGGAGCAAACGCCCAGGAGAGCAGGCAAAAGAAAAAAAAAAAAGAGATAATGGGACGAAATTAGTGCAGTGGACAATTTTGTCATTTAACCATAAAACTCCTCTCACACTATTTTCTCTCCATTTTGGAGAGACAAGTTTTAGGTGGGCCTGAGTGGAAAATTCCTGGGCCCCATCAAAAATTTTCCTCTTCCTCCCTCCTTACCAAACAACACATTTTCTCATTTTCTCTTCTATTTTCTCTCCAAACTTTTCCATCCTCCCTAAAATCCACCCATCCAAACATAGTGGAAAGTAATTCTAACAGGAAACCTGCTTTCCCAAAACTATGGTCATCCTATTTCTTGAAATGAATAAAAAGAAAGTTAGGATTGAGATGAAAAATTAATATTATTTTACTATTTAGTTTATTTTCATTATTATTTATAGGTTTTATGGTACCTTTTAGTACTATTTATAAGCCCCACAGTAATATTTTATGGATTTTACTAATGTGTGCCCTTAGGGCACACATTAATTTCCATTTTTGAAAAAAATTTTCTTGAGAATTGAAAAAGTAATGACAACTTTTTTAATTCCCCGAGAAAATATTTCTAAAAATAGAAAATTTAATGTGTGTCCTTAGGGCACACGTTAACTGGACCCATATTTTAATTGGTAGGAAATGGATCATAATATTAAATTCCACCAAATCTATATTCAATCATTTATTAAAAAAAGCGCAAACTTTGATGTATGCACTAAATAAAGAAAGGTTCTGTTACAGTTTCTCACCAAAAAAAAAAAAAAAGGGTTCTGTTATTTATATAGACTTGTGTTATCATTTTATGTTCTTAATTGTAAATGTAATACTTTCTAGTTTAGTTTTTCTTTGCCAAGGATTAATGAGCGCAAACAACATTTATCAAGGGAAAAAAAAATCGTAGATTGTATTACTATCAAAAACAGGGTGAACAAAAAAAATATTATGAAAGAGATATTTAATAAACTCACCAAGCAAACTGCTGAGTTTAGAAAAATGTTTTGAATTTATGTTTGGTAAGGATAAAGGGTAAAACTTAGGTTTTACATAATCTAATAAGTGATTGTTATATCAAGTTCTTATAGAACTCAGTCTCTTTGCAGAATACAATCATGCAATCATAGACTGTAAAACTTTAGCCCTGAACTTTAGAAGAATTAACTTTAAGCATGTTAAACGGCATTGCAATACTGTTGCATAATGCCCATGCATTAGCAAATAAGGCAAAGTCCCTTGATGAATTACCGGTCTGGTTAGAAGATGTACCAGATGATGCTTCTCCCATTAAATTTTTGAGATTCATCTTAAGTTTTCACAAATAAAATGACAGTTTTGATTCTCAAAAATAAAAAATAAAAAATAAATTCAGCAAGCAACGAGTGCATTACAAATATGACAACATATGATAAGCTTCCCAGATTAGTGCAACATATCATTAATCATTAGCAGATGAGTCATCCCTCAGTATAAATCATGAGTTTTTAAATATATTGATTAGATTAACTGAATAAAAATAGGAGATTAGGAGGTTTTTAAAAGAACGGAGCATTAAATAAGAAGAATGAATAAATAAAATATTGGCCCCTACAAATCTTAATGGGCTTTTGAGCATGAAAAAATAAATTAAATAATCTTCTTGTTGGTAGAAACAGTCTACAACTATCATTTTTATGGTTGGTAACAACTATCACTCTCCTAAGTTTACATGTTACAGGAATATTATAAATTTAAAAGATGACGTGAAAAAGTTAATGTCTTATCTTTAAATTTATTTTATTTTCCCTAATAAGTGTTCTTCTCTCTTTGATTTTACAATGAATAGCTCCAATCTGAGAGGTTGCATTTGCACTTATCATAAATTTGAAGAAAAAAATGTTCATGAGTATCGAGAAACCCTTCAATAACACTTTAGAATCCACCATGGTTAGACAACAATTCAGACATACGGTCCATGCTTTTGAAAAGGCACAGAAAGAGAATAACTCTTATCATACAAATCATTTCCCTTCACAAATTTCAATATCCAGTCCACCCATCTAGAAATAGAATACCAAAGCCATATTAGATATTCCCATTAAATTCAAAGAACCTCTCTCTCTCTCTCTCTCTCTCTCTCTCTCTCTCAAGAATATTCTGTGTAATAAGGACTCCAAAAGTACAAAATAAAACCACCCAACAAAATTTTTCACAAAATTGTTTTCATGGGTTTTCCTTAACGAAGAAGAAAATCCAACCCAACCACCACTCTTAAATTTTGATAATATCACTCAGTCAAACACCCAATTACACAACCCATCTCCTCATAGAATCAAAATCGCCAGAAACCATGGTAAGAGATAAATCAAATCAACATAAAACTAGAATAAATATAAACATAAACAAAGTCCCTGTCATTAATTAAACATGTACATGTGCTACGAAGGAAATAGCAAAACAGGGACAAAATTTATAATCACATATACCCGAATTACTAAAATTTCTTCTTTTGAACACTTCAACCCAACCCTCTTCCTCCGTCCTTCTCTAAAACAAGCATTTTGAGGGGAAAAAAAAAAAAACCAAAAAATGAAATTAAAAAAAAAAAAAAAAAATATATATATATATATATATATATATATATACAAACAATAAAATTAGCTTACAATAGACCCTGAAATCACTGCTACAAAAGTTGGGTTTTCTTGTGAATAAGATACATCAACAAGAGTGATCATCGATCATATTGATCATCTGAGTTGTAACCGCTTGAAGGTACAGCTGGGGTGTTCGGGTTTGAGCTGAGACAGCCTTCAGCTTGGGAGCGCTTCTGTTTGAACCCAACAAACATGGATCCGATCGCGAGGGCAAGACCTCTGAATATTTTGCGTTTGACATCTCCTCTCCTCGGACCAGGGGCTTGGTTTGGTGGGCTGAACATTTTGGTGAAGTGGGTGTGAGAAATTTTGAAGCTGAAGAAAGAGAAGGTGAAGAAACAGAGCAAAAAAAGAAAAGAGAAACAAGAGAGAGAGAGAGAGAGAGAGAGACAAGAGAGAGCTTTTGAAATGGTTATCGCCTGTGAAGAAGAGAAGGATAGTGTTATTTATGAGCTCTAGTGTTGGCCCTTGTGGTGTGTGGGTGGCCCCCCCGATTGGTATCTAATTTCGGGTATCTAATTTCTCTCTCTTCTGGTTACTTGCTCCGCAAGATTCTGCCTTTTGCTTGTGTCTCTTTTCTTTAAATTCTTCGGGTCTATGCTCTTATTTCCGATTTGTTAATCCTGTTTCAAAAACTCAACTTTCTAAGGGCACACTATTACACATAACTTTAACTAAAATTTTTTATTAAAAATTTAGAAATATTTTTATTCATAAAATATTTATTGGTATCAAGTAATCTTAACATTTTGCAGCATAAGAAAAAAAAAAAAGAATTCAATAGTAAAATTTTCAAAATAAACATAAAATACTAAATTATTGAATACTGTAATATTGTTTCTAGTTACATTAAGTGTAATTTAAACTCAAACCCTTTATATAAATTGGATGTTCTTTCCTAACAATAATAAAACTGTTTTTGGTTTAGTTTATATTCAGTTGTGAATTTTCTACTCTCTTTTTTCCTCATTCCATTTTTCTTTGTCTCTCTCTTTAATCAAAATCATATCAAATATCAATCATATATAACGTATTTAAATGAAAGTTCAATAAAGAATTTAAATTATATTAGTCACACTCTAATTTTGCACTAAGTATCCTTCTACTTGCAATCCAATTTCATGTTAAATTATAATTTTGTGTTAAATTATATATGCATGAAAATTCATGCATTAAAAACGTAGGAAATGTAAAAAGAAAAACAATTCAAGTTTATTGTGCTTCTATGTAATACAAAAAAGAGATGGGTTCAAGTTACACCTGGTGTAACTCTTATAAACTTACACCTTTTTTACATCATAGATTTATAAGAGATCTAACAGTTAAAAAAATAGCATTAAATGCTCTTGTTTTCCATCTTATTACCTAATTAATACTAGCATTTTCTCTCTCTTTCTCTCTCCTTATTTATTACTTTCCACCATATAATATTTTCTTCAACACAATCTAACAAAAAAAATTGAAAAATAATCCCATAACAAGAGTCAAATGACTTTCAATTGCTCCTTAAAATAAAGAAAAGCGTAGGATAATGTATAGAAGATTGAGACCTAACCCGATTGCATCTTGGAGGTTAGTAATACGACGACTATATATTCAAAGTTATTCAGAAAAAAGAAAAAAGAAAAAAAGACTATATATTCAAAGTTAACTAATTATTTCCTATTCTAACTCGAGTACGATCTTAAGGCATAAACATACTACCGCTGCCAAAATTGTTAACTTATTTCCTATTCAACGACTATATAAAATCCTTTTTTTTTTTAATGGGAGTATACTCCATATAATCTAATGATTGCAACTTTGAGTTTGGACTTTGGACTAACTGTCCACTAATTCAAAAGCAACCTTAAACAAGAATTAGTCAAAATGAAAAGCAAACTAAACTCTAAACCCAACATTTTTTCCCCTTTTAATGATAGGATTAATAAAAATAAAAATAAAAATGACTTGGAACGAAAAAAGAAAAAAGAAAAAAGAAAAAAAGAGTCACGGTGTCTTTACTCTTTAGAATCAGGTACCAAACTAGGGCACTCATAAGATTTAGATAGTTTTTTTTTTTTTTTTTTAAGTTCCTTTATTTATCTATTTATTTTAAGGAGCAGATTGAACGTCATTTGACTCTTGTTATGGGTAGTTTTGTGAAATCAATGATTATGGGATTATTTTTCAATTTTTTTTTTGTTAGATTGTGTTGAAGAAAATATTATATGGTGGAAAGTAATAAATAAGGAGAGAAAAAGAGAGAGAGAATGCTAGTATTAATTAGGTAATAAAGTAGAAAACAATAGCATTTAATGAGGTTTTTTTAACCGTTAGATTTCTTAGAAATCTACGGTGTAAAAAAGGTGTAAGTTTATAAGAGTTACATCAGGTGTAACCTAAACCCATCTCATATAGATATTTTTTTGTAGAGATAGGTTCAAGTTAGACCTGGTGTAACTCCTGTAAAGTTAGACCTTTTTTACACCGTAGATTGATATGAGATCTAACAGCTAAAAAAATATCATTAAATGCTATTGGTTTCCACGTCATTCATAATTAATACTAGCATTTTCTCTCTCTCTCTCTCTCTCTCTCTCTCTCTCTCTCTCTCTCTCTCTCTTTATTTATTTTTTTTCACTTGATTAAAGGGCATACTGCCATTTTTAACATCTTGCATTTCTATACTTGAAAAAAAGAAAAAAATATATATATACAAAAAAACAGATGTTATCAACTGGACCAAAGTTCATTGGCATTTTTTTTTTTTGTTTTCTGCTTTGGTTACGTTTAAATTTTTCATGGAAATTATATATGCCTCCAATTATCAAATCCTCCAGATCCAATATAAGGATATGAAACTTGGTGGTCCTTAGCATATTTTATTTTGTGTTTGTGTTAACTGTTATGATCTCCGACTATATATTTTATTTAAGCTAGCCAAGTCGTGCAAGGAAACTTGGCTGAGTTTTGTTAGTGCTTTGCCATTTGGAACAATTTTAAATATATTTAAGGAGATTTGAAAGAGAGAGGAAAAAAAATTACCCGAAATTTCTAGCCTAATTTTACTGAAAAGTTTAATGAAATTTATTTACAAAAAACATGTTGGAACTTTGGAAGTTTGAAAATGTTTAACGTAGCATATATATATTATTTGGTGGAAAGCATATATATATATATATATATATTTTGTTAGATTGTGTTGAAGAAAATATTATTTGGTGGAAAACAATAAATAAGGAGAGAGAGAATGCTAGTATTAATTAGGCAATAAGGTGGAAAGTAATAGCATTTAATAGTGTCTTTTTTAACCGTTAGATCTTTTAGAAATCTACGGTGTAAAAAATGTGTAACTTTACAAGGTGTAACTTGAACCCATCTCTCTCTCTCTCTCTCTCTCTCTCTCTCTCTCTCTCTCTCTCTATATATATATATATATATATATATATATATATTTTCAGTTCGTTACTTACTAGGTAGAACAGTAGAAGTGTTTAATTTACATCTATGCATGGAGAAAGATGACGGTTGTATGGTAATAATTGGCTTAAAGGATATTCTAGTTCCTTGTTTTTTCTTTTGTCATTTTGAGTAGGTCATTGAATCTTCT
Source organism: Quercus wislizeni (assembly GCA_023055345.1). Classification (NCBI taxonomy): domain Eukaryota; kingdom Viridiplantae; phylum Streptophyta; class Magnoliopsida; order Fagales; family Fagaceae; genus Quercus; species Quercus wislizeni. The sequence goes on from JALGQJ010000004.1 coordinate 32,016,740, forward strand.
AATTTGTTTTCATTTGCCTGTACAAAAAAAAATTTGTGTGCATTAGAAAATACGATGACAAGATCATTCCTCTAATTAACTTATAATATGAGGAAAAAAAATCCATAATTTCAAATCCAGCATCCTTATTCTTGTATTTTTGAGAAAAAAAACTAAAAAACAAAATCCCTATTCTGCATCATAAATTTGTATTTAAGTGAATGTCAAATTTACAAAATTAAAATATATAAGCTCTGATGACTGATTGCCAATTTTAGGTTCCGTTTGGATTGGCGTTTGCATCTAAGGAGTTTGCATTTTTTTTTTTTTTTTTACCAGCGCCTCTCATGAACAGTGTATTAAGGCATATAAACAACATTTTTTTTGTGAACAGTAACCGTAAATTATTTTTTTATTGTTTTCAATTTTCAAAAAAATAAGCGGTATCCAAACGCACATTTAATTTCTCATATCATGGTTAATTAAGTTTAGCTAATTGCTTTAACAATCTATGTCAATACAATCAGGGAAACATAAATAAATAAATAAAACAAAACCGGCTGACATCACTTTTTATTTTTTGAGAAGCAAACGGCTGACATCACTTGAATGTTATGTTATAGCTCCGTGAAACTAAAATGATTGAAGGAACTTGCTTACAATAATTGAAACTAGGAAGACCTAACTAAAATCTAAACAAAAACAAAAATAACACCTATCAAAATAAAATAAAAACAAAGACACCAAAGTTTATTCCAACTAATAAATTTTATTATGCTTAATTTTTTAAAGAAGGAAATGCCCATCTCAGAATATTCGATCATATATATATATATATATATATATATAAAAGACGAATTGAAATAGCTTTAGTTGTTTTTCTTTTGTTCTGGTCTTATATAAAGTGAAATGGAGGGGAAGAAAGTGTGAGAGTTTTTTTGTTTCTTTGTTTTTCCCCCCCTTGAAAATGAAAATTTGTATCAACCAGGAAAACAAATGTATACGCGTTTGCTGTTAGGCTGTCCCTATCAACCTATCTATTTATTTTTGAGAAGGAATCAACTGAGGAACAAGAAAAAAGAAATTGAGAAAAAAAAAACTAGAATAATTATAAATTTCACTACATAAGTTTGTAAAACTAATCCGTTAATTAATGTAATTGATGGATTTTATACATAATAAACGAATGGCTAAATTATATTTTTGTGATTGATTTAGTATGTAAGACTTATGTAGGAAAATTTGTAGTATCTCTAATATCACTCAAAATAAAATCTTTGTGCACCTTATTAGTATCCCTAATATGTTTTTTTTTTAGATAGTTAATATATGGTTAGGTTAACCAATAGAGCACAAACTATATTATCTTTTACCTTTCATCAAATATATATATATATATATATATATATGTTAAGAATATAAGTGTGAGAGAGAAAGACTGAATAGTCTATATATTTTGTATAAATAATGTTGTACAATAGAGAGCCTTATATAGGTTTAGTATGTGTGAAGTACAAGTAATATGAGAGTACCATAAGTATTGTATATTGGGCTAAGCCTGATAAGCTAGACTAAACTAAGCTATATACTAACATCCCCCCTCAAACTTGAGGTGGTAAGGAGGAAGCCAATTGGAGTTTGGATACTAGATCTCAAAGACGACCAGGCGGTTGAGTTTTGGTGAAGATATTAGCAAGTTTGACGGCAGAGGAGATGGAGAATAACTTGAAATTGCCTTTCTTGAGATGCTGGCGAGTGTTGTGGCAATTGATCTCAATGTGCTTGATGCGTTCATGGAAGACATTTTTATGAGCAATGTAGAGAGCACTACGATTATCACAATAAAGAAGAGTGGCAGTAGACTATGAAACATCCATGTTAGCCAAGAGCTATCGAAGCTAGACAAGTTCGCAGGTGATGTCAGCAAGAACACAATACTCAGCCTCGGTACTGGAACAGGAAACCAAGTCCTGCTTCTTGCTATGCCAAGAGACAAGAGAAGTACCCAACATGAAACAAAAACCTGTGATGGAACATCGATCAGTTGGATCACCTATCCAATCCACATTTGAATAAGCATAGAGCTCGAGAGAAGACCGAGAGGAGTAGTGAAGACCATGATAAAGTGTGCTCTTGACGCATCAGAGAATTCGAAGAACAGTAGCATAGTGGACAAAACGAGAGGCGTCCATGAACTTACTAACCATACTCACGGCATGTGAAATATCCAAGCGAGTGACAGTGAGATAGATCAAACTACCAACTAGCTGACGATAACGAGTAGCATTTGATATAGGTTCACCATCCAAGGATGTAAGCTTGGCATTGTATTATAAGGGAGTTGAAACAGCTTTGTTGTCTATGATACCAGCCCTAGAGAGAGGGTCAGAAGTATATTTAGCTTGGGATAAATAGTATCCATCAGAGGATGAGGTAACCTCAAGCCCAAGAAAATAGCTGAGAGTGCCCAAATCTTTCATCTCAAAGTGCTAATTAAAGAAGTGTTGAAGAGAGTGGATACTTGCAGAATCATCTCCAGTAATAGTCATGTCATCAACATAAGAAAGAATAAGAGTGATACCAGCAGAGGATCTTCGAACGAAGAGAGTAGTGTCATGAGGACTAGAAGTGAAACCCTGCTGAGCAACAACTAAGCTAAACTTTTCAAACCAAGTCCGAGGAGCCTGCTTAAGGCCGTAAAGAGCACAATGAAGGCGACAAACTTGACGGCCTAAGTAGGTATGGCCAGGGGGTGGTTGCTTGTACACTTCTTTTTGGAGGTCTCCATTGAGGAAAGCATTCTTCACATTCATCTGATAAAGAGGCCAACAGCGAATGACAGCCACAACAATAAGACATCTGACAGATGTAAGGCGAGTAATAAGACCAAATGTTTCCTCATAGTCAGTGCCATATTCTTGAGCAAAGCATTTGGCAATGAGGCAAGCCTTGTATCGTTCAATAGATCCACCAGCCTTGGTCTTGATCTTGTAAACCTACCTACAACCTACTACAGACTGACCAAGAGGAAAATCAACAATATCCCAAGTGTGATTTTTGTGAAGGACATCTAGTTCTTTGGACATAGCTTGCTGCCAAAGAGGGTCAGTATGGGCCTCACGATAGGTGTGAGGCTCATAGAAGGTGGCAAGAGTAAAAGAGTAGTGATAATCAGTGAGATAAGGAGGAACGCTTACCCTAGTAGAGCGATGACGGTCAGTACCAACAAGAGGCTTAGGAGACAGTGGTGCCACAGGATCCAAGACAAGCAAGTTATATGCCGGGGACAAAACCAAAGATAAGTTGTCTAGAGAGGCAGCTGATGTTGAAGAATCCTCCACAAATTCAAGATAAAGAGAAAGGAAAATATTAGTAAAAATAGGAAACTCTGAGGAAGAAGACATAGGAAACTTTTGAAACCTCGTGAAAAGATGATGTTCCCAAAACTCAACATGACAGGAGACATGAAGGTGATAAGAGATAAGATCATAGCAACGAAAACCCTTTTGGGAAACACCATAGCCAAGGAAGTAGCAGAGACTAGCACGAGGTTGGAGTTTTGTTTATTCATGAGGAGGAAGAAAGACAAAACAAGCACAACCAAAAGCTCGAAGAGATGAGTAGTCAGGGGTTTGACCATAAAGGAGCTCAAAAGGTGATTTGTTGTGTGTGGTCGGTGAAGGAACGCGATTAATGGTGTAAATAGCAATGAGTGTTGCCTCACCCCAAAAGCGTTCAGGAAGAGAGGCAGAAATGAGAAGGGTGTGGACAACATCAAGAATGTGATGGTGTTTTCGTTCTGTATGACCATTTTGTTAAGAGGTATAAGAACAAGACTGATGGGGGAGAGTACCTTTACTATCTAAAAAGGACAAGAAAGATTTATCATTATATTCTTTAGTATTATTTGACCCAAAGAACTTAACAGTGCATTATATTTATCATTATATTCTTGAGTACCTTTTTAATCATTTTATGAAATGTTTGGTAAATGGACACAAGTTTAGACCTATGGTGAAGTAGATAAATCCAGGTATATCAAGAAAAATCATCAACAAATATGACAAAATATCGAGATCCTCCTTCAATGGGAACCAGTGCCAGGCCCTAAATATCAGAATGTATAAGATCAAAAGGTGCAAAAGAAAAATAGTCACTATTATTAAAGGGCAATTTTGTTTGTTTGTCAAAATGACAGGAAGTATAATAAAATTTCAGAAACTGAATTGAACCTAAATGACCTTGAGAATCTAACAACTGAAGACAAGATAAAGACGTTTGATCAAGACAAGCATGCCATAATTCAGGTGATAGGGTGGTAGTAGTACGTAGCAGCAACAGAGACAACTTGTGAAGGAATCTTCGAGTCGTGAACCTCAAACATACGTTTAACCTAACGACTTGTCCCAAGCACTTGACCCATCCAAGGATCCTACACATCCACACCATGATTAGTAAATAGAATATTTACTCCTAATTCACAGAGTTTACCAACAGAAAGCAAATTAAGAGACAATTTTGAGATATGAAAAGTGTCACTAAGGGATAAACTAGGAGTAGAGATTGTTCCTTTATGACTAACAAGCATAGGAGTTCCATCAACAGTGTAAATAGAGATAGGATGTGCTAAAAGTGCCTTATCAGAGAATTGTGATTCATTACGAGTTATATGGTTACAACATGCAGTATCGAATAACCAAGAATAGTTACATGCAGTATCCAACATGCAGTATCGAGTCATATGGTTACAACATGTAGTAAGTGAGGAAGTCAAAGATGGACCTGTAGGAACTGATGAATCTGAGAGACACATAGTAGCTGCGCGAGGAGTAGGAGCTTTATTTTGCTCATGCATGAATTTCTACAGTTTGCGACAAATAGAGATGTCATGGCCCTTGGCACGGCAAAACTCGCAGCGAGTACCTTTTGAAGATTGAAAGGAGGGACGCCTAGAGGTTAAGCGTAGAGGGGCAGTGATTGCAGCAATGGAAGGCTGTGGGGGAAGAGAGAGTGTGGCCAACACATGGTTAGAGGATGACATGTGATAAGTAGGTCGACAATTCTTGTCGGAGATGAGCTCTTTGACTGTAGCATCAAGAGAAGGAGTAGGAGACCAGCTAAGCAGAGAAGCCCTAGTAGGCTCAAAATCCTCACGTAAACCCATCATGAAATGCATAAATCGATGACGGTACCGATATTTGGCAAAGAGCTTAATATCCTTAGGATACCGTAATGAAGGATCTGCAGCAGAAAGTTGTTCCCACATAGAGGAAGTCTGAGAATAATAATTAGAAATAGACTGACCTGTCTCTTGGTGCATTTGATAAAGTTTTGATTCATTGTGAAACTCCAGGCTTGAATCATTAGTGCAATTGTATCGATTGGACAGAAATATCCAAGCAGCCGCAGTAGTACCAAGACAAGGAAGAAGACTATGAATAGAAGGTACAGAGGTATTGATAAACCAAGACAAGATCTTACTCTGAATACTTTCCTATTCCTCTAGGCGTGCTTCATAATCATCCTCTGCAACAGTAGTCACGGAGGCATCGGCATCAGTTGTAGCTTTGGACTTAGGTATTGGCACTAGCTTGGGAATCGAACCAGTTACATAACGCCATAGTTTGCGACCCTTGAGAAAGACAATCATATTGTGAGACCATACATAATAGGTAGTCGGCCCATCCAAGATAACGCATAGTTTGCGACCCTTCGTCGCTCTGATACCATGTTAAGAATATAAAGTGAGATAGAGAGAAAGACTGAATAGTCTGTATATTCTATGTAAATAATACTGTACAATAAAGAGTCTTATATAGACTAAGTATGTGTGAAGTACAAGTAATATGAGTGTACTATAAGTACTGTATACTGGGCTAGGCCCGAAGGGCTAGACTAAACTAAGATGTATACTAACAATATATATCAAATGATTAAAGAAAGTAAAAGTAGAATTAAAAGCTTCAAGTAAATACTTTAACTGTAGATTACAATAAAATAAACATTTACACGAAATAGTTGTAGAAACAAGTTTTTCTGCGCAGAAATAATGAAGGTTACAAAATTAGATGACTTAGAAAGGTAAGTGATCGATAGGATTGTCCTTCATCTCTATCCGTGCTTCCTCCGGAAAAAAAACAAAAGTCTAGAATGGCTGAGATGTGGGTCAATCCAGAAAATTTACAAAGAAGAGCCTATTTGATTATCTTATAGGCTACAAAATTAAATTCCCAGAAGGTCTGATTTACAAACCAACCAAGGAATAATTGGATAAATTTTTTTTCCCTCAATTAGGTTCACTATAGACAATTGTGGCGAAGAGTGGTTCCATAATGGGAGGATTACATTCATAGCTACTCCTTCACAAATCTCTATTAATTTTTTATTCTATTTTAGTTGATTTTGATATTGCTAGGAGTGAGGCATTCATTGCAACTCCTTAAATCTCTATTTTTTTTTTTTTATATAGTTGATTTTTATATAGCTAGGAGTGAGACATGGGCTTGTAAGAGAATGTAAGCTACCGTAAGCTCTTGGTGGCTCTTGGTGAATATGGCGCATATTAATGAGTGAGGTCATGTTAATTGTCTCTCAAAGTACGCAATTTGATTAATGATATTTGACCTTCTGGATTGAGGGTTTTTCATAGAGTTAACACTTATTTTATTAAATTTGAAAAATAAGAAAACTACATGATAAAAATACTCATTTTATTGATGGCACTTGAATTTATTTATTTTTTTTTTTTGAGAATCCCTTGAATTTATATTTGGTAGAACATAAAAAGGAAAATTGCATGGTCTTGTTCCTAGATACAATTTAAGAATAACTTTATGGTTTTGAGTCTTAGTTATATTCTAAAAAATGAAAATTACATTAATAAGACCTAATCTAGAACCATTGATCTAAGATCGAAAGCTAAATTCTGGAGTAAAAAGGTATTAGGTATCCACCTCACAAGATAAATTTGTATTCTAAAATATGGCCACTACATATCACATATTTAACGCATCCAAACATGTGATAAACAGGAAAGTGACATATTGTATTCAAGGAAACGGATCTAAAAATTAGTTTTTTGATAACAGCATTTGTGTATGTTATCATATTAATTGGAAACCTTAATTTTATAGTTTGCATGTTCATCATGTTTATCCAATATCATCAATCGCAAACATGTTTTATTGCATCAAAAATCAAGGATTCAAATCTACACTACTTCAACTTCTTTTGTTGTTATTGTTAATATTAAGTCAAGGATTTTATTCATTATTCATCAAGAGAAAGATACAGTACATCTTGAGCCACTCAATCATTCATGGAATATCTTCTACCCAGGTTACATAGTTATATAGCTAGAAATATTTCTAGCGTGTTGAGAAAGAATGTGAGCCAATGCATGCTCAATCTGTATCACGCCACTTTATCTTATTAAAGCAAACATAGTATCCTTATATTACTTCTCGCCTTCTCGGCCAATCTTACCAAAACAAATTGATCATTGGGTTATAAATTAACTCTCATATATAATCCAAGGGATTTAGTTATAGGGGCTAGAGATGCCCAGTGTTGAATAAATGTTCTACAATGAAGTTCATAGATTATATATAAAATAATTCTCGAAACTAAGCAACTGATATTCTAGTTCTAGTTAAACTTTTCCTCTTATAACTAAACAATACTAAACTCTTGTTTATAAAATTTTAACACCACTCTGCAGGGGATTACTTCATTTACTTCGTTTTTATTATATAAAGAAGTCCTTATTTCAAAATATCAAATCAATGGCATGGTGTGGTTTCGCCCTCTCCTCTCATGTCCAAAGTCAACCCCATTTTTACTCAGCTAACCATTAGGGAAATTGGCTCAGTAGGTGTACGACTTCGGAGTTTGGAGACCATGAATTATCCCATTCACGCGGTATTGGGAATTTAGGATAACTTTTCATCATTCAAACCATATAATTAGTTGATGTTTGGAAAATAAACCAAGGGAAAATTATAAAGTACCTCCATCTTTTCACATGAATGATGGATCAGTATCTTAAATGAATTGAATTGTAAGCAAGGTATAGTGTCATAGTCACCTCAAAGATTGAGAGAAAAGTACATTGAATGCGGTATTGAATATATTTGTTTTTTTTTAGAAAACCTTATTGTATAATTTGAATTAATATTTCGTACATGTTAAAAGTGTGGTTAGAGTCAAGAGTTATGTGCCTCAATTCATCCACATTTTTTAGTGATTTTATGATATATAAGATTCAAATTCTCCTTCTCTATTGTAACTATGGATTAAAAAAAAAAAAGAGGTTGGATTGGCAGGATAAAATAATGGAAAGCGTGGGTCCTAGATAAAATAATTTCTGTTCAATTTTTCATATAACTGCGAAAAAACTATTCCCATGCGTGCACATAACACCATCAGTATGTCAATGAAAGGCAACCGAGCTAGAAACCAATTACAGCATGCAAAATTATCAACGACAAATAAAGTGGTCATTGAAAAACGGTGTCATCATTGGGAAAATTATCTAATCTTTATAGAAGCTGTATGCAGTCACCAACCTCAAGCATTCACGTCCAACTCAATGCATTATATCACCATGAAAACATAAAAATAAAAAGAATCTGGTTAATATATACTCTTAAAATATACATTGATCATTAATTTTAGAAAATATTTTATGAAAAATTGAAAAAATTGTCAAAAAAAGTTTGTCACTTTTTTTTTTCCCTAAAATGTAAGGCATATATACATTAATAAAGCCCAAAGATAAAATAAGGTTACAATTTTCACAAGAGGGCAACGAAGGCGACCTTTTAAACATGTGCATTTGAGGAAGAATTTCAAGAACAACTACCATACGACTTGCTAACGATGGAGTTATGAATATATGTCATGGAATTCAAAGGATTCAGATATGACGTTACCGAACCTCCAAACTTGCTGGATAACTCTACTTAAAAAAATTAAAAAGGAAAAATAAATAATTATGAAATCACTCCTTTCAATTTTCAAATAGGTAAGAAGTTTAAATAAAAAGAAAACGTTATAAATTCAAAGAATAAAAAAATTGTTATGTCATCAATCAAATATTTAAATTTTAAGTTTTTGTAGTCTAAAGTTATACATAAAAAATAATTTATAGATCGAATAGTAAATAACATCTAACAAGTATGAAATTTAATATGTACATTAAGAATATAAAGAATTTACAATTCAAAAATTATATTTTTAAAATATGTAGCAATGTTAATTTTCTAAGTGATCAAATGTTGTCCAACTCTTTTACCCCAAAGTTTTGTTTGGTCGATGAGAAAATAAAATGAAAGGGAAAACATATTTTCCTTTTAAGTTTAAGATGTAAGAAGGAACTTGAAATTTCTCATTTTCTTTTTCAATCCTTAGCTTTTCTGAGGGGGAAAAATGGAAAATATTCTCATTGGATGTTAATTTGCTTTTGTTTGGAAGGGCCGGCCAACAGAAGAGAGGGAAGGAGGGATTTTTGGTTAACGCGTTTGCTGTCCCTATCCTCCTAATCAATTCGTTGCTTTTGGGAAGGAATAAGACAACCAAAAACAAATTCATTGTATACCCTATTGGGTTGTAGCTCTTCAACTTAAGTTTTTAACTTCTTTACATGCATTGCATCAAGACAATGTGAATATTCACAAACAAATTTAACAAATAAACCTAGATCAATGTAAGATATCATAAAGGATTAGAACTCACATAAACGTCTTTTCTACATTCTAAGAGAATCAACTACACAAACAGTTGCATAATTTTTTTTATAAATAATCAACAATTTAGGTGTGAGAATTTGAATCTTATATGTCTCCAAATGAGATATTAGGAAGTATTAGTGCTAACTAGTTAAGTTATAAAACTCTTAATAATGGTTATATAATTAGCAAATAAACATTAATTTTCAAATATTTTAACTCTTTAAGAATGGTAGGAATGTAGGATCAAATCTTATAAAATCGCATATGGTTAACTTTGTTTATCTAGTCTGCATCCCATGTCCTCAAAATGTAAAGACGAGTGAATGAAATTTTGGTTCACTTTGTGTGCACGTATCAAAAATATAACGCCACTGTCCTATTGGCTATTAAAGAAGACAGTATGAATATTACTTCTTAGTAAAACTTACCAAAACAAAATCGTGTCATTGGGTTATAAACTCTCTTACTTTACCCAAGGAGGTTAGTCTTTAGGAGCTAACAAACTCGCATTACTTTATTGTTCGAATTAGCAACTCTAATAATTGCAGTGGGGAAGAAAGTTTAGTTAAAAAATTGAATGTAGCTCAAAATTATAACTTTACTCATATCTTTTTATTGGATGTGAATTTTGACAAATCCATCATTGAATTACATATTCTTTTTATATTCTTTATGCTTGCAAAATTTCTAGAAAATTAAATATCAATAGCTATGTCATCAACAAATTATTTAAATTGCAAGTTTTTGTAGTTTAAAATTATATATAAAATATAAATTTATAGATTATATAGTAAATAATATTTGATTGGTACAAAATTTGACATGTACATAAAAAACGTAAAAAACATGCAATTCAACGGTTAGATTTTCAAAATATGTAATAATGATTATTTTATTAAATAATGTTGCAACCTTAAGTTATCTTATTTTGGTCCTAAAATTATTTTTATAAAGTATAAACACTAGTCATTCGGAATTGGAAAGGTCGGTTTTCTCTCTGAGAGAGAGAAGAATGAGAAAATTCAGTTATAGTATATACATCACGCCTTACCGCTTAGGCGTGGGCCCCAGCCCTTGTGAGAGGGAGGTGAAAATGTGAGAATAATAGAGGGGAGAGAGGGCTGGCGGCTCAATAAGGAGAAAGGAACAATTTTTTTTTTAAAGTTTTTTAAAGGTTGGTGGGCTAGGGTTTTATGAACAAAGCCCACCCTATTCCATATCTATTGGGCCCTATAAATTAATTAGACATCCATTTAAATTTCTTGATCTCAAGTAAAAGACAATGGATTGCTTAAAATAACATTCCCTTTATCAAATTTTGTCTCAATATGCACTCATGTTTCCTTAAGTTTTTGTAAAATTATAATTTTCCTTCTTATGTTACATAATACAAATAAATATTAAATAATATTAAATATTACATTAAAAGTTTGGAATGTTACAAAAAGAGTATTAATGATATTTTTACAATACTTTCACTTATTAGTAGGTGGTTACTAGCTATTCTTAGTGGACCAAAAGATAATTATAGTGGTGAATTCAAAACTAATAACAACTACTACCTATGATTTGTTGTAAAAGTGTTGTGAAAATGTTGTGGACATAACTACGTGATTGGGGGGTTTGACTTTACTTTACAAACTTTTTTATAAATTGTGATATGATATGTGGTTATTGGTAAGTTAAAAATTGATATTAGTGGTGGTTTCAAGTGAGAACAAATTAAAATTTGCCACATTAATAATTTGTAAAAATATTGTAAAATAATTTGTGGCTATAAAATTAATTAATTAATTTTTTTACTATGTCATGCGTTTAATTAAATTTATATGCGTGTCCAATAGGTGAAGGGTTTCCGGGCATATAATTTACAATTTTCAGCTAAAAGGGGAAGTTGTAACACATGAATGTTGCTCCAATAACAATTTTATCTTCTCAATTATTAAAATAATTATGAAAAAAAATGTGTTTGTTTAATTTTTTTTACTTTTTTTTAGGGGAAATTGATAGTAGATTTTATTTGTTCATAATTATGTTGTACAATATTCAAACCAAACAATGCATTCTTTTTCTCTTATGCAACTCTAGCATGGGCAAGAGTAGCTTTAATACATCGCAGAGAGTTTACACCAAAAAAAAAAAAAAAAAAAAGAATGAAAACTTTTACAAATTAGAATAATATTTTCAAGTTTTTTCGTGACCTTCCATAGCTAAACATAACTTCGAGAGAGAGCATCTTCAACACTAATATGAGATGTCAGCTTATGTTCAGAGTTAAACAGAGAGGTAGTAGCAGGAGAATTCAACTTGGCCATGTGTCATTGGTGATCACTACTCACTAGGTGAATGTTACAATGCCGTATTCTCAATTCTCATTGACGTTTACTACTGGTTTATTTGCTTTGTTGGGGAGGGCCACCAGTGGGGTTGGTTTGTTTACGCGTTTGCTGTTGCTACTCCTACTCGCTTTGTGGAAAGAACAACAACAACAACAAAAAATTGTTGTGTACCCTATTGGGTTGTAGCTCTAGATAAATGGATATAGCTTCAAGTCTCCAATTTAAGTTTTAAACTTCTTAACATGCATTGCATCATAATATCACGATTTATATCAAAATTAGAAAGATATATAGTGCGAATACTCACGAACAAATTTAGAAAAACTTTGGTCATTAATGTAAGATATCAATATGAAAATAGTCACCAATTAACTAGGTCATTAATGATAAGGTCTTTGTAGCTCAATTGGTGTTTTATAAATTTAGAAACATTATTTTAAGAATGCCCACTATTTATACGGTAATGTTGTTTAGGTAACAAACAAATAGCACAAAGTGTTTGGGCTCTAGTGGGCGAAAAAGGGTTTGAGTTATAAGGTTAGCAACACATTGTAATTATCTTTAAAAAAAAAAAGTAACGAACAAATATTTTTGAGGCCAAAACATTATTTTGGTTCAATAATTAGTAGTAGGAGATTTGAGCTATAAATGTATCAGTTGAAAACACTAAGTTAAGCAATAAAACTCTTGATGACATTATACAATGATTAATAAATAATCAAAACTTATATAATTGAAATTCATAGATTATGTATAAAAAGTTGTAGAAACTAAGCAACTTATTCTATTTCTGCATAAACTAAGTGCTCTTCTAACAAGCAATACTAAACTCTAGTTTGTAATGCCATTATGTCCTATTACATGTGTTACTCAAAAAGGAATCGTTTACATTGTTTTTATTAAAAAAGAAGAAGTCATTTTGTTTCAAAAGATGTTAACCGTTAAAGTAAGTCATAACACTCAAACGAAGCACACTGTGAAAATAGAGGAAGAAGACTCCAACGGCTAATTAATGGCTAGTTTCTTATTAGAAACGATGTTGTATAACTTAGCTTATTTAAATTTAAATGAAACAGGAACATTTTGGTCTGTCTTCCTCTTTCACAGTTATTAAGTCTTGCAATGCTTTGTTTCTTTTGGAGATTGGGATTAAGCAATGGCTTTAGTGAGCAGTTGAGCTGTAACCACCTTCCAACTGTCATTCCTAGATTCACGGAGCATAATGTGGATTTTGGTTATATTTTGTTATCAGTTTTAGCTTCTAGAATGATCTTAGTGTAATTAACTATGCTATATAAACAGTTTGTGATTATTGTATTGGTTAAGTTTGTGAAATATATTTTCTTAAGCATTCTCTCCAAAAAACTTCTCTCTCTCTCTCTCTCTCTCTCTCTCTCTCTCTCTCTCTCTCTCTCTCTCTCTCTCTCTCTCTCTCTCTCATTATTTGTTCTTGTTTCCGCCATTGTTGTGCACTCTAGCAAGCTTTAAATCTTTCATGGTATCAGAGCCAAGATCCATGGCCTAACAACACCAACTGACACAGCATAATCTGTGCACACAACTCCAACTCCAAATCCACACTACCTCCATTCCTTCCACCTCTACACCTTCAACCTCGACACCATCACCATTACTATTACTCTCCAACATGTCAAACCTTATGTCAGTCAAGCTTGACTACACCAATTATATCCCATGGAAGCATTAGTTAATCACTATACTAGAGGTTTATTCCTTGATCGAACACATTGATGGTATAGCTTCAAAGCCATCACCTTTTGTTCTTGATGATGCAAGAAATGCAACTTCAGTTGCTAATCATAAGTTTCAAGCTTGGAAAATCAGGGATAAGGCACTCCTTTCCTTGATCAACTCAACTCTTACTCCACAAGTCTTTTCACTTGTTGTTGGTATCACTAGCTCAAAGGAAGTATGGAACACTTTGGAACAGAGGTTCACTTCCACTTCAAGAGCTAATATCTTGAACCTTAAGCTTGAACTTCAAGGTATCAAGGAAGGCAATGAATCTGTGAATTCATTTCTGCAAAAGATCAAAGTTGCTTGTGACAAACTTCTTGTTGTAGGAGTGCCAATTGACAATGAAGAATTGATATGCATTGTGCTTAAAGGACTCCCTAGAGAATTTGCACATTTCTATTCTACAATTCGTACTAGGAGTGATCCAATCACTCATGAGCAACTTGCTATTATGTTGCAAAGTGAGGAACAAGCCATGACTGATCACTTGGATTTAGTCTCTAACTCTCTTGCTATGTTTGCTTCTAATGGAAAGGCAAATGGTAGTTCATCACATCAGCCATAGAATCATGGATCAGGAAGGGGAAAAGGAAGAAACAACAATCCTAGAGGAAGAGGTGGAGGCAAATTCAATCATGGTTGGAATCAACAATTTTCACCTCAAGCCTCTCACAATTTCTCTCCTCAAGATTTTTCCTCTCAAAATACCTCTCAAGGTTTTAAGCATGACCAACCATCTTGTCAAATTTGTGGCAAGTCTGTTCATCAAGCTTGGATTGCTATCGCAGGATGAATTTTGCTTATCAAGGCAAACATCCTCCCACAAAGCTTGCTACTATGGCTAGTGCATCTAATGTTGCCATCACTAACAATCAAGATCCATGGCTTGTTGATTCTGGCACTTCAGATCATCTCACTGCAAATCTCAACAATCTCTCAGTTCAATCTCAGTACAAGGGACCTGAGCAAGTTACTACTGGAAATGGTCAATCCTTACCAAACAATCACATAGGTAATACTACCCTACACACCAAATATCACAATTTTATTCTTAAAAATGTCCTTCATGTACCAAGAATTGCCATGAATTTACTTTCAGTTCACAAATTTTACTTGCATAATAATTGTTCTTGTTACTTTGATGCAAATGAAATCAAAATTTAGGATATTCCTACGGGGAGACTCCTTTACAAGGGCTCGAGTGAGAATGAAGTTTATCCTATCTACTCCAAGAACTTTATCAAGTCATTCTCTCACTTCAATTCTGAGTCATCTCCATGTCAGAATCATCCTTCTGCTATTGCTAATTTTCCTTAAGCTCATTCAAGTTTTCATGTAAATAAATCAAATAAATGGTTGCTATTGCACCATAGGTTAGGACCCAAGTGATAAAGTTCTAAATGTGGCTTTATCTTCTATTGATAATGTCTGTATCTCATGTGGTAATAAGAATCTTTCTCATTATAAACATTGTTTGAGTGGTAAAATGCATCAATTTTCTTTTCCTATTTCTAATTTTCATGCATCTAAGCCTCTTGAATTAGTGCATTCTGATGTTTGGGTCCAGCTCCTGTCAAATCTTCTAATGACTTTCAATATTATATTCTTTTTGTTGATGCATATTCCAAATTTACCTGGCTCTATCTTCTTAAACACAAATAAGATGTTCTTGATATTTTTAAGTTCTTTAAAGCATTTGCAGAGAATCAACTTGATTCTAAGATCAAAACCTTAAGAACAGACAATGGTGGAGAGTTTACTTCTAATGTATTTAAGCATTTCTGTGCTTCTCATGGTATTACTCATCAATTCTCCTATCCTCACACTCCTCAACAAAATGGAGTGGTTGAGAGAAAGCATAGACACATAGTGGAGTGTGCCCTTACTTTCTCTTGCTGTGCAATTCAATTGGCCTCTGAGACAACTTGATGTTAGTAATGCCTTCCTCCATGGTTTTCTTAGGGAGGAGGTTTACATGGTCCAGCCACTAGGGTATGTTGACTTAGCTCATCCAACCCATGTTTGCAAGCTTCTTAAGTCTCTCTATGGTCTCAAACAAGCCCCTAAAGCTTGGGTTTGAGAGGTTCTCCACTGAATTGTTACATCTGGGCTTTCAAGCTTCACTTTCAAATTCTTCTTTGTTTATCTTCGGGCAAGGTTCTTTGGTTGTATACCTTCTTGTCTATGTTGATGACATAGTCATGATAGGTAACAATCCTCAATTTTTGTCCTTATTGATTGCATAGCTCAGTTCAGCCTTTGAGCTTAAAGATTTAGGCCCTCTTCATTACTTCCTTGGTCTTCAAATTACCAAGTCTTCCAAAGGGTTATTTTTGGCTTAGACTAAGTATGCTCAGGATTTACTTCTCAAGGCTAATATGCACACTTTTAAACCTGCTCGTACACCTTGTGCTCCCAATGCTAGGTTAACTCCTACTGATGGCTCCTTGCTTTCCAACCCTCATGAGTTTAGAAGTTT
Organism: Quercus wislizeni; assembly: GCA_023055345.1. Taxonomy (NCBI): domain Eukaryota; kingdom Viridiplantae; phylum Streptophyta; class Magnoliopsida; order Fagales; family Fagaceae; genus Quercus; species Quercus wislizeni. The sequence goes on from JALGQJ010000004.1 coordinate 32,033,026, forward strand.
GGTTGGGTCTCTTCATTATTTGACCTTCACAAGACCTAATCTTAATTTTGCAATGCAACAGGTTTGCCAATTTATGTCTAATCCTATTGATGCTCACTTAATTGTTGTAAAGAGAATCCTTAGGTATGTTAATGGTACCTTGAATTATGGTGTTTTTCTTCAACCTGGGCCTTTCTCTTTGTCCACCTTTTCTAATTCAAAATGGGCAGGGGATCCCTTTGATAAACACTCCATCACTGGTTACATTGTCTATCTTGGTTTCAATCCTATCACATGGAGTGCTAAGAAGCAAGATACAGTTTCTCATTCCTTCACTAAATCTGAGTATAGAGCCTTAGCCACCACTACTGCTAAGCTTTATTGGCTTCGCCAAGTTTTGAAAGATCTTGGGATTTTTCTTCTTGTTCCCCCAAAGCTCTAGTGTGACAATGTTTCAGCCTTTGCCATTGCTTCCAACCCTATGTTTCATGTGCGCACCAAACATATAGAGGTGGATTACCATTTTGTTCGTGAAAAGGTGTTGCATAGGGATATTCAGATCAAGTACATTGCCACGCATGATCAGCTTGGTGATGTGTTTATCAAGAGCTTATCCATTTCATGATTTGCTTTTCTTCGATCCAAAATCATGGTGTCTATTGACCCCATGGTTTTGAGGGGGGATGTTAAAGTAAGTCATGACACTCAAATGAAGCACACTGTGAAAATAGAGGAAGAAGACTCCAACGGCTAGTTAAGGCTAGTTTCTTATTAGAAACGATGTCGTATAACTTAGCTTATTTAAGTTTAAATGAAACAGGAGCGTTTTGGTCTGTCTTCCTCTTTCACAGTTATTAAGTCTTGCAATGCTGTATTTCTTTTGGAGATTTGGATTTAGCGATGTCTTCAGTGAGCAGTTGAGTTGTAACTACCTTTTAGTTGTCATTCCTAGATTCGCGAAGCATAATGTGGATTTTGGTTATATTCTGTTAGATTAGTTTTAGCTTCTGGAATGATGATCTTAGTGTAATTATGCTATATAAACAATTTGTGATTATTGTATTGGTTAAGCTTGTGAAATATATTTTCTTAAGCATTCTCTCCAGAAACTTCTCTCTCTCTCTCTCTCTCAATGTTTGTTCTTGTTTCCACCATTGTTGTGCACTCTAGCAAGCTTCAAATCTTTCAAACCAATGGGATGGTGCGGCTTGGCTAGGCCCTACCCTCTCAACCCCATTTGTACTCCGCCAACCATTAGGGCAATTTACTGAATATGAAGTGTGTACTTTAGAGACCATGATTGGTTGACATTCACGTGGTATTTTGGGATTCGGGGTTAAAGTTTTTCATATTTCAAACCCATATAATCATGTGTATTTTTTTTTTTTTTTTTTTTGAGAAGATAATCATGTGTATGTTGAACTATGTTAGTTTTGCAGTATAAAAAACATAGCAAGGGTCACTATCACTATATATATATTTATCATGTCCAAGATCGAATGAAAAGTACATTACAATTGGCAATATTTGAAAGAGGAGTTAACATCAACACGGTATTGAAATAAGTAACGTTTCATAAATATTATTTGAGGTGTGTGAGTGTGACTGTGATTGACAGAATAAAATAAAATAAGCATGGGTCCTAGACAAAATAATTATCAAAATAAATAATAATAACAATAAAAATTCAAAAAGTGGTGTTATTAGAAAATGGTATTATCATTGGGAAAATTATCTCTTCTTATGGAAGTTGTATGCAGCCACAATTCAGATTCAACCTCAGCATATAGGTTTAAGGTGAGTAATTATTGGTACATTACGAATATGATTGAGACTGGGTTTGACATAATATTCCATACCATACCAATAAATATAAATTATACAAGATAAAATTATAACATTGTCTCAATAACTATTATGAAAAAGTTAATTTTACATTACTTTAAAAATGATACTTGTATCAGAATGCGGAAAACCCTACTTAGATCCCAATCACCCTTCTAATTTGGGCTACAACTTCTATTGTGATAGACATGAAACATATTTTGTAAAGCTTCCATTTTTTAAGACTTAATTATAAATTATACTCTCTAATCTTGGTCAGTTTTTTTCTATCCTTAAGACCTTAAATCTAATTAATGATGTTAGCGCAAGTTCCCTTTTTGTTTGTTCCTTATCTCTTTTGGCTTCAATAAATTCATAATTCCGAAGAAAAAAAAAATACAATCTTTTTTTCCTAATTGCTTATATTTAGGCTAAACAAAAATTGAAATAAGTTTGTTACATACATTTGCTGCCTTGTCTAAGGCAAGCAAGTTCTCCACCACAACCAATGGTAATCAAAAGTTACAAAAGCAGAATTTAAATTAGCGCCTAGCTTCACTAATGCATCAACACGCTAGTTAGCTTCTCTGTATACGTGATTAATCTGAGTTCAAAGAATGCCCATTGTAGGGTTCCTGCAATCAGTAAGTAAAGGTTCCAAATGATGGTTAGGAGTTAGAACTTAGGAGCAGAATTCTTCATAAGTTGAACAATAGACTAAGCATCCATTTTAATAATTAAATGCAGAATTTCTAAATCAGAACTAAGGTTAAGCCCATCACTCAAGGCCCAAAGTTCTACTAGGCAACTATTAGTGCTTCCCAACCCTTTACCAAAACCCTTTACCCAAGATTGTTAAGCATATCATTTATTCAAGACTATTAGGTTTGTTTTTGAACTAGGTGTTTCCTAAAGGGTTTTAATGCCCTTAGAGCAATAGCATCTAGGATTGCAAAAAATGTTCTATCTTACCATAAATATGTTCTATTATACCATATCACTTTACAATACACCCAACATCCCAATTTTTATTTTCCTATAAATACATTAAAATAATATATCTACATAATAAAATAATATAACCTAAAACCATCTCTCTCCTCTCTCTAAATTTTGTCTCTTTTCCACAATCTCTCTCTCATCATCCCTGGCAACCCAATCTCACCACCCACTGCCACAGCCACCAATTCAAACCCAAACAAAACCCAATACCTAAACTGAAACTCAAACCCAATACCCAAATAAAACCCAAAACACAAATTACATGCACCACCATCACCACCATGAACAAACCTAAAACCCCCAGCAATAGAAACTCACACAAACCATTGAAAACAAGCCAACAACGCACTTATAGTGAAACCCACCCCTACCACCACGGCAACCCTCCACCACCACCATGAACCTAACCCACAAGAAAAATCCATTGAAACAACAGCAAACCCACAATGAAACCCATCACCACCAAGGGAACCCCCATCTCCACCATCATGAACCCACAGATGACCAATTAGTCTATAACAAAAACCGACCCCAACCACCACCATCATGAAGCTACAAATGACCCACTAAAAAATAAAATCAAAATCCACACAAAACAAACCTACAAAATCGAAGTAGACCCATTGTGTGACCATGTGCCCAAAGGATTTCATATATCAATGATGAAGAAAAAAGAGATTCGACTGTAGAGATTGGGATCATTGGAGTGTATGAGAGTAATGAGAGAAATAGAGGCTTATTCCTCTATAAGGCATCATGAACACTCAAAGGAATTCATATTTAAAGTTTATTCTAACTCTTTGATAACCTTTTGTAGGTTACTCGAGATGATTAATGATGAAATGCTTATGGATAAGTTATTATTATCTGGAGATGATTTTTAAGATAATTATATTAGCTTGAAGTGCTTATTTGACCTTGAAAACCAAGGTTTGGGATTCAAAAATGCGTAACTTAATATGACTTTTGAAATATGCAAAAGTTAACAACATGGAGAATAAAAATCTAAATTAACTAAGTACCTAAATAAACTAAGTCACAATGCAAGCTTACTCCTAATAGACTAAGTATTCAACAGAGGCATCTTGAATGAAATAGTATTAAAGCAAGACATCTAGAATGGAAGTAAAATATGACACTTGAACTGATTTAATCCTATTAACTCTAATTTTGCATCGAAATGAACACTCATATAGATCAAATCACTACAAACATATGTACATAATACATCATACGTCACAATATTCACAAATACAAGTACAAAGACCTAAACTTACAAGTATAAGATTGAGGAACTTGTTATTAAACCTAAAAAAACTATACTACTAGTCTTTGGAAAGTGCGCTTTGATGTGCTCTGATGTGCTTTGGTTAAGTGCTCTTTAAGCTCTCAGATATGTGCTTTGGTTTATTCATTGTGTTGAAGGGGTTTTGAAGAAGACTTTTTGTAACACTAAAACCTCCATTTATACCTTGGGACTTGATAGTTATTTTTTAGGCAAAACTATAATATTGGTCCCTCAAGTTTACCTTGTGTGCACAATTGGTCCCTCAAATTTGAAGCGAACACAATTAGTCTCTTAAGTTTTAAAACTAAGTTGTATTAATTCTTTTACTAATTGCTGTTAACGATGTTACTTACATGGCTAACGAAACAATGACTTGGCATTTTTTTTTAATGATGTGGCATGTTTTTAATTAAAAAATTACAAACTAAATTTACACGTGAGAAAAAATATTCATTGGTACCAAATTAAATATATATATATATATATATATATATTCTACCTATCAGAAAAACCCATAATGAGAGAAAAGGGGAGAGAGGGAAGAAACCAACCCCTAGTCGCCGCCTAAAATCCCATGCCCTAGCCACTGCCGGCAATAGCCCAAACCGTAGCTGCCGCCAGCGACAGCACAAGCCCTAGCAGCCGTCGATGACAGCCACTACCCGCCTTCGTCCTCCTCTCGCACAACCACTGACCCTCCTTCATCCTCCCATCTCAAGTATTACTCTTTTTCCTATGGTATCTTACCTCAATTAAGGTCCATGTAAGATTTTTTGTTTCCTATATTTGTATATGTGTGTTAGATTCAGAATACGAAATTATATGGTATGAGAAACAAATTTGGTTATGATGTAGGATGCATAATTATCACCAAATTATAAAACTTCATGTGTTTGTAAATGTGGTTGTGCCACCCATTTAGGCCATATATGATACTTCACATGTTTGTCTATTTCAGATCAAACAAAATTATCACCAAGTGCATACAATTTTATATTTTTCCTCTTTATTTTGAAATTATAAAGTGTCAGATTATTTTATGTGATTATATGTGTTGTGTAGGTCAGAAAAGTTTATTTTTGAAGAAATATATACATATTAGTACCACATCTCAGTAATGGTGGACCCAATTGTGTCTATAAGTCAAATAATATCACACAAGGAGAAGGACCACATATTGTTTATTGTTTAAATGTTGAATTTGTGCATAGTATTAGTTAGAATTCCATGGTTTTTGGTTTCTTAAATACTACTAAATAGGGTATGATAATCAACTGTTTTGAGGAAGTGTGTGAGGTTTTGCAGCTTTGTTGTTTTTTTTCTGTATTGTGCTGAAATATTGAAACTTTCTGTCAGACAAAATCAATTTTATTGTGTAAATGTGTTATTTGTGTATAATTATCCAAATGTTACCAATTGTGAATGTTAACATAGGTTTTGTCTAAGTATAAATGTATTGTGCACGTGAGGCAAATTTTTACTTGTTAAATTTAATAGAAGAATATTACCTGTTGGTTTTTTTTTAGTAATACCTGTATAACTTGGCAAATCTAATTTGGTTTTGTCTAAGTATTACCAGTTGTGAATATTAGGACTTAGGAGGAAAATTTTAATTTGGTTAAATTTTTATCCCTTAAAGTATCCAACAAAATGGCCTACATACATAAAAATAACTTTACAGCTCAAATGATGATTCTTTATTTTATTGTTTAATTTGTATTCAAATTGTAGATTAACTTTTTAAAAATAATCCAGCCCTTTGCTATGTCTATTTTTAATGGTAAATTCCTTACTCTTGTTGTAGGGATGGATGACTTTGACTTCACAATCACACTTTACTATTGGGGGAAGATTAGGAATAATCCATACAGATACGAAGGAGGGGAGATAAAGATATATGAAGATAATAATTCTGATGAAATGTCACTTGTTGAGATATGGAATAAGGCCAAAATTTTTGGGTATGGTGAAAATGATGTATTTATGTATAGAGTGCCTACTATGCCATCTGCAGGTGGTTTAAAACCTTTGGAGAATGATGTTGATGTAATGAACATGGTGAAGTGTATTATGGGTTCTAATGAAGTGGAAGTGTACGTTATGTTCTTAGATGATTATGAGAACGCTATTGGTAATGAGGGAGATGGGGAAGATGGTGACAATGAGGGGGGTAATCTTGATAAGGGAGATTAAGTCGATGAAGCTGTTAGTGAAAAGGATAGTGCTCCTAGTGCAAGTGCGCTTGTTGCATTTGGAGCTGATAGGGATGAAGATAAGTGGGAGTTAGAGACATCTGCAAGTCTGGTTAGTTCATCTGATGAGAAAACTAGGCCTAGGTATCCTCAACACCATCCACTAGAATCCTTCTTTGAGGTGCACTTTGAACTTGAGATGCAGTTTGCCACCAAAAAGGATGCCAAGGATGCTATCAAACTCTACTCTATTTTCAAAGGGGTTCCAGTAAAGTTTAAAAAAAATGACAAAGTAAGAATAAGAGTAAAATGCATAGATAGTTGTCCTTTTGAGTTTTATTGTGGAAAGATGAAAGATGAAGATACTTATATAGTGAAGAAATTGAACCCAGAACATAATTGTGGGAGGCAATTTAGGAATAGATTTGCATCTTCAAATTGGCTTGGGAAGCATCTGGTGGATGATGTGAGGAATAACCCAAATGTGAAGATGTCCATTATCAAAGACCAAGTTGTAAATAAGTTTAAGGTTCATATTAGTATATATCAAGCATCTAGAGCAAAAGGTAGGGCTAAAGAATTAGTGCACGGAACTTTTACAGAACAATATGCCCAGTTAGGGGATTACTGTGAAGAATTGTTGAGAAGCAACCCTAGGTCTACTATACTAATCTCTACCAATAGACCTCAACCACACTTGCAACCAAAATTTGAGAGATTATATGTATGCTTGGATGATTATCACCTTAACAATGATAAATAGCAAGATTATGAAGCATAGAGTGGGTGCAGGGTCAATTTCATGGTTGCACCCAAAGCTGGAGCTTTTCAAGTATACTTTACCAACCTCTCTTGGAAAGAATTAGAATCTAGCCTCAATTGTGTATGTATGATTCAAATAGTATATCTAAGAAGCAAATAAAATTGAGCTGCCAAGATGGTGCTGGGGGTTTTGCTGTTGCGGCAACTTTTGTCATTTGGTCATGCTACAAGTATTATCTATATAATTTATAGAAACCAAAGACGTTTGAGCTTTTTTGAACTTAATAAAATTTTGTCACCTTGCTTTGGAGGCTTTACAATTTTCCACATCAACATTAATAGTTTATTAATACTAACAAATCACAATTATATATCTATCTATCAAAACAAAACACAATTATGTACCAGATCGATGATGAATTAATGAACCATCATTATTTCCAGTGAAAAGAATTTAAAGAAAAGAAGAGTACATCTATGAATCTGCTTGTAGAACCTTCCAAAACTATAAATTTTATATTTGCATCCTATATCCCACAACTAATGTACATTAAATTTTTACAACATTTTAGGAAGTGAAGGAAGTTTGTAGCTTTGAAAGTTGATTTTTATACACATAAAGGTAAGGCATATATTGAGACAGTTGTTTTTCTCCCATCAAGAGTGCTAGAAAGTAGCTTGTACATCCCTACAACGGTAGCATCTCCAAGTCTTTGAACAACTACATCTATGCATGTCTGCAATAGCATATGCTCAGAGAGTGTATTGATGAGCTTTGCTATTAACCCTTTATGTTTGTGGTATCCAATTAATGTAGTATAAGTCACCCACTGAAACAATGTCTTCCTATAATAGATGGCATGTTCTGAAGCCATGTTTTCTCTTTAGATCAAAGCCATGACTTCTGAATTTACATAAACACAACCGGCTGCTAAAATCCAGAACACCAGCTAAGAATTTTCTAATAAATGGGAGAAACTAATAACAATAAAAAAGATCAAATATGGAATTATTTTCTAGAACACCAGCTAAGAATTTTCCAGAACTTAAGAGGAAAACAAAGAATGTGATACAAAATTTCAAAATCAAGAAGTTATCAACATATCGATAGATATTGTTCACTACGAATTGCCTACAACTTGCAATTAAATTTATGCATTCTCCATCATAACCAAATTCCAATGTATACCCACAAATTATTTTGGGAAACACATAAAAGTACTTGGATCATAAACATAGTCTTAGCCAAAACAGATACAAACACAAGGGGGAAAAAAAAAAAAAAATCTTACATGGACCTTAATTGAGGTGAGATACTACAGGAAGAAGTGTAATACTTGAGATGGGAGGATGAAGGAGGGTCAATGGTTGTGTGAGAGGAGGAGGGAAGCGAGTCAGTGGCTATTGCCGGCAACTGCTAGGGCAGTGGCTATTGCCGGTAGCTGCTAGGGCTTATGCTTCCACCGGCGGCAACTACGGCTAGGGCATGGGATTTTAGGCGGTGGCTAGGGGTTGGTTTCTTCCCTCTCTCCCTTTTCTTCTCTCTCGTTGTGGGTTTTTCCAATAGGTAGAAAATAATTTTTTTAATTTGGTATCGGTGAATATTTTTTATCAGGTGTAAGTTTAGTTTGTCATTTTTTAATTAAAAACATGCCACATCATTTAAAAAAAATGTCAAATCATTGTTTCATCAGCCAAGTAAGTAACACTGTTAACAGCAATTAGTAAAAAGACCAATACAACTCAATTTTAAAACTTAAGGGACTAGTTGTGCTTGTTTCAAACTTAAGAGACTAATTGCGCACACAGAGTAAACTTAAGGGACCAATATTGTAGTTTCGCCTATTTTTTATTCCCTTTGCCATTCACCATTCTTTTGTTTCTGTCACCTTACCAAGTGTCCCACATTCATTATTACTTTGTAATCTCTCATAAGCATTGAGGCAACCCTTCAGCGTTGAACCCACAATCTCTCAATATTAGTTTCTACATAACTGTTAAAATCATGTCTGCTTTCCTTCACTAATGCCATTACCATGCTATCAAACTACTGCACGTTTGTCTTCATTATGCTTTTAGGGCCTTGTAAGTATTTTCGTTGAACTTTGAGATTAAGTTTTATTAAGCTTAACCCAAGTATTTATGTGTTGCCCACATTTGATTTGAATTATGTTTAATTTTAATCAATTTGGTGTTAGTAAAACGTTCTAAGAGCATTAGCATTGGAAAATTCCAATACTACTCTATTTTACTATTCTAAAAAGTCACTTTATCATTATACCATACCATTTTACAATATCTTCACATTCCAAACTTCTACTTCTCTCTTTTACTCATTAAAATAATATATCTACATAATAAAATAATATATCTCAAAATTATATTTTTTCTCTCTCATCTCTCTCCTCTCTTTACATAATAAAATATTATTATTTTTTTACAATACTTGCTACAGTGCAATTCTAAAAAAATTTGCACTATTGCTGTTTAGTATTCCCCAATGTAGATAATTTTAGGACTTAAAATTTCAAATTCACATTAAATTTGACATTAGCATTTTTCAATACTAATGTTATAAGCTCTTATCTGATTTAGTTTGTTACGATTTTGACGTCACAGATTTTAAGTGATTACGTATATTTTTTGTACTATTTCTTTTCAATTACTAAAAGTATATCCGACAAAGTTGTGAGTAATAGATTTTATCAAATTCGAGAAGTGTACCCCAATAGGGTAGTGTACCGACCAGAGATGACCCAGTAAATGCAGAGTTGTTGGGCAATTAAGGACCAAAACTCAAGTAGTGGGCCTCACGCACATTCTCTTGTCTCGAAAATAATGTTGCAGGACCGCTTTCTTCGTGTCTATGGGAAATGGGAAATCAAGACAGAGCCGCCTCTTGAAGTGACAACATAAGGCTGCAACTCCATGAAAGTGCGTATCATTTTCTGTACGTTTGGGGACCCAATTCCAAATTAAATATTGCCAGTAGTGCTACTCTCACCGTCCACTGTTTTTTTTCTTCCAACTCGTGAAAGAAAATAAGGTCCTTTGCTTTAGAGAGTATTTGTATTTCTTCCGGGGCATTAATTATACGTACATTAAATCGGGTCCAATAATTTTGGATAATAAGAATGGTTTTTTTCTTTACTAAATAATTAAATTCAAATTTACAATTGATTTTTTTTTAAAATAGTATTATTTGTATTACCTTTTTAAATTTAAATTTATTTGAAAAAAGGAAATTGTACATAAATTTTGTTCCCGAATTCAAACTTGCACGGAATTTTTTTTAAATGCTTCTTGTATTTTATAAATCAATATATTGGTATTTAATTAAAAAACTTAATATGCATCACATAAAAAAAAATATAAAAAGTTTATCCTTCATTAAGAATGAGGGGCTGAAGAAGTTTCTTTTAAATGTGAGTCATAGAATCACATCAAAATTCCTAAAAATGCTCTATAAATCAATTTGAAGTGTTTATTTTGTCATAAAATTAAAATAATTTCCTAAATTTCACAACGCATTAAATCCAAGCAACCACCACCATATCAACATAAGTTCACCACTTTGTTGACAATTACCTTTGTGAGCAAGAAAGAGAGAAGATGGGGTGGGGGTTCTATGAGAGAGAGAGAGAGAGAGAGAGAGAGAGAGTTGCAAAGAAGATGAGGGGATGGACACAAATCACATTAACAGGTTAGTCTTTTCCACTTTGTAAAATGTTTTACTTGAATTTTTTGTTCTAAAACATTTTACAACATTTCGCAAAGGGTGTTTTTTTTGTCAAATGAATATATTTTATAAGTTTTATTACATTTTACAACAAAATAAACATTGTAAAATACTGAAAATATTTTTTGTAAAACAGTTTTACAACGAAACAAATGGAGAAATTATGAAAATAGTTGCTTCTAGCATTACTCTGACATAACTCTTTTGTAGGCTAGCTAGGTTCTTCTCCAATTTCAGTTTTTGTGATTAAATTATTATTTAAGGGCATTCAAACAAACCTAATTCAATACAATCACAAATTCCATTTTCTGTGTTTTTTTTTTTTTTTTCTTTAAAAAAAAAAGGTAATCGAGAATAATTTTCTCTATGCATGTAGATGCTAAAGAGATACTACCAAAATATTTCCAATTAGTTGAGAATAGCAGCATCATTTAAAGATATGCTATTGCTTTCTTTTACACAACCATGATTTAAAAAAAATAAAAATAAAAAAATCAAGTGTATATGCATGCATCATAGTTTTCCAATGGCAGATGAGAGACTGACTTCTTAAAATAAGAAGATACTACGACAGAAAGGAAAGCAATTCTAAGAGGAAACTCGTATACTTTGGTCTAGATCCGATCCTATTCCTTGATATGTTTATAAAGAAACTAAACTAATGCCATTTTTGAAAGAAGCTATTTATGATTAGGCAAGGAGAATAGGTCTACCTTCAACTCAGGAAGCAGGTAGGAAATAGGAAGTACAACATAAAGAAATGGATCATAATATTAAATTCCACTAAATCTATAGTCAATCATTTAAGACAAAAAGAAAAATGTCAAATTTTGATATAGGCAGTAAAGACAGTCCTTGTGCCCAATTATTAATAGGGAAATGCTAATTAATACCTTTTGAATATTGGTTAATAATCCATTTAAGGAAAGTTTTTATGGAAAAAAAAAATTTTATTTTGATTAGTTTTTTCATTTTTCATAAAAGTTGTGTCAAAATTTTCCTAAAATGGATTGTTAACCAATATCATAAGTGCACTTATTAACATAACCCATTTTTTTATTTTCCCATAAAATGTTTTTAAAAATATTTTCTAAACTAATGTCCTTAAGACATCCATTAATTTTTCCCTATAGAGGAAGAAAGGTTTTGCTATTTATATAGACTAACGCAAACAACATTTACCAAGGGAAAAAAAATCGTAGAATGTATTGCTATCAAAAAGAGGGGGAAAAAGGGTATTATAAAAGGGATATTTAATAAACTCACCAAGCAAATTGCTGAGTTTAGAAAAATGTTTTCCAGAATACAGCTAGCGATCAAAGACGGTAAAACTTTGTCTTTGAACTTTAGAAAAATTAGCTTTAAGCATGTTAAATGGCATTGCAATACACGTTGCCAATGCTTTAGCAAAGAAGGCAAAGTCCCTTTGAATTTCGAGATTCATCTTAAGTTTTCAGCAACAAAATGACAGTCTCGATTCTCAAAAAATAAATAATAAATTCAGCAAGCGACAAGTGCATTACATATTTGATAACATATGATTAGCTTCCCAGATTAGTGCAATATATCATTAATCATTGGCTAAATAGTCATCCTTCAGTATAAATCATGAGTTTTTAAAGATATCGATTAGATTAACAAAATAAAAAATCGGAGATTAGGAGGTTTTTAAAAGCACAGGGCATTAAAATAGAAGAACAAATAACTAAAATTTTGGCCCCAACAAATCTCGATGGGCTTTTGAGCATGGAAAATAAATGAAATAATCTTCTCGTTGGCAGAAACTACCAGTCTTCTACTACCATTTTTGTGGTTGGTAATTAACAACTATCACTCCCGATACTACATGCAAATGTTAGAGGAATATTATAAATGTAAAAGATGCCGCGTAAAAGTTCATGTCTTATCTCTAATTTTTTCCCCCCTAAACAAGTGTTCTTCTCTCTCTGATTTTACAATGAAGAATGCTCCAATATGAGAGGTTGCATTTGCACTTATCATAAATCCTTGTTAGGACATATGTGATTCAATTGTTAGGAACATATGTCACTGTTTTATATAATTGACTTATTCTTTGACAAAACGTACTTTACTTGTATTTGGGTAGATTTAGAATGTGTTTAAATACTTTAAGAAACCATGTTTCAAGATCAAGTGTTGAAACCTTCAAATCTGTCCAAGAAAACAAGCTGAAAGTGCAGAATTACTAAAACTCGACAGCTAGCATATGTCGAGGTTTAAGGAAGCTGTTCAGCCCATGTGCTTGACACTTGCTCGATAACTGCTCGACACTTCTTATTTATTGAGGTTTAAAAATTTCAGAATTCTGATATGATTTTCTTGAAATCCGTGAATGTGTACTTAGACCTTCTTTTCTCCTAACCTTAAACATATAAAATGATTGTTTTAATGGCTGTCAAAAGGTTCGCAAGTTGCACAAGCATTGAGCAAATTGTGACTAGAGACGAAGTTCTTGCCCTAGTTCATCTCTTTCTCTTAAAGAAGTTGTTGTGTATGTGCACCGTAGGGTTTTGTGACCAAGCATTTTCTTGACCTTCTTCGTGTGGATTAACTGAAGAACTTTGCAACCAACAATCTTCTTAGTTAGTGATTAAAGTCGTGTACTGGGATTCGCGCAACTGGTTAGTCACGTAGAACTATTACTACAGAACAAGTCTAATTAGGTATTAGGGTGAGGGTTCAACTGTAAGTTGGTAAGGTACTTGAGATTCCTTTACATGTAACCTTTTGTTGTGATAATAGTGGAGTTTTGAGAGTGGTGACCTGAAAATCATCCAGTAGAGTTTTTGCCGTTAGATTTTTTCCATTCGTAAACAAATCACTATGTCATTTATTTTCCGTTGCATACTTTAATTGTTTAGTGATTTGTTTGTACTACCACGCACTTTACATGTTAATTTGATTTACTAATAATGTTGATTAATTAATTAGTTAATTTGTCACAAGAGACCAAGTCAATTCATTTTTGGCAAATCAATCCTAAGAAAAAGGTGCATGTGTATAAAGAAACCCTTGAATAACGCTTTAGAATCCACCATCACACTATGCTTTTGGAAAGGCAGAGAGAGAATAAAAAGTGTCAAATTCAAATCTATCGTACAAATCATTTCCCTTCTGGTATGTTTGGATACCATTGATTTGGATTTGGATTTGGATTTGAGAGGGCCCAAATCCAAATTCTTTGTTTGGATAACTTAAAATGAGAAGAATTTGAATTTGGTTCAAATTCATCGTGAATTTCAGGGGTCCAAATCTGCTGATATCAAATCCTCTCACAAACCATGGAATTTTAAATCCCTCACTACACGCTCTGCATTATTCTCACGTTTCTCCACCTCTCTCTTTCTTGGCACCATAAGCTCTTCTTCTTTCTCTATTTTTCACGGCAACACGGGTTCATTACTCTAACTTTTCTCTTCTTCGTCGACCTTTCCGTTTCTCTATTTCTATTAAATTTGAATCCATATAGGCTCTGGGATGTGGGTTTCATTTGAATTTTTTTTTTTTTTTTTTTTGTGGGTTTGCTTGGGTTTCATTTGATTGTTTGTCGGTTTTGTTGGGGTTTTGTTCATTTGTTTGTGCGTTTTGTTTCATAGTATTTTCAATGATTTGTATTGGGTTTATCTTTATTTTCTATTTCTATTATCTTTTTGTGGGTTTGTAATGCAAATTATGTGTTTGATGAAATGCTTCAATGAACTTTGTTTGGATTCTTTAGCTCTTATAATTTCATTAATGAAATGTATATTTCTTTAGCTAACATAATAGGCTTGATCTTAAATCTTATTTGAAATATGACTATAATAAGTTCTGCAGAATGATTGTACCGCCGTTAAAGAATATTGAAGGCCTTGAATCAACTGAAGTGGACAATGTGAGTGAAATTGTGTAACTCCCAATTACCGCATTGAAATGTGCCAGATGCATTGAATTTTAAAAAATGGACATATGTATGCATGTTAACTGAAGTTTTAATCTTATTTTTAAAATTTTAAAACTAAAGCTTTTATTGTTACTCACTGAATCAAATTTTCTGCAAGGTGAAGGTTCAATTTTAGAAGATTTTGCCAAAGGGGCCCTTGATGCTTCTTTGTGTTGGAGGGTATAAACGAGTAACCTATTCTGCTTACCTTTTAATGTGCTGTTGCAAAAATGCTTGAAAGATTTTACTTGGAAAATAGTTTTTTTTCCCTTCTGCATAAATTTTCAAAACTAGTTGTTTTACTCATTATAACACTTATTTTAGCGTTATGTGTTTTAGTTGGTGCTTTTATAATGTAAAGGTTGAGGCATAAGATACCATTGGAAGTGCCTATATGGTTTCACTTTTTATTTTGCTTGCTGAGGGTGTGTGTAAGGGCCATGGTTTCTGCCTTGAAGAAGGTAAACAAAAATGAATTTGGTGAAGGTGTGTAGCACACTGCTTGGTACTTTGCCCTTCCAGTTTGCCAGGCTTTGAGAAGTGAAGTCATAACTATGCACATAGATAACATAGGATTTTAAATCCCATAGGAAGTGAAGTCATTCCTTCTTATGTTCTACCGGAAGTTCCATGACAATCTGTCATATTCATACATGAAATGAGATGACTTGCTCTTTCATCACACATTTTAACAATGATTTAGTATGTTCTTTGTTGTATTCTAAAAAATTAGAAAGAATAAAAGTTTATGGAGCGTTACGTTATATGGTTGATCAATTACACAATTAGTGTACCATTTTGTAAATGGATAGTAAAATTATTTTTTTAGTTGGCTATGACTAAAAATATTTAGTCATCAACTTGTCAATTGAACTATCAATATTACCTCATGTTTTTAAAATTAAAATGTAGAAGGATTAAGAAAATAATAATTAAAAAATATATTTTATTGATCTTAAATCCAAATTCAAATCCAAATCCAAATTTAGGTATCCAAACAATGAAATTTCAAATGATGAATTTCAAATCCTTCATTGTTTAAAAAGACCCAAACAAAGAATTTTAAAATCAAGGCATTTCAAATCAAGGCATTTTAAATCAATGAATTTCAAATACAAATCCAAATCCAAATGTTGCCATCCAAACACAACCTTCACAAATTTCAGTATCCAGTCCACCCATCTTGTATACCAAAGCCATATTATATTCCCATTAAATTCAAAGAACCCCTCTCTCTCTCTGAAGAATACTCTCTGTAAAAGATTCCAAAAGTACAAAGTAAAACCATTCAACAAAACTCTCTCTCTCTCTCTCTCTCTGAAGAATACTCTCTGTAAAAGATTCCAAAAGTACAAAGTAAAACCATTCAACAAATTTTTTCACAACATTGTTTTCATGGGTTTCCCTTAACGAAGAAGAAAATCCAACCCAACCACTACGCATAAATCTTGACAAAATCACTCAGTCCAACACCCAATTACACAACCCATGTCCTCATATAACCAAAATTGCCAGAAACTATGGTAAAAGAGAAATCAAGTAAACATAAACAAAGTCAATGTCATTAATCAACCATGTAATTCCGCTATAAAGAAAATAGCAAAACAGGGTCAAAATTTATAATCTCATATACCCAAGTTACAACATTGACTTCTTTTAAACACTTCAACTCCACCCTTCTCCTCTATCCTTTTCCAAAACAAGCAATTTGAAGGGAGAAAAAAAAAAAAAATACAAACAATAGAATTAGCCTACAATAGACCCTGTAACCACAGCTACAAAAGTTGGGTTTTCTTGTGAATAAGATACATCAACAAGAGTGATCATCGATCATGTGGGTCATCTGAGTTGTAACCACTTGAAGGTACAGCTGGTGTGTTCGGATTTGAGCTGAGAAAGCTTCAGCTTTGGTGCGCTTCTGTTTGAACCCAACAAGCATGGATCCGATTGCGTTCGCAAAACCTTTGAATATTTTACGTTTCACATCTCCTCTCCTCGGACCAGGAGCTTGGTTTGGTGGGCTGAACATTTTGGTGAAATGGGCGTGAGAAATTTTGAAGTTAAAGAAATCAGAGGTGAAGAAAAAACAGAGCAAAACCAGAGCAAAAGAACAAAGAGAAACAGAGTATGAAAGCTTTGGAATCTCTTTGGGTAGAGAGAGTTTGTGTGAATTCAAAGTACTATAGAGAGAGAGAGACACGAGAGAGCTTTTGAAAATGTTAGATGTGGAGAAGAAGGATAAAGAGAGCGTTATTTATAAGCTGAGGACAGAGAGTGGTGTTGGTGGTGGCGGCCCTTGTGGGTATCTTCTCTGTTCTTCTCTGCCGGTTGCTTCTTCCGCAAAATTTCCTATGTAAGGGGCCCCACCTACTCTCTTGTCTGCGTGGCGTTCTTAGGTTTATACTAAATTTCTTATTAATAAGATGTAATTTAGTTTATAAAATCATCTTTGCATAACTCTGATTTCGTTTTTTAACTTTAAATTTAAACATTTTTACCCATTAAATTTCTATTGATAAATGGTAATCTTGAAATTATGCAGGAGAATATAAGACAAAAATGTAACTCAATGATAAATTTCAATCCAATTTCATGTTAAATTATAATTTTGGGTCAAATTATATATGCATGAAAATTCATGCATTAAATTTAGGAAAAAAATAAAATAAAACTATCAAGTTTATTGTGCTTCTATATAATACAATAAATATATACAATTAGTTATTTAGAACAATCGTATTTGGATTTGTACAAATATATTTATTTTATCATTTAAAAAGTTACTTTTTTTATTATATTATACCACTTTACAGTGCACTTAACATCTCAATATTTATTTTTACATATAAAATATAACATATTAAAATAATATAAACTACATTATAAAATAATATAAAACTCTCTCTCTCTCTCTCTCCAATGAAATAATATATATTATTTTACAAACACTGCTACAATAATTCTTAAATACGCCAACTTATTGTTTATAATTGCTAAAAATTTTTAGCAATAGACACTCGGGTAAAGTGCCATTTGAGTGTTCGTAATTGTTAAATAGCAATTTGAAGGGGAGGGGGGGGGGGTGTTTTCACCACACCCCAATGCTAATAATGCTCTTGCTAGGTAGAAGTTTTTAATATACATCTATGCATGGAGAAAGATGAGGGTTGCCTAGTATACTAGTGGTAATTGGCTTAAGGTATATTCTGGTTCCTTATCTCTTCTTTTGTCATTTTGAGTAGGTCATTGAATCTTCTAATTTGTTTTCATTTGTCTATATGAACAAATTTTTCGATGCATCCAAAAAATGAGATGACAAGATCATTCCTCTAATTAATGACCAAAAAAAATATATCTACAATATAGAAAATTATTAGGTATTTCCAAAGTACTATAAATGTGTATTTCTTTCTCTCATGTAAACGGTGACCTACTATGAATTTAATTAGTAGGACTCACTATTCATGTGAGAGGAAATAGTACTCATTTATTGTATTTTGGGAATACACAATAATTTTCCATACAATATGTGTATATATGTATTACATTATCCATAATCCACGCTGAAATTGCTCTTACGCACCATGAATTTATATTAACTTAAAGTCAAGTTTACAAAATTTAAATATAAGCTCTGATGTCTGATATACCAATTTTAGTTTCTAAAATATCACGTAAGTTAAATTTAACTAAAAATGTCATCTAGTAATGATATCTTTTGAAGTAATGAATTTGATACTAGTTTTGCAAAGAAAAAAACAGATTAAAATATAGGTAAATTACTTATGAAAGAAATATGCCATGTAATATTTTATGCTTTAGCAATCTATGTCAATAGACTCAATACCATTAAGGGAAAACAAAACTACAAAACAAAAACAAAAACAAAAACACTTTTAATCTCAGCAATTTATTAAATCAAAAATGTATTGCACCGGATAAAAATCTTGGCTTATAAAACTTAAGCCAAAATTATATCATCTTGAAGAAAACGACATAAAAAAGGAGGGTCTTCAAAGTTCAATCCACGTCAATTTCTCTCTTTCTCTCACACACACACACACACAATACAGCCCTTTAACATTTTAGGAAAGATCTCTAGTTGCAGTACTATTCTAAGAACAAATTAACGTGAAAAAAAAGTTAATAGTAATAAATAAATTTTTTTTAAAACACACACATACACATCATCATTATGCAATACACCAACACCAGCATTATTCATATTGTGTGGCTTTGCGAAGGAGAAGAGAGCATCATTTCATTAGAGCAACGGCCAAAGAGAGCTGAGTTGAGGACAAAAAAACGCTCTGCACGCAGATGCAACAAAAACTGAAACAGGTTGAGTTGTTGTTGCTTTTCAATCGCTTACAACAAGAAAGAAAGAAAGTGTCCCTAATGTGCTGACCTAAACACCTCGTGTCCACACGTCCTTTATGGCTTAATGCTTATGCCCAAATATGGTGCCATGGTGGTCCATGAGATGTCATATCAAGCTGTCTCCTGAACAGGTAGGTTAGGACAAATCGAAAGACTTTTTTTACACCCCCAAAAAAAGAAGAAGTTGACTGTTCATGGCTTCATATCGAAAGACTTTTTTTACACCCCCCAAAAAAGAAGAAGTTGACTGTTCATGGCTTCTTATCGAAAGACCTTTTTTTACTAGTTAGAAATTATAAGATTCATGTTATGGGCAAGTAATATGATCTATCATTTTAATAAAAAAATTTTACATATTTAAAATTATTAGTTAAAAAAAAATTTTAAATAGAAATTAATTATTAACTCAGTAATTTTAAACAAATAAAAAATTTTTAATAGAATAATAGACAAATAATGTGATCCACTAAAAGAGTCTATAATTTCTATAAAAAAAACGATAACAAGACCTCTCAGTTTATTTTTTCGAGTGAAGTTTAAAGGCTAGCTATAACCCTACATCAAAATGTGAACTATCCTCCCGTACGGTCCAAACTCCGAAGAGTATCATTATGTTATGGGCGAAAAGTTTTAGTAGGTCATCCATTCTTTGATATTCGATGATGTCTCAAAAGTGGGGACCTTTTTTATTTTTATTTTTTTGACGAAGCAAAAAATATCGTAATGCAAATGGCTTTTGAACTTAGCACAGGCTTGATCTAAATGGAACCGACCACTTGAAGTAGATCCATTGGGAGATCCATGAGCCTGAAGGATTTCATATATCAATGATGAAGGAAAAAAGAGACTCGGTAGTAGAGAGGGGATCATTGAAGTGTATGAGAGAGTAAGGAGAGAAATAGAGGCTTATTCATCGAAACAAGGCATCGTGAACACCCAAAGGATTTCCTATTTAAAGTTTATTTTAACTCTTTAATCACCTTTTGCAAGTTAATCGAGATGATTAATGATGAAATGATTATGGATGAGTTATTTTAACCTCGAGATGGTTCTCAAGATAATTATATTAGCTCAAAGTGTTTATTTGACCTCAAAGACCAGGGGGTTTGGAATTCAAAAATGCCTAGATAACTTAATACTCCCTTCGTCCCACTTTTTTTGTCCTGTTTGAAAAGTCAAACTTTTTAAGGGAACATCATTTATTGTCTTGTCTACCTTTTAAAAATGTAGAAATTTCCAAAACTACCCTTAAAAAAATTTATCAAAAAATTGAATTAGTGAATTAATAGGGATATAATAGGAACATTAGTAAATTAATGACTTTTATTTTTAGAAACAGGACAATATTTTGGGACATCTCAAAATGGAATAGAGGACAAAAAAAGTGAGACGGAGGGAGTATGACTTTTGAAATATGCTAAAGTTAACAACTAAGAGGATGAGAAATCTAAATTAACTAAGTACCCAAATAAACTTAGTCACAATACAGGCTTGCTCCTAATTGATTAAGTATTGAACAGACATCTCGAATGAAAAAGTATTCAGGCAAGACATCTCGAATGAAAGTATAATACAACACTTGAACTGAATTAATCCTACTAACACAAATTTGCATTGAAATGAACATTCATATAGAACAAATTACTACAAACATGTACATAATCACAATATTCACAAAAACATGTACAAGGACAATTTTTTTAGGAAAACAAGTACAAAGACATAAACTTACAAGTATAAGATTGCAGAACTCGTTACTAAACCTAAGAAACTATGCTACAGGTCTTTGGAAAGTGGGCTTTGATGTGTTCTGGTTCAGTGCTCTTTAGACTCTTAAATATGTTCTTTGGTTTATTCGTTGTATTAAAGGGGGTTTAGTGCTCTTTAGACTCTCTGTAACACTGTGACCTCTATTCTTACTTTGGGACTTGATAGTTATTTTTTATTGCCACTGCCACGTGCCATTTTTTGTTTTTGTCACCTTGCCAACCTAGTGTCCCACATTCACTACTACTTCGTAATCTATTACTAGCCACTAAGATGTTATTCTTTTTTTTCTTTTTTTTTTAAGGTTAATAATTTGCGTGTATTATAATTTAGAATTACTATTTTTTCCAATCACAAAAATATCTAAGGATGCAATGAAAAAATTATTTCATCCAAAACACATAACATTCATCACACCCAAAATATTATCATATCTCTTGATTGAGCTATTGAAATAATCTCCTCTCATACATAGCATTCTATTCTAGGGTTTGATATGCTTTAATTTACTAAATATTGGCTCATTATGAATTATCAATTTAGTGGTTATACTATTTTCTTTTCCATCATGCAAATATATGTGCCCGTTTGGTCATAGAGTTCAAAATTTATTGTTTAAAAAGATGTGAAAATTGTGATTTAAAAAATGTTATTGAAATACGTGTTTTTAGTGTTTATAAAATAAAAAAATGTGTTTGGTATCATGATTTAAATAACATGTTTCAATGTTAAAAAATATAAAATACATGTTTGGTATGTGTGTGTTAGATTGTTAAAAAAAAAAAAAAAAAAACTAAGCAAAGTACAAAATAAATATATTTTAAATTAGAAGAGAGAACCTGGTGGGCCCATAAATCAGGAGAGAGAACATGATTGACCAAAATATTTATAAAAAAAACTGACCAAAGTACGAAAAAGCTGACTTGAGCACTAGTGTTTGTTGTTTAAGATAATTACGGAATTGCCACTAAGCACTATTTTTTGTTGTTTAAAAACTATTCAAAGGTGATTTCAAAAATGGGTTTTAGAACATTGGTTTTTAAACAATGTTTTCCAAACAACAAGGAACAAGATTGGTGCACCAAACACATTTTTTGTTTTTGGACACTAGTGTTCAGTGTTTAAACATGGTGACCAAACGGCGCCTGTGTTTGGCAAAGTTGCCTTGCATTTAATTAAAGAATTGTGTTAATGGGCACCGTATTAATAACTCTTTTTTTGGTAACATTTTGTCTTTTTTTTTTCAATATTTTAATCTTTTGTTATGATCTTTTCAATAATTTTTTGTCATTTTTATTAAATGAGACCTATTTTAGAAAATCTTACTGCACAATAATTGTTAATATTTTCCTTAATTAAATTCAAAAGGTGCGGTACAAATCATTATAGGGAAGTGAACCGACCAAAGACTCAGTAAACGCAGAGATGTTAGGCCTCGACACACATTCTCTTCTCTTGTCTAGTAAATTGTGGTGCAGGACCGCTTTCTTCCATGGTCTATGAGAAATCAAAGCAAAGCCGCCTCCATCACCGCACATTCTTGGTGCGATGCTCACTCCACAAGTATAAGTGCTTGTGGAGTGTGAGTGGCAAGGATTAGGGTTCAAGTTTTTAGGAGAGAGCTTTACACATATATACACTTAAATTAGGCTAGAGTAGAAATTCTATCTTGTTAAAAAAAAAAAAAAACCTTTGGAAGTGACAACCATACTTTAATTTTTTTTTTTTTAAATAAGGTTAGTTATTATAGAGCTATAACCACATCAATGTGCCATTAATTTTCCGTACGTACGGGGGCACCAATCTCAATTAATAAATATTGCCAGTAGTGCTGCTTTATCGCTTATGGCATATTTGGTAGACTGTAATAGACGCTGTAATGTAATAGTTATTCATATAGTTTAGTTATTCTTTAGTTTGGTTATGTTTTTTTTACAAGAAATAACCATTCTTTATGAATAATTATTCTT
The DNA here is from genome assembly GCA_023055345.1 of Quercus wislizeni. Classification (NCBI taxonomy): domain Eukaryota; kingdom Viridiplantae; phylum Streptophyta; class Magnoliopsida; order Fagales; family Fagaceae; genus Quercus; species Quercus wislizeni. The sequence continues at coordinate 32,055,872 of JALGQJ010000004.1, forward strand.
CAAAATGAGGAATAACTATTCCTCTTTAAAATGTTGTATTAGCTATTCCTTAATAAGAGCAATAATTTCAAAACTTAATATATTTTGAAAATAGACAAACTTTCCATATACATCTAACAATTAAAAAAAAAACACATACTTCTTTTAAATTTAAAAATAACAATTTTTAAGTAGATATAATTGTATGAGTAAAAAATTTCCCAAAATAAATGTCAAGATTCATTCTAATGTTATAACTCACAACTAAACAAATGAAAGGTTTAGTTATTACATTACAACACATTTTATTCCTAATAATAAAGATTACAATTTTTATTGTAATTCTCATTCAATGTACCAAACGTACCCTTAGTCTCTCACCGTCCAATGTTTTTTCTTGGAACTCATGAAAAATAAATAAATAAGGTCCATCGCTTTAATTATACGTACATTAAACCGGGTCCAATAATTTTGGATAACAAGAGTTTTTTTTTTTTTTTTTTTGGTTTTAATTTCACAAACCTAGTTTATGATAATACTAACCAGGTCTAAAACACTTTAAAACCCACCGAAACACATTTTGATAATACTTCATTTCTCTCTTCTCTCTCTCACTCTTAGACCTCTCTCTTTCGCCCCCCCCCATCTCTCTCTCTCTCTCTCTCTCTCTCTCTCTCTCTCTCTCTCTCTCTCTCTCTCTCTCTCTCTCTCTCTCTCTCTCTCTCACCAAACCCAAATCACTCCCAAAAAAACCTCCATGAATACCCATTACAAATAATCCCAAATCACCAGAAAAATCAACACAATAGCAGTACTAAAATATTTGAATTCATAAAAAAAAAGTACCAAAATCTCTACAAAAAATGCACAAAAAATATATCTTTTAAAACCAATAGAAACCCAAAAAACCTGCAAAAATTCAATCCAAACAACACACATACATCTCTTTGTAAATTCCCAATGAAATCTCCTAAAAATCCCAACAAAAATCCCAGCCAAACAACACAAAAAATCAACACAACTCCAACTTTGAACCACATAAGAGAAACTAGAAAAAACACACCATATCACAAGATCGGTTTCATTGTCTCCTGAGAAACACTACCCAAATTTGAAATCCAAAGGCCATGCCACGATCCATGACACGTTGCAAAGAGGATGAGAGAGTTCGTTGAAGGCGAGATCTAGATCAAAGCACCACCACTGCGTGGGTTCTGATCTAAGAGAGAGAGAGAGAGAGAGAGAGACGAGAGAGAGAGAGACGAGAGTCCATTGACGGCGTTGATAGCATCAATCTTTGCAGTGGGAATCAGGAAGATCCTTGCATGGTGGTGTTGCTGATGTCGATAACCAAGCTTATAGGTTTCGCTGGGGCTAAGGTTCAGTTAGAGAGAGAGTTTTGAGAAAGAGAACTCATAGACGAGAGGGAGAAGAAAGAGAGAAGAATGAGACAGAAAAGGGGGAGAGGAACGAGAGAGAGAGAGAGAGAGAGAGAGAGGAGAAAATGAAAGTAATGGTGTTTGGCTATAAGAACAAAGTTGTCTTTTGAGGACTAAATTGGTGGATTTTAAAATGTTTTGGACCCAGATGGTATTATCACAAATCTCAGGGTATGTTTAGGAAATTTGCCTTTTTTTTTTTTTTTTTTTTTTTTTTTTTTTTTTAAGTTGGATAACAAGAGTTTGTTAGCTTTAGCGGTATTTTTTTTTTCAATTTTCTTAAATAACAAAATTTAAATTTGAAATTGTTTTTTTTTATATAAAAAAATAATATTATTTGTATTATCTTGTTATATTTGAATTTGATTGAAACAAAAAATTGTAAATAAATTTTCCTCTAAAATTTAATCATATAGCTGCATTAAGTTTTTTTTTTTTTTTTTTTTTTAAATACTACTTGAAGCTATTAATATGCATCACATAAAAAATTATATCTAAAGTTTATCTTCAAAGTTCCTGAAAATGTGCTATAAATCAATTGTTTTGGTTGGGTGAAAATCATTTTCAAGCGTTTGTAAATGAAAAGTGTGGGGGTCAGAAACTCTCTAAAAAGTCCGAGCTCCTACAAGGCCCAAATTGTCACAACTAATTTAAAAGAAGTGGGTAAATAATTCACAATGGAAAATATGAATAAGGAAAAATGGGCTTGAATGTAAGTTTTATTGATTACTAGTGTATATGCACCATTATATTTAAAAACAATCACAATTACACACATAAAAATGTTCAAATTAATCATGGTGTTAGAGTTACAACTTACACATTTTTAAGTATGTATTTCTAAAATATGTAATGATTTCTCATTATATATATGATTTAAAATCTAATTAGATTTGGATTCTTCGATTTTTGTATCCAATAATTTACTTGCCGCAAAAATTAAAAAATTAAATAGGACACAGGGTGCAAAATTGAATTCCAATTGAAATCTAATTGGATTTAGACTCTTCAAATTTTGCACTTAATAATTCACTTAACGCAAAAATTCAAAAATTAGATGGGACATGTGGTGGAAATTGGACTTTAATTTAGAATCTAATTAGACTTTCTCTAAACTTGGCTTTAAATGTATATATATATATATATATATATATATAGATGTGTGGGATCTTTTTTTTTTTTTTAGCACACAAGCCCAAGTAGAAACAAGGATCCTGAGTCCAGTACTTATTGTTTTAAGGGACTGTGCTTGGTTCACTGAAACTAAATTGTGCTGATTTCGAACCAAGTGGTGCACAGAGCACGAATATTACAGCACATACATGCTAATAGACAAGAAATATATGTATTGAACAGCAAGAAACAACAAAGGAACAAAATGATTAAGAAGGAACATAAAATAAGGCATTAGGGATCTTAAAAGAATGCAAAATACTTTGTTACTTTCTGGATTATGTAATACACTGCACTCACTAAGACGTGTTACAAGGTCCAAATAAGTTCAAAAATCACAGACTTAGATGGCTCTTCAGGCCTCTAAGACTTGCAAAGTTTGAATTTCTTTTAATCCAAGTGTGTTCTCTAATGGTTGCTTGAGGACATTAGATGGTATTTCCCCCATTTTTCTCTTTTTTTTTGAATTCTGACAAAGTTTTCTCAAGGATTTTTGCTCTAATTCACTGTTCCTAATGCCTTTTACTGTTAGCTGCTTCCCATTTTATAGTGCCATCCTAGGGTTTCCGAGGTACCACTGATTCCCTCTATTTCATTTTCTAGGTACCAGAATCAATGTTGTGTCAGCAACATTGGTGGCTAGTCTCTTCCTCATTCTTCATTATTTCATCCTTTGAGATTTTCTCTTCCAAAAACCCCAGCTGACCTTCCCGTTTTGGGGTGTCCTTGAGGGCTGACCTTTGGTCTTTCTTCTTTCAAGGCTTCTAGATTCTACCTTTTTAGACCCAACTTTTGGCTGCTTTTCCTTTTGCCATTTTTTCCAAGTGAGCTAATTCCTTCCTGCCAAGATGAAAGATCTTGTTGGTTCTTAAGCCTTTTAACCCCTTTTCTGCATCATTGGGTGGCTGATAGGGACATATCTATTCTAGTTCTTTGTGTTTCTTGGTACCCACCCTAAACTGTCGTAATCCCAACCTAGCTTTGCTGCATGTCCCGAGGATACCTAGGGATTGATCATAGGCTTCTGGGATTCCCTAAGTATCCTGGCCCAGTTATTTTCCCAGGCTCCCCAGCGATTTTCTAACCTTTGAGAGCTAGGTTGGCCTTTTTTTTCTTCCTTTATTTTATGGGACCCGAAAACTTGCCCATTTGTGGATTTAGGTCCCTCCTTATGGACCCTCGATGGGTTTGGACCTCTCCTCTTTCTTATTGAAAGCCTAAATACTTTATTTTTCCTAGGTTTCAATCCTTTGTTTTGTTTTGGGCCTTGGTATAACATTGTGATTTTTTGGACCTCAACATTTAGCCTCCTGAGCTCGTGGGTTGCCTGCAGCCCACTCGTGAGTAGACAAGACTTCTTGATTTCTGAAGGAATTCCTTCCTTGCTATTTCAATTGGTTTCAGGATCTCCTTTCTCCTTTCCTTGGAATCTTGCTTCCCCATGCTATCCTTTGGTATCCTGGTCTTTTACGTGTTACAATTTTTTTTGCAACTTCCCCTCTTTGCATGAAATGTGGCAGTTAAGTGTCTGAGTAAAACTTCCCCATCCACTTTTTACATTCCCCGCATCTCCATTAATAACTGCTAATAACTTTTTCTTATAAAAATTAAATATTGGCAAATGGCACATCTTTCTATACATTGTCTTCTTCAACTGTCCCTGCGCCGTTATTGTCGTTACTTCAAACCATTTTTTCACTTCCATAGATTTTATTTTCAAACTTATCTTCTTCCTTCTAGCTTCTATTTCTCTGTCCCTTTTTCTCTATCCTTCACTCCCTTGACTTCCCTTTTTCCTATTACATTGTCGTTCCATGGCTTCTTTTTCCTCACGAAAAAGGAGGGAACGTATTCCCAGCCCTTCTGAAGGTGAAAGCTCTTCTGGGTCTGTACAGAGTGAAGTGCAGAAGGTTATGGAGCGCCCAGCCTTCCCTTTACGGGATCCTTGGTACACCACTAGCTTGTTCTTCCCTCAAGTGTCCCACAACGAAGCCCCTTTTTCCCCTCATACCTAGGTGTTTTTTGGCTAGTCTGGGTTTGCCAGTTTCGCCCAGGCTCTAGATCTAAGGGAAATTTTGGACCTTCACATTAGGCGAGGATCCGATGAGGCGGTTCCCATCTTCTTCGACTTCGTCCCGGGGAAGATTACTGGTTGGTCCACTTGGATGGACAGAGAGCTTTCTCATGGTGAATTTGTTAGTTGCTTGGAGCACGTCGGGATCCTGAAATCAATAGCAATCTCTAGGAATCTTGAAGGTTTTAAGGACAACAAGGGCCTTAGACACTTGGTGCGCCGCTGGTGTCCTTCTCTCCACACTTTCTTCTTTTTTGTTGGTGAGCTCACCATCACTTTGGAGGATGTGATTAATAATTTTCTCCTCCCAGTGTTTAATGATGAGAATCCATTTGACATCAGCCTTTCCAGCTAGGATCTCGAGGTTGAAGACAAGCTTTTCAGTCACTTCCGCAGGCGTACTGCCTCTTCCAGGGGAAAAATGGCCAAAATGGGTAAGTGGGTTTTGAACCTTTCTGGAGGGAAAAACAAGGCAGTTAGGCAAGTCAAGTTCCTGACACTCTAGCTCAGTAAGTTTTTATTCAGTGAGTTCCCCGGATACGAAATTAAGTCTATTTTCGTTCCTTTGGCAATTAGATTGGCCTAGGGTGCTCAGTGTCCTTTGGCCCCCATGTTCTTAAGCCATGTTTAGTCTTAATTGGATCGGCTTTATGGGGATGAGGTTAAGAGTAACTCCTATTATACTATCATTTCTTCTCTCCACTGTGCTATCTTTCAAGTGTTCATGTGGGATCAGTCTTCCGTCACTTTGGCTAACTGTAGGAATTTGAATTATGTGAAGGATAAGTTCCAGAGATCCCCAGACATGATCAAGGGGCTGTGTGGCAATTCTACTGACGACCACCCCATCATCTTTCGCTAGTCTAACTTGAAGGGAGGCATCCTCAATTAGGTAGAATTGTTTGATTAAGCAGAGCATTTAAGTTGGTGTTCTCCCCAAGAGTTCAATCCTGGGTTCGCCTGTGATTCTGTGTTAGCCTCTTTCCTTAACTCCCCAAGGAATACCTTTGATTTGCGTTGAGGAGATGAAGGCAGTTTGGCATACTTAGCTTGCATTAGCCCCTTGTGGCTTCCAGTACCTTCATCAAGTGGTTTAAGGTACACTCACTATTTAGCACACTAAATACTTAGACAATTTGGTTTTGATCAGGATATCCTGCCAGTATTCAAGGAGGTAATGCCTTCTCTCCCTTCCCTTGATTCGTTTCTAAGGTCCTAGATTTTTTCTTATTGGTCACGGAGGAGCCCTAAATTTGTGGTGCCAAACTCCCAACGAGGAGTCTTTGCTTCCAGTGGCTTTGCTGGCTATTGGAGAAGAGTTCAGAATTCCTTCTCATATTTTATTGGTTCCACTAAGATTGGGAGGGTTCCTGATCCTAGTTTTTTCTCTACTCCTACCTTTCTTCAACAAGCGTTTGGACCTCCGCACTGCTGGCATTGTGTCTGCTGCAATAAGCAACAAAATAGGATTTGTGAAGTGGCATGCCTCTAAGGGTGGTTGGGTATGTTATGCGAATGATTTTCCTGATGCTTGGTCAGGGTATGACCTCATCGTGGGTGCTTTTTTTGGTGTGCCAATAAAGAGAGGGGTTGTAGAGGCAATTGGTGCAGTCTTGCAAGCAGCTAGTTGTTTCTGAGGAACCCGAGAAAGTGGACCCCTCTACAGTTGGAAAAGAAGTTAGTTATCCCTTAATCCTAAAGATCAGAATGAAGACTATGGTAAAGTTTTCTGTCTTTCAGATTCCTGTGAGTTCCTCAGCCTATGGTTCTTCGGGGTCCCTTGACATCACACTCCAGTCTCCCCTAAGACCTTCTAGGCGTACTCATAGTAGACAAAAGACTATTGAAGAACCTATAGAGAGAGAGAGAAGGGCAAGGCCTCTTTCTTTCTTCTCTCCTTTTTATTTTTTTTTTATTTTATTTATTTATTTATTTTTTAACTGATGAATGGTCACTCTCTTTTTGCAGTCTAAGTACAAGTCAGATCCCAAGGGAGCTAAAAGCCACTCCTCTAGTGATGATGTGGTATGGCCCCCTTCCATTTGTGCCTTTTTATTACTTGCTTTCTTTCTTTTTCTGGTGCTGTGTTTATATATATATATATATATATATATATATATATATATATATATATATATATATATATATATATATATATATATATATATATATATTTTTTTTTTTTTTTTATGTCTACCACATACTCCTTCTTGCTCCTTTTTTCTTTTGTAAGTTGAGGTGCCTTCTCCTGCAACTAGTGGTACCGTAGTGAAAGAAGTGGTGGTAGCTCAACCTATTGCTGCCTTAAGTGTGGAGAAGGAGCCCCCTAGTGGTGGCAATCAATGAAGGATGCCTAGCCAATTTCGCCTTTTACTTCCTTGGCCGTTTAGGACCTTGAAGCTTTTCAACCTCCTGTTCCTCGGGATCCTAAGCTCGTGTAGACCCCTAGTCCAACTAAAACTGTGGCACTTGAGCCCACTACTGAGTTTGCGTTGGGCAAGGAGTCTTTGGGAGGTGCATCCTCATCTACTCGAGCAGGCAGCCTTATCCATCCTTTATTAGCACCTATTCTTATTTCCCTTATCCTTTCTTCCTAAAAGTTCTTGTTCCTTTTCCCTTTTGTTTCCTTTAGGTCAAACCAATGCCTAATTTGCCCTTGAAGCAGCCCATTCCTTGGAGTCAAAGGTTTCTGAAGGTGTGTACTGCCATCATTATTCTTCTCCCTTTTTAGTTTGTATCTTTCCTTTCTTTCTCTCCATACTTCTCTTCTTTTCATGGCGAAGCCCTTGGCATCCCTCCCTTCCTTTAGCAATTTTGCCATGGTTTCTTCACCTTTCTTTCCATGTGCTTCATATTCTTTCACAGAGTCCTCTGAGAGGTTAGAGGGGTGTGAAGAGGAGCTTCCTATGATGGCTGAGGTGGTTGCCTAAGCTCAGAACGAAGTTCTACCATAGGGGGTTGGTAATGGTTCTTTGGATTTATTTTTTTCTTCTATCTTTATTTCTTCCTTTCTTTTCTCCTTTTTGACTATGTCTGCTTTTGCAGGTATTAATACAGGTGCCAAGGATCTTAAGCCCACAGTCACTAAAGAAGCTAAGGAAGCTGCTCCCCATGTCCAGGTTGTTGAAGCTCAAATAGGGATCTACCAAGCTCTCTAAAGGGTCGAAAGTCCTCCAACTCATGAAGGGAGAGACACAACCATGGAGGAAGCCCCCGAGATGGCCGTCTCAGGTCTCATCTCAGGGCTCTCTGCTTTTCTGGCCCGCTTCGATTCTCTGGAGTTCAACAGTCCTCCTGCAAGCCACTTTCATCATTTTGGGCCTCCCTTTGGTAACTTCTTGCGCTTCTTTGTGCTTGCTGAGGGTTTGCCACACTTGGAGGGACTATTCAAAACCCATGGAGACTTCACCAGTGGGTTCAAGGGAGGCGTATTCTTAGGTAACATCCTGATGGAGCTCTTGTGCATTGTGTTGATTTCTCTAAGGGATTCCTCTCTTGATTCCCTATCCAAGGAGAGGCTTTTGTAATGGAGAGGAGTAGTGCAGGATCTAATGGAAGCCAAGTTCAATCTGTCCTTTTTGTTAAAGTACCTGCGGTTCCTAGCCCACATGCTGTTTCAGAGGAAGGCATCTAAGGACCTGGACACCGAGATTGCTGCTACTAAGGAGGCCCTAGCTCGTGCTCACAAGGCATTGCAAGATCTAAAAGTTAAGAAGCAGCTAGTTCTTTCTTCATCGACTATTATAACTCCAACTGCATAAGCTTATTTCTCCCCACCCCTCCCCCCCTTTTTAGACAATTGAGGTTGTATAAACTTATCTTTATTTCTCTCTTTTTTTTTTCTTTTTTGAAAACTACTTTTGACTATGATAATATATAGATCCGTCTACTTCTGATTATAATATGTGGATCTACTCATAATGTGTATTCTATTCTTTTTTTCTTTTTTTTCTTTTTATTTTTTTTTAATGAAGTCCTGGGCCATGGTCCCTACAAATTTTGCAATAGGTCTTGGACCAGGTACCTTAGTGGTTGCGTTCCTGCGCAAATACTAAATTGGGTACATTGGACTTTTTTTTTTTTTTTTTCAAGTCCCAAGTTATGAACCTGGCAGACCTATTTTGGGACAAGTACTGGGCCTTTAGATGGCTTTTCAGGCCTCTAAGACTTGCAAAGTTTGAATTCCTTTGAATCCAAGTGTGATCTCTAGTGGCTGCTTGAGGATACCAAACGGTATTTCCCTCATTTTTCTCTCTTTTTTGAATTCTGACAAAGTTTTCTCAAGAATTTTGCTCTAATTCACTGTTGCTAAATGCCATTCACTGTTGGCTACTTCCCTTTTTATAGTGTCATCTTAGGGTTTCTAGGGTACCACTGATTCCCTCTATTTGCTCTTCTAGTTACTAGAACCAATGTTGTGTCAGCAACATCGATGGATGGTCCCTTTCTCATTCTTCATTATTTCATCCTTTTGAGATTTTCTCTTCGAAAAACCCCAACTGACCTTCCCATTCAGGGGTATCCTAGAGGGCTGACCTTTGGTCTTTCTTCTTTCAATACTTTTAAATTCTACCTTTTCAGACCCAACTTTTGGCTACTTTTCCTTTTGTTATTTTTTCCAAGTGAGCTAATTCTTTCTTGCCAAGATGAAAGATCCCTAGCCACATTCCCTTATGGTTTTTCCTCTTGGGTTCCTCGAGGTACCGGGCCTTTACTCATGGGTTGTTGGTTCTTAAGCCTTATGACCCCTTTTCTGCATAATTGGGTGGCTGATAAGGATATATCTATTCTAGTTCCTTGTGTTTCTTAGTACCCACCCTGAACTATCTTAATCCCAACCTAGCTTTGTTGTATGTCCCGAGGATCCCAGTCTCCTAGGAATCTCCAAGTATCCTAGCCCAGTTATTTTACCGGGCTCCCCATTGATTTTTTGACCTCTGAGGGCTAGGCTAGGCTTTTTTTTTCTTCCTTTATTTTATAGGGCCTGAAACTTTCCCATTCATGGATTTGGGTCCCTCCTTATGAACCTTTGTGAGGGTCCTTTTCGATGGTGCCTAGGCCCAAGTAGGAATGATGACCTCGAACTTTTTAGTTGTTGTTTGAAGGAATTGGGCTTGGTTCACCATAGCTAAATGGGCTGATTACGAACCAAATGGTACATAGAGCTGGAATCCTACAACACATACATACTAGCAAACAAGAGATACATGCATTGAACGGTAAGAAACATTACAGACTTAGATGTCATTAATTTCTTAATTGTGTAATACATCATACTCACTAGGACATGTCACAAGGTCCAAATAAGTTCAAAAATTACAGACTTAGATGGCTCTTCAGGCCTCTATAACTTGCAAAGTTTGAATCCCTTTGAATCTAGGTGTGTTCTCTAGTGGCTGTTTGAGGATATTGAACGGTATTTCACTCTCTTTTCTTACTTTTTTTGAATTCTAATAGAGTTTTCTTAATGATTCAACTTTAATTCACTGTTGCTAAATGCCCATTACTGTTGGCTGTCTCCCCCTTTTATAGTGTCATCTTATGGTTTCTAGGGAACCACTGATTTCTCCCATTTGCTTCCTTTGGTACTAGAACCAATGTTGTGCCAACAACATTGGTGGTTGGTCCCTTCCTTATTTCTCATAATTTTCTTCTTTTGGTGTTTCCTCCTCAAAAGTCACTTGTTGCCTTTCCGTCCTAGTATGTCTTGAAGAGCTGACCTTGGGTTTTTCTTTTTTCAAGGTTTCTGGTTCCCACCTTTTCAAACTCAGCTTTCGGCTGTCTTTCCCTTTGTCATTTTTCCCAAGTAAGCTGATTCATTTCTGTCAGGTTGAAAGTTTCTCGGCCACTTCCCTTCATGGTTCTTTTTTTTAGGTTGCCCGAGGTACCAGCCCCTTGTTCATGAGTTGTTGGTCCCTAAGCTTTTTGATTCCTTTCTGCATCATTGGGTGGTTGATAAGGATATATCTGTTCTCATTCCTTGGGTTTCTTGGCATCCCCTTTGAATTGTCTTAATCCAACCCTGGCTCTGCTGCACGTCTCGAGGATCCCAAGCTCCTGGTGGTCCCCAGGTATCTCGGCCCAAGTCATTATACTGGGCTCCCTAGCGATTTTTGACCTTGGCGGGCTAGGATTTTCTTCTTCCGTTCATTTCATGAGTTCTAAAGCTTACCCATTCGTGGGTTTAGGTTCCTCCTTAAAACCTTAATGGACTTGGGCCTATCATCCTTTTTTCTTTATTGCGGGCTCAAGTATATATATATTTTTGAGCTCGATTCTCTGTGCCATTTTGGGTCTTGGTGCAACTTCATGATTTTTTAGACCTCAACAACCTTTAATGGGTTGGACAGCTCCTCTTTCTTATTGGAAGCCTAAATGCTTTATTTTTCCTAGGTTTCAATCATTTGCTTTGTTTTGGGCCTTGGTATAACATTGTGATTTTTTGGACCTCAACAATAGATTTAAGGGATTCTTCTCTTATTGATATTTCACACAACCAAAGGCAAAATACAAGTTCTCTCCAAATCTCTCTCTCTCTCTCTCTCTCTCTCTCTCTCTCTCTCTCTCTCTCTTATTTTCTATATCCCTTCATATGTGCATTAAGGTTCTATTTATAGGCCAAGGCCTTCTTCTTAGAAGTGAGCTGTCCAGATTACAATCAAAAGATACTTATCACATTTGGTGTCTCTTCCCTCCTTCTGGTGATGAAAGTGGGCTTTCGAGGCATAAAGCATTGTTCAGGTTGATCATTCAATAATAAATGTGAATTGTGTCAGGTGGAAACATCTAATTAATGTGCAGAGGTGACTATTTCTTGGTTGGTAAGCCACTTTCTTTGGTTCCTCAGACGCATTTCTGGGTTTGGGTCTTTCCTTGGCTATTCTCATCGGTTAGATGTCCTCAGTTGAAACTATGGATTTCATTAGCTTTATTGGGAGATAGGGAGATTTACTTCTCAAAATGAGTCCTTGTTTCCTTTTCCAAGCTTAGGCTCTACATCTTAAGCGACATGGTCTAGGATCAAGCTTTCAAGCTATCTCATCCTCTTATTAGACCCTTTGTCCCTGCGGAACTTGACTGAACACTCCCCTACAAAACGTATTTCTAAATCTCACAATGCATGAAATCCAAACAACCACCATGAAATCGGCACAAGTCCACCTCTTTGTCGACCATCAACTTGAGCTTTAACAATCACCTCTGTTATGAGCAAGAAAGAGAGAAAAGAGGGGATGGGGGTTTCACGAGAGAGAGTTGTAGAGAAAGGGGGGGGGGGGTGGAAACATATTACATTAACGTGTTAGTCTTTTCCACATATTAAAATTTTTTACTTGAGTTTTTGGTTGTAAAACATTTGACAACTTTTTGCAAAGGGTTTTTTGGTTATTGAAAAATATTTTACAAGTTTTACTGCTTTTTACAACGAAACAAACATTGTAAAATACTGAAAATATTTTTCATAAAACAATTTATAGATGAAGAAATAGAGCACTTATGAAAGTAGTTGTTTCTAGCATCACTTTTTGACCTAATCGTTTTTGTGGGATGGCTAGGTTCTTCTCCAATTTCAGTTTTTGTGGTTAAATTAGTAGTTAAGGGCATTTAAAGAAACCATATTCAGTCCAATCACAAATTCTGTTTTCTGTTATTTAGGGTAATCGAGAACAATTTTCTCCATGTAGATGCTAAAGAATTACCACGAAAATATTTCCAATTAGTTGAGAATAGCAGCATCATTTAAAGATATGCTATTGCTTTCTTTTACACAACCATGATTTTTTTTTTTTTTTTTTTTTTTTTAAATTTTAAGTGTATATGCATGCACCTAGTATTCCAAAGGCAGATGAAGGACTGACTTCTTAAAATAAGATGGCACGCGAGCATGTGCCTCACGTGACTAGAGCTCTCTCATTGGGTACTGAGGTTTCGACGAAGAAAAGGGAGCTGTCGGCAACTCGTGCTACCTGCAATATATATATATATATATATATATATAAAATAAGTAGAAGATACTATGACTGAGAGGAAAGTAATTCAAACAGGAAACCCCCTTTGCCACAACTATGGTGATTCTATTCCTTGAAATGTATAAAAAGAATCTGAGTGTAGATTTAGATTGTGATGAAAAATTAAAATTATTTTCTTATTTAGTTTATTTTTGTTACTATTTATAGATTTTATTGTATTTTTTAGTACTATTTATAAGTCTTACAGTACTATTTCAACTAACTTTTACTTTTATTTATAGTATTTTTAACAATAAATTTTCAATTTTAACAAAATAAGTGATATTCAAACACATCTGTTATTTTTAAAATGAGCAATTAATGATAAGGCATAGAGAAGGGAATGGGCCCGCCTTCAACTCAGGAAACAGATAGGTAATGGATCATAATATTAAATTCCACCAAATCTATATTCAATCATTTATGACAAAAAGAACAAACTTTGATGTATGCACTAAATAAAGAAAGGTTCTGTTATTTATATTGATTCGTGTTATTATTTTATGTTCTTAATTGTAAATGTAATACTTTCTAGTTTAGATTTTCTTTGCCAAGGACTAATGAGCGCAAACAACATTTATCAAGGGAAAAAAAATCGTAAAATGTATACTATTAAAAACAGGGTAAATTAGTGTGTATTCCTAGAATATAATAAATGTGTACTTCATCATCTCACATGAATGGTGAGTCTTATTAATTAAATTCATGATAGGATCTACCATTTATGTGAGAGGGGGAAGTACGCATTTATGATACTTTGGGAGTACTTAATAACTTTCTCAAGTGAAAAAAAAATTATAAGAGATATTTAATAAACTCACCAAACGAACTGCTGAGTTTAGAAAATGTTTTGAATTTATGTTTGGTAAGAATAGAGTGTAAAACTCAGGTTTTACATCATCTAATAAGCGATTGTTATATCAAATTCTTATAGAACTCAATCTCTTTGTAGAATACAATCATGCAATCAAAGACTGGAAAACTTTAGCTCTGAACTTTAGAAGAATTAACTTTAAGCATGTTGAACGGCATTGCAATACTGTTGCATAATGCCCATGCATTAGCAAAGAAAGCGAAGTCCCTTGATGAATTACCGGTCTGGTTAGAAGATGTACCAGATGATGCTTCTCCCATTAAATTTTTGAGATTCATCTTAAGTTTTCTCAAACAAAATGACAGTTTTGATTCTCAAAAATAAAAAATAAATAAAAAATAAATTCAGCAAGCAACAAGTGCATTACAAATATGACAACATATGATAAGCTTCCCAGATTAGTGCAACATATCATTAATCATTAGCAGAAGAGTCATCCTTCAATATAAATCATGAGTTTTTAAATATATTGATTAGATTAACTGAATAAAAATTGGAGATTAGGAGGCTTTTAAAAGAACGGGGCATTAAATAAGAAGAATGAATAAATAAAATACTGGCCCCTACAAATCTTAATGGGCTTTTGAGCATGAAAAAATAAATTAAATAATCTTCTCGTTGGTAGAAACTACCAGTCTACAACTACCATTTTTGTGGTTGGTAATTAACAACTATCACTCTTCTAAATTTACATGTTACAGGAATATTATAAATTTAAAAGATGACGCGAAAAAGTTAATGTCTTATCTCTAAATTTATTTTATTTTCCCTAATAAGTGTTCTTCTCTCTTTGATTTTACAATGAAGGATTTCTCCAATCTGAGAGGTTGCATTTGCACTTATCATAAATCTCAAGAAAAAAATGTTCATGAGTATCGAGAAACCCTTGAATAACACTTTAGAATCCACCACGGTTAGACAACAATTCAGACATACAGTCCATGCTTTTGAAAAGGCACAGAAAGAGAATAACTCTTATAATACAAATCATTTCCCTTCACAAATTTCAATATCCAGTCCACCCATCTAGAAATAGAATACCAAAGCCATATTAGATATTCCCATTAAATTCAAAGAACCTCTCTCTCTCTCTCTCTCTCTCTCTCTCAAGAATATTCTGTGTAATAAGGACTCCAAAAGTACAAAATAAAACCACTCAACAAATTTTTTCACAAAATTGTTTTCATGGGTTTTCCTTAACGAAGAAGAAAATCCAACCCAACCACCCCTCTTAAATTTTGATAATATCACTCCGTCAAACACCCAATTACACAACCCATCTCCTCATAGAATCAAAATCGCCAGAAACCATGGTAAGAGATAAATCAAATCAACATAAAACTAGAATAAATATAAACATAAACAAAGTCCCTGTCATTAATTAAACATTTACATGTGCTATGAAGGAAATAGCAAAACAGGGTCAAAATTTATAATCACATATACCCGAATTACAAAAATTTCTTCTTTTGAACACTTCAACCCAACCCTCCTCCTCCATCCTTCTCTAAAACAAGCATTTTGAAGGGAAAAAAATAACCAAAAAATGAAATTAAAATATATACACACACACACACACACACAAGCAATAAAATTAGCTTACAATAGACCCTGAAATCACTGCTACAAAAGTTGGGTTTTCTTGTGAATAAGATACATCAACAAGAGTGATCATCGATCATATTGATCATCTGAGTTGTAACCGCTTGAAGGTACAGCTGGGGTGTTCGGGTTTGAGCTGAGACAGCCTTCAGCTTGGGGGCGCTTCTGTTTGAACTCAACAAACATGGATCCGATCGCGAGGGCAAGACCTTTGAATATTTTGCGTTTGACATCTCCTCTCCTCGGAACAGGTGCTTGGTTTGGTGGGCTGAACATTTTGGTGAAGTGGGTGTGAGAAATTTTGAAGCTGAAGAAAGAGAAGGTGAAGAAACAGAGCAAAAAAGCAAAGAGAGACAAGAGAGAGTGTGTGTGTGTGAGACTTCAGGGTACCAGAGAGAGAGAGACAAGAGAGAGCTTTTGAAATGGTTATCTCTTGTGAAGAAGAGGATTGAGTGTTATTTAAGAGCAGAGTGTTGGCCCTCCTTGTGTGGGGTGGCCCGATTGGGTATCTAAATTTCTCTCTCTTCCGGTTACTTGCTCCCCAAGATTGCCTTTTGCATTTTGCCTTTTTTCCTTTTGATTATGTGGTTCTTATTTTTAAATTCAAAGGGAGTATTTGATAGAGTAGTTTAAAATGAGATTTTTGTAGTTTTTTTTTATAGTTTTTGGAAAAATGTGTGAGTTAAAAAATGTGTGGAAATGTGTATAAGTATGTTTAAAATATGAAAATTATTGCTCAAATAGGGATACCAAACGGGCCCTTATTGTTTCAAAAACTTTAGGAGATGTTGGTAACGTTATTCTAGTAACGTTGTTTGTATTTTTTAGAAATACGTGTAAATAAAAATGTGCGTAAAAATATATATAATGTTGTTTAAAAACTAAAAACATATGTTTAAACACATGTACTAAACGACCCCTTAACTTTTTAATGGGACTAGCATTATGCCCGTGCGATGCACAGTTTAATCAATGTAAATAAATTTTTTATTAATTTACTTAAAAATAAATGAATATTTTGCATTTAAGTTATATAATGAACGTATATTGTGTGAAACTTAAGGTATCATAATATATATAAATATATATATATATATAAAAAAAATTGAATGCAAAATGGTAGAAATACCTTAAAATATATATATATATATATATATATATATATATATATATATATATATATATATATATATATATATATATATATATATATATATATATATAATGATTTTCAATAATACATTGAACTTTAAGGCTCAATTAATCACATGTATTTAAATGAGTAAAACTGGAATTTAATAATTAAAAACTATCGAAAGTAACAATTGAAATCATATTTAAGTGGAAACTTCAATTCAATAATTAAGAACAATCTAAATTACTAAATATTTAAAATTTTGAAGTAGAGAAACTCACATGAGAATTTAATTTTTGTCATTAAAAGTATGAGAGAAGACACTAAAATTTGAAGTTTAAGTCCTGTGAGTATAAACTCATAAAACGTACAATTTTATTAAAAAAAATTATAGCTAAATGAATTAAAATTATATAATCAAAAGTAAAAATTGAAAGTAAAATCATGCTACATGTTTGCATATATGTATGAAAAAAGAACTGAATTCAAAATTTTTTTTTTTTTTTATAATACATGTTGCTAATTTTTTATATATATATTAGGATTAGATGGATTAGATGAAGAATTTGAAAAGGATTAGACTACACTATGTTATTGCCTTTTTTTTTCTTTTTTTATAATACATGTTGGTACCTCTCTCTCTCTCTCTCTCTCTCTCTCTCTCTCTGTATATATGTATATATATATATATATAATTTTTCTCTTACGTGTAGTATAGTAATTAAATAAAAATTAGATGGATCAGATGAAGATTTTGAATTGTAATTAAATTAAGATATTTATCTACTTAGAAATTATAGGAGAAGAAAAATTATATATATTTTAAATGATAAATGTTTTCTTTTACGTGCAGTATAGTAATTAAATAAGAATTAGACGAATCAGATAAAGAATTTGAATTGTAACTAAATTAAGATATTTATCAACTTAGAAATTATAGAAAAGAAAAATTATATTTTTTTTTAAAAATCTAAAAATCTAAAAAAAGTTCTGCGATATGGTGCAACCACTTGACGCAACCACAACTTTTAAACTCCACTTTTATTATATAGTATATGATATTATTATATATAACTTTGACTAAAACTTTTTATTAAAATTGTAATTTAATGGTAAAATATAATGGTAACAAATTATTGAACAATGTAATATTGTTACAGGTTACACTAAATGTAATTTAAACTCAAAACCTTTATATAAATTGGATGCTCTTTCCTAATAAAAATAAAATTGTTTTTGGTTTAGTTTATATTCAGTGGTGAATTTTCTACTTTTTTTTTTCCTCATTCCATTTTTCTTTGTCTCTCTCTCTTTAATCAAAATCATATCAAATATCAATTAAAGAGGGTAAAAATCTAGGTTGATAGATCTCCATGAAATGGGCATGA
Organism: Quercus wislizeni; assembly: GCA_023055345.1. Lineage (NCBI taxonomy): Eukaryota > Viridiplantae > Streptophyta > Magnoliopsida > Fagales > Fagaceae > Quercus > Quercus wislizeni. The sequence goes on from JALGQJ010000004.1 coordinate 32,073,542, forward strand.
CAGTTCCACAATCCATGGGCCGATAAAGGACGAGAGCCAAACTCGCACCAGAACAATGTTGAAATACTTGCGACACACACTTAGACCCCAAGATAAATGGAATCCTAGCCCAAAGAGAATTCTGAAAGATATGCGCATTAATGAAGATCTTCTCTATAAGGAAATGTCTTGTTCATCATGTTTGGGATGATTCAAGAGGATTCCTATAAGGAAAAGACTTCTACATCAAGGAAGAGAAGTTCTAACACTCTAACACTCTCTAACACTCTAGAGTTATGAGAAGTTCTAACTTAACCTTCAGAAGGTATTTGACCGGTACCACACCGGTGGTCTCTGTTAGGTCTTCCCTTTGTATTGTGTAGGTGCTGTTTCGAGTGTGCAAGTATCATGTGGCTCATTGGTAACTTTTTTCAGCTTCATCATCAATCATATATAATGTATTTAACTTAAAGTTCAATAAAGAATTTTAATTATATTAGTTGCACTCTAATTTTGTGCTAAATATCCTTCTAATTGCAATCCAATTTTATGTTAAGTTATAATTTTGTGTTAAATTATATATCCATGAAAATTCATGCATTAAACGTAGGAAATGTAAAAAGAAAAACAATTCAAGTTTATTGTGCTTTTATGTAATACTATATATATATATATATATATATATATATATATATATATATATATATCTTGTGGGGTGGACTTGAGTGCACCCCGAAGACATAAATATGAGGAAGAAAAACCAAGATGCCCCTTCCATGGTAATGCGTTAACTCAAGAACCCGAGGGGATCTAAAGCAGTCCATTGTCTAGAAGAAATTAGCTAAGGGCCACGCACGGTAAATTCGCAGAGCTCGTGTTCCTGATGAAGTGCGATCATATCAAGGAATGCCCATCCGTTTTACCAAAGAGGCGTCACTTCATTGGATCACCATGGGAGCATGTTGAAAAAAATTGCAGAACCCAATGCAATAGTCACCTTTGCATTTAAGACTCCTTTCACTTAATGTCAGCCGAATTAATTACTAATTGATTGACTTGAACATGGAAAACATCCCTAAGAGCATCCACAGTAGGTATGATAAATGTGCCAAATGCCAAATATTTGGCACATTTACCACACCAAACATAAAAATGATGCTTTATGAGATGTGCCAAATCTCAAAAATTATACAACATAGCTACTTGCAACGGTACAGACAAATGTGGCAAAATTTTTTATTGTTTTATATTCTTTTTCTCTCTCCTCTCCCTTCATTTTTTCTTTTCTCTTCTCTCTCACTCTCCGGTTCCCTCTCTTCTCCCTCAAACCCCAATCCTCTCCTCTTAAACCTCAGTTTGTCTCTCTGTCTCCCATTCCCTGTTTCTCTCGGCGCTGTCGCCCTACTCGACCTTGGCGCCTCCGTGCTCACCAAGACGCTGACGTTCACCGCCGAGTTCTCCGCCTTCAGAGATTTGATCCCGTGGCTCATTGCGCTCACTTTCTTCTTCGCCCATGGCTCATCGCACTCGCTTTCAACACGATCGGGTGGACCGATCATGCCTGGGTTGGTGTCGTTGATTGTTGGGGTGATTTGTACTGGGGTCCGGCGTGGGGCCGTGGTTGTTTGGGGTGATTTTGTAATGGGTTGGTGTCGTTGATTGTTTGGGTCGTGGTGGTGCAGTGGCGGCGTGGGGCCGTGGTTGTGGCTGGGTATTGATCAATCAAAGATCTCTCTCTGCCTCCAAACCAAAATAGAGCAAGAAACACATCCAAAACCTTAAAATTTTTCAATAATGGCAGAGATTAACGGCTGCGGTGGGTTTGTTTTGAATTGTGTTTTGGGTTGTGGAGGATGTGGTGGTTGTGGTGGTGGCTGTTGGTTGTTTGCAGTGGCTGTTGATTGTGTTTGATGAGTAGGAAATATTATTTTAATGTGTGGAAAATATTATTTTAATGTATAGAATTGTATGATAAAACATCTGATAAATGAGATGTTATAAAATGGTATGGTAAAATAATAAAGTAGGTCTTTGATGTTGCAAAATGGCATAATTTTTGCCACATCTGCTGTGGATGCTCTAAAGCATACCCTCTTGATCACAAAATGGCATAAAAGTATGTTGATAGGACAAGCATCACCCCAAAAATCCGGTTAAAGGACAGGACAGCTGGAGGAGAAGAGAGGCTATAGAAGGAAGAGGATAGCAACAGAAAAGGGGATCCAGAAAAATTGAGAGAAAAACTAAGAGAGAGAATGTGAGAAGAGCTTTTAGTAGTGTTCATCCCCCTCTATCATTGTATTCCCCTCAGGAAGACTCTTTCTGTCCATATAAAGCTATGATTCAGTCCTTTACGTCTTTGATCATCTATTTACTTCTTCCATTGTAAATTTTCGTCTTACACATTTTATAAATTAGATGTGTAGATCAAGAACTTCAAAGGTGCTTTCTAGTTTTTGTGTTTTAAAGTTTTTGACCCTCATATATATATATATATATATATATATATATATATATATATATATATATTCAGTTCGTTACTTACGAGGTAGAATAGTAGAAGTGTTTAATTTACATCTATGCATGGAGAAAGATGACGGTTGTATAGTAATAATTGGATTAAAGTATATTCTGGTTCCTTATCTTTTCGTTTGTCATTTTGAGTAGGTCATAGAATCTTCTTATTTGTTTTCATTTGCCTATACAAACAAAATTTTTTGATGCATTAGAAAATACAATGAGAAGATCATTCCTCTAATTAACTTATAATATGAGGAAAAAAAAAATCTCTACAATCAATATATTAAATCATCCATGCTTATTCCCATAATTTCAAATCCAGCATCCTTATTCTTTTATTTTTGAGAAAAAGAACTAACTAACAAAATCCCTCTTATGCATCATGAATTTATATTTAAGTGAACGTCAAATTTACAAAATTAAAATATATAAGCTCTGATGACTGATTATCAATTTTTTTTTTTTTTGGGAAGAGGGAAACATCCTCAAAATTTATTAGATAGAATTAGAATCAAAGGTAGTAGGTATCCACCTCACAAGATGAATTTGTATTCCAAAATATGGTCGCTACATATCACATATTTAACGCATCCAAACATGTCATAAACAGGAAAGTGACATCTTGTAATCAAGGAAACGGATCTAAAAATTAGTTTTTTGATAACAGCTTTTGTGTACGTTATCATATTAATTGGAAACCTTAATTTTATAGTTTGCATGTTCATCATGTTTATCCAATATCATCAATCGCAAACATGTTTTATTGCATAAAAAATCAAGGATTCAAATCTACACTACTTCAACTTCTTTTGTTGTTATTGTTAATATTAAGTCAAGGATTTTATTCATTATTCATCAAGAGAAAGATACAGTACATCTTGAGCCACTCAATCATTCATGGAATATCTTCTACCCAGGTTACATAGTTATATAGCTAGAAATATTTCTAGCGTGTCGAGAAAGAATGTGAGCCAATGCATGCTCAATGTGCATCAAGCCACTTTATCTTATTAAAGCAAACATGGTATCCTTATATTACTTCTCGCCCTCTCGGCCAATCTTACCAAAACAAATTGATCATTGGGTTATAAATTAACTCTCATATCATATATAATCCAAGGGATTTAGGTGCCCAGTGTTGAATAAATGTTCTACAATGAGGTTCATAGATTATATATAAAACAATTCTCCAAATTAAGGATCCGTTTGGTAAGAGATTTCTAATAATATTGTTTAAGTATTGTAAAAATACATGTAAGTAAAAAAATGTATAGAAATACGTGTTGTAGTTTTTAAAAAATGGTTTTCGTTGTTTAAACACCATTACCAAACAAGGCCTAAGCAACTGATATTTAAGTTCTAGTTAAACTTTTCCTCTTATAACAAAACAATACTAAACTTTTATTTATAAAATTTTAACACCACTTTGCAGGGGATTATATCATTTACTTCGTTTTTATTATATAAAGAAGTCCTTATTTCAAAATATCAAATCAATGGCATGGTGTGGTTTCGCCCTCTCCTCTCATGTCCCAAGTCAACCCCATTTTTACTCAGCTAACCATTAGGGAAATTGGCTCAGTATGTGTACGACTTCGGAGTTTGGAGACCATGAATTATCACGTTAACGCGGTATTGGGAATTTAGGATAACTTTTCATCGTTCAAACCATATAATTAGTTGATGTTCGGAAAATAAACCAAGGGAAAATTATGAAGTACCTCCATCTTCTCATATGAATGATGGATCAATAACTTAAATGAAGTGAATTGTAAGCAAGGTATAGTGTCATAGTCACCTCAAAGATTGAGAGAAAAGTACTTTTTTTTTTTTTAATACAAGAGAGAATTTTAATCTAGCCTAATCTAAGTGTATATGTGTGTAAAGTTCTCTTCTAGGAACTTGAACCCCGACTCTTATCATTCACACTCTACAAGCACTTATACTTGTGGAGTGACCATCGCATCATAGGTGTGCGATGATGAGAGAAAAGTACTTTCAAATGTATTGATTGGAGTTAGCAATTGACAACATTGAATGTGGTATTGAACAATTTGAATTAACATTGAATGCATGTTAAAAGTGTCCTCTAAGATTGAAAGAAAAGCACTTTCATGTGTATTGACTGGAGTTAGCAATTGGCCACATTGAATATTTTTTTTCTAGAAAACCTTGTTGTATAATTTGAATTAACATTTCTTACGTGTTAAAACTAAAAGTGTGGTTGGAGTCAAAAGTTATGTACCTCAATTCATCCACACTTTTTAGTGATTTTATAATATAGGATTCAAATTCTTCATCTCGGATTAAAAAAAAAAAAAAGGTTGGATTGGCAGGATAAAATAATGGAAAGCGTGGGTCCTAGACAAAATAATTTCTCTTCAATTTTTCATATAACTGCGAAAAAACTATTCCCATGCGTGCACATAACACCACCATCAGTATGTCAATGAAAGGGAACCGAGCTAGAAACCAATTACGGCATGCAAAACTATCAACGACAAATAAAGTGGTTATTGAAAAACGGTGTCATCATTGGGAAAATTATCTTTTCTTTATGGAAACTGTATGCAGTCACCAACCTCAAACAATCACGTCCAATCACTCAATGCATTATATCACCATGAAAGCATAAAAATAAAAAGAATTCGGTTAATATATGTTATTTAAGACATATATTAATAATTAATTTCAGAAAGTATTTTAGAAAAAAATTGAAAAAACTAATAAAAATTAAGGTCATTTTTTTTTTTTTCATTTTTTCATAAAAATTTTCCTGAAATGTATACCATAAGTGCAAACGCATAGGACAAAACTTAGGTACAATACCTTATGTGCTGTTCCTTAGGTTCCCCTTTTAAGATTGAGCCATGTGGCTACTTAATTAAAAAATACACTTTCATCCCATGAAGAAAAATCCACATGGCAGAATCTTAAAAAGGGTACCTAAGAAACAGCACCTAAGTACTGTACCTAAGTCTTGCTCAAAGGCATATATACAATTATACATTTATAAAACCCAGAGATAAAATAAGGTTACAATTTCCAAAAAGGACGACGAAGGCGACATTTTAAACATGTGCATCTGAGAGAGAATTTCGAGAACACAACTACCATACGACTTGCTAACGATGGAGTTACGAATATGTGTCATGGAATTCAGAGGATTCAGATATGACGTTACCGAACCTCCAAATTCAATCTTTCTAGATAACACCCATCATTAATTTAAATAGTTATGAAATCACTACTTTCAATTTTCAAATAGGCAAGAAGTTAAAATAAAAAGAAAATTATAAATTCAAAGAACAAAAAAATTGTTATATTATCAATCAAATATTTAAATTTTAAGTTTTTGTAATCTAAAGTTATATATAAAAAATAATTTATGAATCGAATAATAAATAACATCTAACAAGTACAGAATTTAATATATATGTTAAGAACATAAAAAATAAGCAATTTAAAAATTAGATTTTTAAAATATGTAGCTGTGTTAATTTTCTGAGTAGTCAAATGTTGTCCAACTCTTTAACCCCAAAGTTTTGTTTGGTCGATGAGAAAATAAAATGAAAGAGAAAACATATTTTCCTTTTAAGTCTGAGATGTAACGAGAAGGAAATTAAAATTTCTCGTGTTCTTTTTCCTTAGCTGTTCTGAGGACACAAAAAAAAAAATAATAATAATAATAATAATTCTCATTGGATGTTAATTTGCTTTTGTTTGGAAGGGCCGGCCAACAGAAGAGACGGAAGGAGGGATTTTTGGTTAACGCGTTTGCTGTCCCTATCCTCCTAATCAATTCGTTGCTTTCGGGAAGGAATAAGACAACCAAAAACAAAATCATTGTATACCCTATTGGGTTGTAGCTCTTCAAATTAAGTTTTTAACTTCTTTACATGCATTGTATCAAGACAATGTGAATATTCACAAACAAATTTAGCAAATAAACCTAGATCAATGTAAGATATCGTAAAGGATTAGAACTCACATAAACGTCTTTTCTACATTCTAAGAGTATCAACTACACAAACAGTTGCATATTTTTATTATTAAATAATCACAATTTAGGTGTGAGAATTTGAATTTTACATGTCTCCAAATGAGATATTAAGAAGTATTAGTGCTAACTAGTTAAGTTACAAGACTCTTAACAATGGTTATATAAATAGCAAATTAACATTAATTTTCAAATATTTTAACTCTTTAAGAATGGTAGGAATGTAGGATCAAATCTTATAAAATCACATATGGTTATCTTTGTTTATCTAGTCTGCATCCCATGTCCTCAAAATGTAAAGATGAGTGAATAAAATTTTGGTTCACTTTGTGTACACGTATCAAAAATATAATGCAACTGTCCTATTGGCTATTAAAGAAGACAGTATGAATATTACTTCTTGGTAAAACTTACCAAAACAAAATTGTGTCATTAGGTTATAAACTCTCTTACTTTACCCAAGGAGGTTAGTCTTTAGGAGTTAACAAACTCACATTACTTTATTGTTTCAATTAGCAACTCTAATAATTATAGTGGGCACGAAGTTTAATTTAAAAATTGGATGTAGCTTAAAATTATAACTTTATTCATATCTTTTTATTGGATTTGAATTTTGACAAATCCACCATTGAATTACATATTCTTCTTATATTCTTTATACTTGTAAAATTTCTAGAAAGTTAAAGATAAAAAAAAACTATGTCATCAATAAATTTTTTAAATTGTAAGTTTTTATAGTTTAAAATTATGTATAAAATATAAATTTATAAATTATATAGTAAATAATATTTTATTGGCACAAAATTTGACATGTGCATAAAGAATGTAGAAAATATGCAATTCAACGGTTAGATTTTCAAAATATGTAATAATATTTATTTTATTAAATAAGATTGTAGGCTTAAGTTATCTTATTTTGGTCTTAAAATTATTTTTATAAAGTATAAACACTCATCATTCAGAACTGGAAACGTCGGTTTTCTCTCCGAGAGAGAGAGAGAGAGAGAGAGAGAGAGAGAGAGAGAGAGAGAGAGAGAGAGAGAGAGAGAGAGAGAGAGAGAGAGAGAGAGAGAATTCGGTTATAGTATATACATCACGCCTTACCACATAGGCGTGGGCCCTAGCTCTTGTGAGAGGGAGGTGATAATCTGAGAATAAGGAGAGAGGGTTGGCAGCTCAATAAGGAGAGAGGAACAATTTTTTTAAGTTTGTTATTGGTTGGTGGGCTAGGGTTTTATGAACAAAGGCCAACCTATTCCTTATCTATTGGGCCCTATAAATTAATTAGACATCAATTTAAATTTCTTGATCTCAAGTAAAAGACAATGGGTTGCTTAAAATAACATTCCCTTTATCAAATTTTGTCTCAATATGCACTCATGTTTCCTTAAGTTTTTGTAAAATTATAATTTTCCTTCTTATGTAATTATGTTACATACAAAAATAAATATTAAATAATATTAAGTATTACATTAAAAGTTTGGGATGTTACAAAAAGAGTATTAATGATATTGTTACAATACTTTCACAGTAAATCTTAAGTAGTAGGCGGTTAGTAGTTGTTCTTAGTGGACCAAAAAATAATTCATGTAATGAGTTTAAATTAGAACTAATAACAACTTGTCACCTATGATTTATTGTAAAAGTATTGTAAAAATATTGTGGACATAACTGCGGAGTTGGGGGTTTGACTTTACTTTTAAAACTTTTTTATAAATTGTTGATATGATATGTGGCTATTGGTAAGTTAAAAATTGATATTAGTGGTGGTTTCAAGTGAAAACAAATTAGAATTTGCCATATCAATAATTTGTAAAAATATTGTAAAATAATTTATGACTATAAAATTAATTAATTAATTATTTTAATACGTCATGCCTTTAATTAAATTTATACGTGTGTCCAATAGGTGAAGGGTTTCCAGGCATATAATTTACAATTTTCCAGCTAAAAGGGGGAAGTTGTAACACATGAATGTTGCTCCAATAACAATTTTATCTTCTCAATTATTAAAATAATTATGAAAATAAAAATGTGTTTGTTTCATTTCTTTTACTTTTTTTTTTAGCAAAAATTGATAGTAGATTTTATTTGTTCATAATTACGTTGTACAATTTGAAAGAGAAAAATGGACATTATTCAAACCAAATAATGCTTTCTTTTTCTCTTATGCAACACTAGCATGGGCAAGAGTAGCTGTAATACATCGCAGAGAGTTTACCAAAAAAAAGAATGAAAACTTTTACAAATTAGAATAAAATTTTCAAGTTTTTTCGTGACCTTCCATAGCTAAGCATAACTTCGAGAGAGAGCATCTTCAACACTATGAGATGTCAGCTTATGTTTAGAATTAAATTACAGAGAGGTAGTAGCAGGAGAATTCAACTTGGCCCTGTGTCATTGGTGATCACTACTCACTAGGTGAATGTTACAATGCCGTATTCTCAATTCTCATTGACGTTTACTACTGGTTTATTTGCTTTGTTGGGGAGGGCCACCAGTGGGGTTGGTTTGTTTACGCGTTTGCTGTTGCTACTCCTACTCGCTTTGTGGAAAGAACAACAACAACAACAAAAATTTGTTGTGTACCCTATTGGGTTGTAGCTCTAGATAAATGGATATAGCTGCAAGTCTCCAATTTAAGTTTTAAACTTCTTAACATGCTTTGCATCATAATATCACGATTTATATCAAAATTAGAAAGATATATAGTGCGAATACTCACGAACAAATTTAGAAAAACTTTGGTCATTAATGTAAGATATCAATATGAAAATAGTCACCAATTAACTAGGTCATTAATGATAAGGTCTTTGTAGCTCAATTGGTGTTTAGAAAAATTATTTTGAGAATGCCCACTATTTATACAGTAATGTTGTTTAGGTAATGAACAAATAGCACAAAGTGTTTGGTCTCTAGTGGGGGAAAAAATGTTTGAGTTGTGAGGTTAGCAACATATTGTAACTGTCTTTTAAAAATAAAAATAAAAAAGTAACAAATAAATATTTTTGAGGATAAAATATTATTTTGGTTCCTTAACAAACAAATGTTTTTCATCTCGAAACTATAGAAAAAATCGTTTTTCATTCCTAAATTATTGAAAAAAAAAAATCATCTCTATTTTTGTCTCTAAACAATTTACAAAGTTTAAGGATGAAAAAAGAATTTTTCAAAATTTAGGGTTGAAAAACAAAGTTTTGACAAAATTTAGGAATTAAAATAGTATTTTACCACATTTTTAAATATTTAACTCTTCAGGAATAGTAAGATCAAATCTTACAAAGTTGTGTATGGTTGTCTTAGTTTATGAGTTTATCTAGTCTCTACCCCCATGACTTCAAAATGTATAGTTGAGCTAAGTGGATGAAATTTGGGTCCACTTTGTGTGTATCAATAATATCACACCACTCGGTCCTATTAAAGAGAAATTATATCAATATTACTTTTAATACAACCGCACAAAATTTATCATTGGGTTATAAACTCTCATACTCGTTTCAAAAAAAAAAAAAAAAACTCTCATACTTAACCCAAGGAAGTTAGTTAGAGGAGCTAGAGTTGCTAATTTGAACAATTAAAGTAATGCAAGTTGATTTGAAGTTATACTCTCTTTTTTCTTGATTATTCGATAATTAGTAGCAGGAGATTTGAGCTCCAAACGTATCAGTTGAAAACACTAAGTGTGGCTATAAAACTCTTGATGACATTATACAATGATTAATAAATAACCAACACTTATATAATTGAAATTCATAGATTATGTATAAAAAGTTGTAGAAACTAAGCAACTGATTCTATTTCTGCATAAACTAAGTGTTCTTCTAACAAGCAATACTAAACTCTTGTTTGTAATGCCATTATGTCCTATTACTTGTGTTACTCAAAAAGGAATCATTTACATCATTTTTGTTAAAGAAATGAAGTTGTTTTGTTTCAAAAGATGTTAACTATTAAAGTAAGTCATGACACTCAAACGAAACACATTGTGAAAATAGAGGAAGAAGACTCCAATGGCTAGTTAACAGCTAGTTTCTTATTAGAAACAATGTTGTATAACTTAGCTTATTTAAGTTTAAATGAAACGGGATCGTTTTGGTCCGTCTTTTTCTCCAGAAACTTAATCTCCAGAAACTTCTCTCTCTTTTTCTCATTGTTTGTTCTCGTTTCCGCCATTGTTGTGCACTCTAGCAAGCTTCAAATCTTTCTTGGTATTAGAGCCAAGATCCATGGCCACAACAACACCAATTGACACAGCACAATCTATGCACACAACTCCAACTCCAATTCATATTACCTCCATTCCTTCCACCTCTACAACTTCAGCCTCGACACCATCACCATTGTTGTTACTCTCCAACATGTCAAACCTTATGTCAATCAAGCTTGACTACACCAATTATATCCCATGGAAGCATCAGTTAATCACTATACTAGAGAATTATTCCTTGATTGAACACATTGATGGTACAACTTCAAAGCCATCACCTTTTGTTCTTGATGCTGCAGGAAATGCAACTTCAGTTGTTAATCTTGAGTTTCAAGCTTGGAAAATCAATGATAAGACACTCCTTTCCTTGATCAACTCAACTCTCACTACACAAGTCTTTTCACTTGTTGGTATCACTAGCTCAAGGGAAGTATGGAACACTTTGAAACAGAGGTTCACTTCCACTTCAAGAGCTAATATCTTGAACCTTAAGCTTGAACTTCAAGGTATCAAGCAAGGCAATGAATCTGTGAATTCATTTTTGCAAAAGATCAGAGTTGCTTGTGACAAACTTCTTACTGTAGGAGTGCCAGTTGACAATGAAGAATTGATATGCATTGTGCTTAAAGGACTCCCAAAAGAATTTGTACTATTTTGTTTTGCAATTTGTACTAGGAGTGATCTAATCACTTATGAGCAACTTGCTATTATGTTGCAAAGTGAGAAACAAGCCATGACTGATCACTTGGATTCAGTGTCTAACTCTCTTGCTATGTTTGCTTCTAATGGAAAAGCAAATGGTAGTTCATCACATCAGCCACAAAATCATGGATCAAGAAGGGGAAGAGGAACAAACAACAATCCTAGAGGAAGAGGTGGAGGCAGATTCAATCATGGTGGAAATCAACAATTTTCACCTCAAGCCTCTAACAATTTCTCTCCTCAAGATTTTTCTTCCCAGAATTTTTCCTCTCAAAATACTTCTCAAGGTTTTAAGCATGAACGACCATCTTGTCAAATTTGTGGCAAGTCTAGTCATCAAGCTTTGAATTGCTATTACAGGATGAATTTTGCTTATCAAGGCAAACATCCTCCCACAAAGCTTGCTACTATGGCTAGTGCATCTAATGTTGCCATCACTAACAATCAAGATCCATGGCTTTTTGATTCTGGCACTTTAGATCATCTCACTGCAAATCTCAACAATCTCTCAATTCAATCTCAATACAAGGGACCTGAGCAAGTTACTGTTGGAAATGGTCAATCCTTACCAGTCAATCACATAGGTAATACTACCCTACACACCAAATATCACAATTTTATTCTTAAAAATGTCCTTCATGTACCAAGAATTGCCATGAATTTACATTCAGTTCACAAATTATGCTTGAGTGAGAATGGAGTTTATCCTTTCTCCATGTTAGAATCATCCTTCTGTTGTTGCTAAGTTTCCTTGAGCTCATTTAGGTTTTCATGTAAATAAATCAAATAAATGGTTGCTATGGCACCATAGGTTAAGACATCCAAGTGATAAAGTTCTAAATGTGGCTTTATCTTTTGTTGATAATGTCTATATCTCAGGTGGTAATAAGAGTCTTTCTCATTGTAAACATTTTTTGAGTACTAAAATGCATCAATTTTCTTTTCCTATTTTTGATTTTCATGCATCTAAGCCTCTTGAATTAGTGCAGTCTGATGTTTAGGGTCCAACTCCTATTAAATCTTCTAATGACTTTCAATATTATATTCTTTTTGTTGATGCATATTCCAAATTTACCTGGCTCTATCTTCTTAAACATAAATCAGATGTTCTTGATATTTTTAAGTTCTTTAAAACATCTGTAGAGAATCAACTTGATTCTAAGATCAAAACCTTGAGAACAGATAATGGTGGAGAGTTTACTTCTAATGCATTTAAGCATTTTTGTGCTTCTTATGGTATTACTCATCAGTTCTCCTATCCTCACACTCCTCAATAAAATGGAGTGGCTGAGAGAAAGCACAGACACATAGGGGAGTGTGCCCTTACTTTACTATCCCAGTCACAGTTGCCACCATCTTATTGGTCTTATACTGTCTCCACAGCTATTCACATTATAAATAGGCTTCCCACTCCCATTTTTAACAATTATACACCTTTAAAAGTCTTGTTCAAGTCTAAACCTAATCTTACAATGGCATTTATAAGCCCAAGGCTCTTGTTGTCAAGCTTGATATAGTGCAGTGTGCTTAATCCAAGAAGGCCAGCTCTCCTTCTAAGCCAGATTACACCCTTACAGAACCTCCATCTTACAAGATTGCAGCTCAATATCCACAGTGGTGTTCTGCAATGGATGATGAGTTTGCAGCTCTCCAAAGGCAGGGCACTTGGGTTCTGGTTCCACCTTCTCCCACTCAAAATGTGGTTGGTTGTAAGTGGGTGTTTAAACTCAAACGCAATAGTGATGGTACTATCAACAGATATAAGGCAAGGCTTGTTGCCAAAAGGTTTCATCAACAGTTTGGGATTGATTTTGAGGAGACTTTCAGTCAAGTCATCAAGCCTCCCACTATGAGGATTATTATTTCTCTTGTTGTGCAATTCAATTGGCCTCTAAGACAACTTGATGTTAGTAATGCCTTTCTCCATGGTTTTCTTAGGGAGGAGGTTTACATGGTCCAGCCACCAGGTTATGTTGACTCAGCTCATCCAACCCATGTTTGCAAGATTCTTAAGTCTCTTTATGGTCTCAAACAAGCCCCTAGAGCTTGGTTTAAGTGGTTCTCCATTGAACTGTTACATCTGGGCTTTCAGGTTTCACTCTCATATTCTTCTTTGTTTATCTTCAGGCAAGGTTCTTTGGTTGTATACCTTCTTGTCTATGTTGATGACATAGTCATGACTAGTAACAATCCTCAGTTTTTGTCCTCATTGATTGCACAGCTCAATTCAGCTTTTGAGCTTAAAGATTTGGGCCCTCTACATTACTTCCTTGGTTTTCAAATTACCAGGTCTTACAAAGGGTTATTTTTGGCTCAGACTAAGTATGCTCAGGATTTACTTCTCAAGGCTAATATGCACACTTTTAAACCTACTTGTACACCTTGTGCTCCTAATGCTAGGTTGACTCCTATTGATGGCTCCTTGCTTTACAACCCTCATGAGTTTAGAAGTTTGGTTGGGTCTCTTCATTATTTGACCTTCACAAGAACTGATCTTAGTTTTGCAATGTAACAGGTTTGCCAATTTATGTCTAATCCTACTGATGCTCACTTAATTGTTGCAAAGAGAATCCTTAGGTATGTTAATGGTACCTTGAATTATGATGTTTTACTTCAACCTTGGCCTTCCTCTCTATTTGCCTTTTCTGATTCAGATTGGGTAAGGGATCCCTTTAATAGACACTCCATCACTAGTTACATTGTCTATCTTGGTTACAATCCTATCACATGGAGTGCTAAGAAGCAAGATATAGTCTCTTGTTCCTCCACTAAATCTGATTATAGAGCCTTAGCCACCACTACTGCTAAGATTTATTGGCTTTGCCAAGTTTTGAAAGATCTTGGGATTTTTCTTCCTGCTCTTCCTAAGCTCTGGTGTGACAATGTTTCAACCCTTACCATTGCTTCCAACCCTATGTTTCATGCGCACACCACACATATAGAGGTGGATTACCATTTTGTTTGTGAAAAGGTGTTTCATAGGGATCTTTAGATCAAGTACATTGCCACGGGTGATCAGCTTACTGATGTGTTTACCAAGAGCTTATCCACTTCACAATTTGCTTTTCTTTGCTCCAAAATCATGGTGTCTATTAACCCCATGGTTTTGAAGGGGGGTGTTAAAGTAAGTCATGACACTCAGATGAAGCACACTGTGAAAATAGATGAAGAAGACTCCAACGGCTAGTTTCTTATTAGAAATGATGTCGTATAACTTGGCTTATTTAAGTTTAAATGAAACAGGATCATTTTGGTCCTCTTTCACAGTTATTAAGTCTTGCAATGCTCTATTTCTTCTGGAGATTAGAATTAAGCAATGTCTTCAGTGAGCAGTTGAGCTGTAACTACCTTCTAGTTGTCATTCCTAGATTCGCGAAGCATAATTTGGATTTTAGTTATATTCTGTTAGATCAGTTTTAGCTTATGGAATGATGATCTCAATGTAATTGTGCTATATAAACAATTTGTGATTATTGTGTTGGTTAAGCTTGTGAAATATATTTTCTTAAGCTCTCTCTCTCTCTCTCTCTCTCTCTCTCTCTCTCTCTCTCTCTCTCTCTCTCTCTCTCTCTCTCTCTCTCTCTCTCTCTCTCTCTCTCTCTCTCTCATTGTTTGTTCTTGTTTCCACCATTATTGTGCACTCTAGCAACCAATGGGATGGTGCGGCTTGGCCGGGCCCTACCCTCTCAACCCCATTTGTACTCCGCCAACCATTAGGGCAATTTGCTAAATATGAAGTGTGTATTTAGAGACCATGATTGGTTGACATTCACGCGGTATTTTGGGATTTGGGGTTAAAGTTTTTCATATTTCAAACCCATATAATCATGTTTTTTTTTTTTTTTAGAAGATAATCATGTGTATGTTGAACTATGTTAGTTTTGCAGTATAAAAAACATAGCAAGGGTCACTATCACTATATATATATATTTATCATGTCCAAGATCGAATGAAAAGTACATTACAATTGGCAATATTTGAAAGAGGAGTTAACATCAACGCGGTTTTGAAATAAGTAACGTTTCATAAATATTATTTGAGGTGTGTGAGTGTGACTGTGATTGACAGAATAAAATAAAATAAGCATGGGTCCTAGACAAAATAATTATCAAAATAAATAATAATAATAAAAATTCAAAAAGTGGTGTTATTAGAAAACAGTATTATCATTGGGAAAATTATCTCTTCTTATGGAAGCTGTATGCAGCCACAATTCAGATTCAACCTCAGCATATAGGTTTAAGGTGAGTAATTATTGGTACATTATGAATATGACTGAGACTGAGTCTGACATAATATTCCATACCGTACCAATAAATATAAATTATACAAGATAAAATTATAACATTGTCTCAATAACTATTATGAAAAAGTTAATTTTACATTACTTTAAAAATGATACTTGTATCAGAATGCGAACAACCCTACTTAGATCCCAATCACCCTTCTAATTTGGGCTACAGCTTCTATTGTGATAGACATGAAACATATTTTGTAAAGCTTCCGTTTTTTAAGACTTAATTATAAATTATACTCTCTAATTTTGGTCATTTTTTTTCTATCCTTAAATCTAATTAACGATGTTGGCGCAGGTTCCCTTTTGGTTTGTTCCTTATCTCTTTTGGCTTCAATAAATTCATAATTCCAAAGAAAAAAAAATACAATCTTTTTTTCTTAATTGCTTATATTTATTTATTTATTTATTGAGAATACTAAGTATTTTTAACACACACACATGGAGAGAGGGGAAGAAGGTTTTTTAAAGAAACTTACAGTGGTGTATATCCAAAAGGGCCTAACTCTTAGATACACAATACAGACTTTAAACCTCTTTAACTCACACTCATTTTCCAATGTCTAAACAAAAATCGAAATAAGTATATTACCTACATTTGCTGCCTTGTCTAAGGCAAGCAAGTTCTCCACCACAACCAATGGTAATCAAAAGTTACAAAAGCAGCGTTTAAATTAGCACCTAGTTTCACTAATGCATCAGCACACTAGTTAGCTTCTCTATATACGTGATTAATCTGAGTTCAAAGAATGCCCATTATAAGGTTCCTGCAATCAGTAAGTAAAGGTTCCAAATGATGGTTAGGAGTTAGAACTTAGGAGCAGAATTCTTCATAAGTTGAACAATAGACTAAGCATCCATTTTAATAATTAAATGCAGAATTTCTAAATCAGAAGTAAGGTTAAGCCCATCACTCAAGGCCCAAAGTTCTACTAGGCAACTATTAGTGCTACCCGACCCTTTACCAAAACCCTTCACCCAAGATTGTTTAGCATATCATTTATTCAAGACTATTAGGTTTGTTTTTGAACTAGGTGTTTCTTAAAGGGTTTTAATGCCCTTAAAGCAATAGCATCTAGGATTGCAAAAAATGTTCTATCTTACAGTAAATATGTTCTGTTATACCATATTACTTTACAATACACCCAACATCCCAATTTTTATTTTCCTATAAACACATTAAAATAATAGATCTACATAATAAAATAATATAACCTAAAACCATCTCTCTCCTCTCTCTAATTTCTCTCTCTCTCTCTCATATCACCGTTGGCAACCCAATCTCACCACCCATTGCCATAGCCACCAATTCAAACCCAAACAAGACCCAACACCCAAACTGAAACTCAAACCCAATACCGAAATAAAACCCAAAACATAAATCATCTGCACCACCATGAACAAACCCAAAACCCCCAGCAATAGAAACTCAAACAAACCACTGAAAACAAGCCAACACCGCAAACCTATAGTGAAACCCACCCCACCACCACGGCAACCCTCCACCACCACCATGAACCTAACCCACAATAAAAATCCATTGCCACAATAGCAAACCCACAGTGAAACCCACCACCACCACGAGAACCCCCACTTCCACCATCATGAACCCACAGATGACCTATAACAAAAACCGACCCCCACCACCACCATCATGAAGCTACAAATGACCCACAAAAAAATCAAATCAAAATCCACACAAAAGAAACCTAAAAAATCGAAGTAGGCCCATTGTGTGACCATGTGCCCAAAGGATTTCATATATCAATGATGAAGAAAAAAGAAATTCAGCAGTAGAGATTGGGATCATTGGAGTGTATGAGAGTAATGAGAGAAATAGAGGCTTATTCATCTACAGGGCATCATGAACACTTAAGGGATTTCATATTAAAAGTTTATTTTAACTCTTTGATAACCTTTTGCAGGTTACTCGAGATGATTAATGATGAAATGGTTATGGATAAGTTATTATTATCTCGAGATGATTTTTAAGATGATTATATTAGCTCGATGTCCTTATTTGACCTTGAAAACCAAGGTTTGGGATTCAAAAATGCGTAACTTAATAGGACTTTTGAAATATGCAAAAGTTAACAAGAAGGAGAATAAAAATCTAAATTAACTAAGTACCTAAATAAACTAAGTCACAATGCAAGCTTGCTCCTAATAGACTAAGTATTCAACAGAGGCATCTTAAACGAAATAGTATTAAAGCAAGACATCTAGAATGGAAGTAAAATATGACATTTGAATTGATTTAATCCAACTAACACTAATTTGCATCAAAATGAACACTCATATAGATCAAATCACTACAAACATATGTACATAATACATCATACGTCACAATATTCACAAATACAAGTACAAAGACATAAACTTACAAGTATAAGATTGAGGAACTTGTTACTAAACCCAAAAAAACTACACAACTGGTCTTTGGAAAGTGTGCTTTGATGTGCTCTAATGTGCTTTGGTTCAGTGCTCTTTAAGCTCTCAAATATGTGCTTTGGTTTATTCATTGTGTTGAAGGGGTTTTGAAGAAGACTTTTTGTAACACTAAAACCTCCATTTATACTTTGGGATTTGATAGTTATTTTTTATTCCCTTTGCCCATCACCCTTCTTTTGTTTCTAACACCTTGCCAAGTGTCCCACATTCACTGTTACTTTGCAATCTCTTATAAGCATTGAGGCAACCCTTTAGCATTGAACCCACGATCTCTCGATATTGATTTCTACATAACTGTCAAAATCATGTGTGCTTTCCTTCACTAATGCCATTACCATGCTATCAAACTAATGCACGTTTGGGCTTCATTATGCTTTTAGGGCCTTGTAAGTATTTTCGTTGAACTTTGAGATCAAGTTTTATTAAGCTTAACCCAAGTATTTATATGTTGCCCACATTTGAGTGGAATTATGTTTAATTTCAATCAATTTGGTGTTAGTAAAACGCTCTAAGCTCTAATCTAATTTAGTTTGTTACGCATTGGCTCGTTATGAGTTAGGTTGCTTAGAATCAATTTAATTATTCTAAGATCATAATTTTGTTACGATTTTGACGTAACAGATTTTAAGTGATTACGTCATTTTTTGTAGTATTTCTTTTCAATTACTATAGATATGTCCGACAAAGTTGTGAGCGATAGATTTTTATCAAATTCGAGAAGTGTACCCCAAAGTGCGTATCACGCACATTCTCTTGTCTCGAAAATAATGTTGCTGGACCGCTTTCTTCATTGGGTCGTGTCAATGGGAAATGGGAAATCACGGCAGAGCCGCCTCTTGAAATGACAACATATGGCTGCAGTCACATCAACATATAATTTTCCGTATGTTTGGGGTCCCAATTCCAAATTAAATATTGCCAGTAGTACTACTCTCACCGTCCACTGTTTTTTTTTCTTCCAACTCGTGAAAGAAAATAAGGTCCTTTGCTTTGGATTGTATTTCTTCCAGGGCATTAATTATACGTACATTAAACCGGGTCCAATAATTTTGGATAATAAGAATAGGTCTGCTTTAGAAGTTTTTTTTTTTTTTAACTAAATAATTAAATTCAAATTTACAATATATATATATTTTTTTAAATATTATTATTTTTATTATCTTTTTAAATTTAAATTTATTTGAAAAAAAGGAAATTGTACATAAATTTTGTTCCTGAATTTAAACTTGCACGGAATTTTTTTTAAATGCTTCTTGTATTTTATAAATCAATATATTGGTATTTAATTAAAAAACTTAATATGCATCACATAAAAAAATATATAAAAATTTTATCCTTCATTAAGAATGAGGGGCTGAAGAAGTTTCTTTTAAATGTGAGTCTTAGAATCACATCAAAATTCCTAAAAATGCTCTATAAATCAATTTGAAGTGTTTATTTTGTCATAAAATTAAAATAATTTCTTAAATTTCACTACGCATTAAATCCAAGCAACCACCACCACATCAACATAAGCTCACCACTTTGCTAAAAATTACCTCCGTGAGCAAGAAAGAGAGAAGATGGGGTGGGGGTTCTATGAGAGAGAGAGAGAGAGAGAGAGAGAGAGAGATGCAAAGAAGATGAGGGGATGGACACAAATCACATTAACAGGTTAGTCTTTTCTACTTGTAAAATGTTTTACATGAATTTTTTGTTGTAAAACATTTTACAACATTTCACGAAGGGTGTTTTTTTGTCAAATGAATACATTTTATAAGTTTTATTACATTTTACAACGAAATAAACATTGTAAAATACTAAAAATATTTTTTACAAAACAGTTTTACATCGAAACAAATGGAGCAGTTATGAAAATAGTTGCTTCTAGCATTACTCTTTGACCTAACTCTTTTGTGGGCTAGCTAGGTTCTTCTCCAATTTCAGTTTTTGTGGTTAAATTATTACTTAAGGGCATTCAAAGAAACCTAATTCAATACAATCACAAATTCCATTTTCTGTGTTTTTTTTTTTCTTAAAAAAAAAAAAAGGGGGTAATCGAGAACAATTTTCTCCATGCATGTAGATGCTAAAGAATTACTACCAAAATATTTCCAATTAGTTGAGAATAGCAGCATCATTTAAAGATATGCTATTGCTTTCTTTTACACAACCATGATTTAAAAAAAAAAAAAAAAAAAAAAAATCCAAGTGTATATGCATGCATCATAGTTTTCCAATGGCAGATGAGAGACTGACTTCTTAAAATAAGAAGATACTACGACAGAAAGGAAAGCAATTCTAAGAGGAAACTCGTTTACTTTGGTCTAGATCCGATCCTATTCCTTGACATGTATATAAAGAAACTAAACTAATGCCATTTTTGAAAGAAGCTATTTATGATTAGGCAAGGAGAAGAGGAAGTAGGTAGGAAATAGGAGTACAACATAAAGAAATGGATCATAATATTAAATTCCACTCAATCTATAGTCAATCATTTAAGACAAAAAGAAAAAGGTCAAATTTTGATATAGGCTTTAAAGAGCGTCCTGCTACCCAATTATTAATAGAAAAATGTTAACAAATGTTTTTAGGATATTGGTTAATAATCCATTTAAATAAAGTTTTTATGGAAAAAAAATTAATATTTTAATAGTTTTTTTTCATTTTCTATAAAAATGGTATTAAAACTTTCCTAACAGTTTTTTTTCTTTTCCCATAAAATGTTTTTAAAAATATTTTCTAAACTAATGTGTTTATTAATTTTTCTCAATAAAGGAAGAAAGGTTTTGGTATTTATATAGACTAACGCAAACAACATTTATCAAGGGAAAAAAAATTGTAGAATGTATTACTATCAAAAAGAGGGGGAAAAAGGGTATTATAATAGGAATATTTAATAAACTCACCAAGCAAACTGCTAAGTTTAGAAAAATGTTTTCCAGAATACAACTAGCGATCAAAGACCGTAAAACTTTATCTTTGAATTTTAGAAAAACTAGCTTTAAGCATGTTAAATGGCATTGCAATACGTGTTACCAATGCTTTAGCAAAGAAGGCAAAGTCCCTTGAGGAATTAGCAGGTCTGGTTAGACTGGTTAGAAGATGTACCAGATGATGCTTCTCTCCCTTTGAATTTCAAGATTCATCTTAATTTTTCAGCAATAAAATGACAGTCTTGATTCTCAAAAAATAAATAATAAATTCAGCAAGCAACAAGTGCATTGCATATTTGACAACATATGATTAGCTTCCCAGATTAGTGCAATATATCATTAATCATTAACTAAAGAGTCATCCTTCAGTACAAATCATGAGTTTTTAAAGATATCGATTAGATTAACAAAATAAAAAATTGGAGATTAGGAGGTTTTTAAAAGCATAGGGCATTAAAATAGAAGAATAAATAACTAAAATTTTGGCCCCAACAAATCTTGATGGGCTTTTGAGCATGGAAAAATAAATTAAATAATTTTCTCGTTGGCAGAAACTACCAATCTTCTACTACCATTTTTGTGGTTGGTAATTAACTACAATCACTCCCGATCCTATGTGTAAATGTTAGAGGAATATTATAAATGTAAAAGATGCCGCGTAAAAGTTCATGTCTTATCTCTAAATTTTTTTTTTTTTTCCCTAAACAAGTGTTCTTCTCTCTTTGATTTTACAATGAAGAATTGCTCCAATCTGAGAGGTTGCATTTGCACTAATCATAAATCCTAAGAAAAAAGGTGCATGAGTATAAAGAAACCCTTGAATAACACTTTAGAATCCACCATCACACCTAGGCTTTTGGAAAGGCAGAGAGAGAATAAAAAGTGTCAAATTCAAATCTATCGTACAAATCATTTCCCTTCACAAATTTCAGTATCCAGTCCACCTATCTCGAATACCAAAGCCATATTATATTCCCATTAAATTCAAAGAACCTCTCTGTCTCTCTCTCTCTCTCTCTCTCTCTCTGAAGAATACTCTGTGTAAAAGATTCCAAAAGTAAAAAAGTAAAACCATTCAACAAAATTTTTCACAACATTGTTTTCATGGGTTTCCCTTAAAGAAGAAGAAAATCCAACCCAACCACTACGCATAAATCTTGACAAAATCACTCAGTCCAACACCCAATTACACAACCCATGTCCTCATATAACCAAAATTGCCAGAAACTATGGTAAAAGAGAAATCAAGTAAACATAAACAAAGTCAATGTCATTAATCAACCATGTAATTCCGCTATAAAGAAAATAGCAAAACAGGGTCAAAATTTATAATCACATATACCCAAGTTACAACATTGACTTCTTTTAAACACTTCAACCCCACCCTCCTCCTCTATCCTTTTCCAAAACAAGCACAAGGGAGAAAAAAAAAATGAAATTAAAAAAAAAAAATACAAACAATAGAATTAGCCTACAATAGACCCTGTAATAACAGCTAAAAAAGTTGGATTTTCTTGTGAATAAGATACATCAACAAGAGTGATTATCGATCATGTGGGTCACCTGAGTTGTAACTACTTGAAGGTACAGCTGGGGTGTTCGGATTTGAGCTGAGAAAGCTTCAGCTTTGGTGCGCTTCTGTTTGAACCCAACAAGCATGGATCCGATTGCGTTCGCAAAACCTTTGAATATTTTACGTTTCACATCTCCTCTCCTAGGACCAGGGGCTTGGTTTGGTGGGCTGAACATTTTGGTGATG
The DNA here is from genome assembly GCA_023055345.1 of Quercus wislizeni. Taxonomy (NCBI): domain Eukaryota; kingdom Viridiplantae; phylum Streptophyta; class Magnoliopsida; order Fagales; family Fagaceae; genus Quercus; species Quercus wislizeni. The sequence continues at coordinate 32,096,369 of JALGQJ010000004.1, forward strand.
TGGGCGTGAGAAATTTTGAAGTTCAAGAAAGAAGAGGTGAAGAAACAGAGCAAAACCAGAGCAAAAGAACAAAGAGAAACAGAGTATGAAAGCTTTGGAATCTCTTTGGGTAGAGACAGAGTGTGTGTGAATTCAAGGTAGTATAGAGAGAGAGAGAGAGAGAGAAGAGAGAGCTTTTGAAAATGTTAGTTGTGGAGAAGAAGGATAAAGAGAGTGTTATTTATAAGCTGAGGACACAGAGTGGTAGTGGTGGCCCTTGTGGGTATCTTCTCTGTTCTTCTCTTCCGGTTGCTTCTTCCGCAAGATTTCCTAAGTAATGGGCCCCACCTACTCTCTTGTCTGCGTGGCATTCTTAGTTTTAGCGTGGGTTTAGATTCAGCGTCAGCCTTTTTTTTTTTTTTTTTTCTCGTGTTTCAGGAGATAAAATTTCCTGTTCATAACTCTAACAATACTGTTTATGCATTGTAGCAGTACTGTTTATGGAATCCACCGCTACTTTATTCAGAAAAAAATATTAAAAATGGGTTCCACGGTATTATTCACACATTTAAAAATTATTTCATTACAGTGTTTTCAATTTTCAGTTTCAATAAAAATAAGTTCAATTCAAACAGACCCTAAATACTAAATTTCGTATTAATAAGATATTATTTAGTTTATAAAATCATCTTTGCATAACTTTGGTTTCTTTTTTTAACTTTAAATTTAAACATTTTTATCAATTAAATTCTATTGATAAATGGCAATCTTGAAATTTTGTAGGAGAATATAAGACAAAAATGTAATTCAACGACAAATTTCAATCCAATTTCATGTTAAATTATAACTTTGGGTCAAATTATTTATGCATGAAAATTCATGCATTAAATTTAGGAAAAAGAAAAAACAATCAAGTTTATTGTGCTTCTATATGATACAGTAAATATATACAATTAGTTATTTAGAGCAATTGAATTCGGATTTGTATAAATGTATTTATTATATCATTTAAAAATTTATTTTATTTACTACATTATACTAATTTACAGTACACTTAACATTTTAATATTTATTTTTACATATAAGATATAATACATTAAAATAATATAAACTATATTATAAAATAATATAAAACTCTCTCTCTCTCTCTCTCTCTCTCTCTTTCCAATAAAATAGTAATATATATTATTTTACATACACTACTCCAATAATTCTTAAATACGCCAACTAATTGTTTATAATTGCTAAAAAATTTTAGCAATAGACACTCGGCCGAAGTGCCATTAGAGTGTTTGTAATTGTAAAATAACAATTTGAAGGGAGTTTTACACTAAACCCCAATGCTAATGCTCTTGCTAGGTAGAAGTTTTTAATATACATCTATGCATGGAGAAAGATGAGGGTTACAAAGTATACTAGTAATAATTGGCTTAAAGTATATTCTGGTTCCTAATCTCTTCTTTTGTCATTTTGAGTAGGTCATTGAATCTTCTAATTTGTTTTCATTTGTCTATACGAACAAAATTTTTCGATGCATCCAAAAAATGAGATGACAAGATCATTCCTCTAATTAATGACCAAAAAAAAATATATCTACAATATGTGTATGTATGTATTACATTATCCATAATCCATGCCAAAATTGCTCTTACGCACCATGAATTTATATATAAGCTCTAATGTCTGATATACCAATTTTAGTTTCTGAAATATCAAGTTAGTTAAGTTTAACTAAAAATGTCATCTAGTAATAATATCTATTGAAGTAATGAATTTGATACTAGTTTTGCAAAGAAAAAATTAGATTAAAATATACGTAAATTACTTATCAAAGAAATATGCCATGTAATATTTTATGCTTTAGCAATCTATGTCAATAGACTCAACAACATTAAGGGAAAACAAAACTACAAAACAAAAACAAAAACGGCTGACATCACTCCGATATGGATGTTATGTTATAGACGCGTGAAACTAAAATGATTGAAGTAACTTGCTTAAAATAATTAGAACTACGAAGGTCTAACTAAAATCTTTTTTTTTTTTTTTTTGGTTGAGAAAAATCTAACTAATAAATTATTTTTTTTAAAATTTTAATATATATCTTTTTTTTTAGAGGAAGTAATATATATCTTTTTAAGAAGGAATTGTGAATCTCAGAATATTCGATCATATATTATATATTTTTAATGAATATTCGACTGATTGAAAGTTGAAACGGCTTTCGTTGATGTTTCATTTTGGTCTCTTATTATAAAGTGAAATGGAGTGAAAAAAAGGGCTAAGAGTTTTTTTTTTTCGAAAATGGAATTGAGTATGAACCAGAAAAATACAAAAACGAAAAATACGCGTTTGCTGTTCGGCTGTCCCTATCAGCCCATCTATTAAGTTGACGGACAAGAAGAATAAAAACAAATAAAAAAATAAAACAAAAGGCTAGAATTTCTGTCAATTTCGATAGATAAGTTTTACAAAAGGACTCATAAAGTGATAATTAATGTAATTAATTAATTTCAATAAACAAGAATGGAACTAGGATTCAAATTTAGAGGGAGACAAAGTTCTTTGTTCAAGAATTTTATAAAGTTGAAATATTAGGGAAATTATTGTGTACTCCCGGAGTATCATAAATGCGTACTCCCTCCTCTCACATGAATGGTGGGTTCTACTAATTAAATTCATGGTGAGTCCTACCATTCATGTGAGAGGAGGGAGTACGCATTTATAATACTCCGGGAGTACCTAATAATTTTCCGAAATATTAATACTAAAAGTTGACAACAATGCATTATTAGCATTAATACTAGATGTTTATAATTAAGAGTTCTATAAGTCAATTGACACATCTTGATATTTTCAATGTCTGACTGAGGTTAGACCAATTCTTTATTCTATCCACATTATAATTTTTTTTTTTTTAACAATCTATTTATTCTTTTCACATAATTCTATACCTAATAACTTCATAATGCTATATATAAAAGATTCTACACAAAAAAAAAAAAAAAACTATAGTTAAAAGTTCAAATCTATGTCTAGTATTACAATAATAAAACAACTAAAATAACGGTTAATCAACATCATGCACTAATATTCAGCGAAAAAAGGGTGAGACAATTATTGGTGTCTTGGTTAAGGATTTTTTTTTTTTTTTTTTTTAATAATTACTTGGCTAAGGTTGAGGTAGCATAAAGATGTGAGATCTTTTCCTTTGAAAAATTGCCATTTTGAAAAAATAGTAAAAAAAAGAAAAGAAAAAAAAGATCTCTTAAACAATCACATGTTAATGAACTATAACTTTGAGTTTTCAACTATGTAAATAATAAAACTTTTCCGATCACTACATTAATTTAGCTAAAGCACAAAGTTTATTACTAATAAACTAATCACACACATGCTTTGGTGGCAGTTTAGGTATGGCAGAAAATAGTAAATTGTTGTTATTTCACATGTGTATTATATTGATGCATGCATGCCAAGTGTGTCCCAAAGTTGTCTCTATGACTATGGGGACACTAATTGGTATATGGATGGAGTAACACTAATTGGTGTGTGGATGGAGTGATTAACAGCATAAAAATTGTCTCTGTGACTATGAGGTGGAGTAATTTAAGAGGGACAAAAAGCTCTCAAATGAGAGGTAGAAATTGGGTAAAAATTATTGGGTTTTTGTGATTTATTTTGCTAGGATTTATAATTGATTTGTTATAATTTTTTTTACTTAGACCATGTCCAAAGATTTTTTTTTTTTTTTAGTTATCTAAATATATGAATTGTTTTGAAGATTTTCCTTTTTTTTCCAGATTTGTAAATTGTCCAAATGTTTAGCTAAATGTATTTCTTGATATTCTTGGGACAACTAGACAAGGGATGACTTGATAATTTTTTTCATTTTTGGTTTCATGGGTCAGCTTGTAAATTTTTTGAAAGAGGGGGGTCAAATATATATATTAATTTTAGAGCCAAAAGTAAATTTTTTATGCTAATATATATATTAGGGAATTTTTTTTCAAAGGCTAGGGAGGGGGGGGGGGGCATGGCCTCCTCAGTCCCAAGGTAATTCCGTCCCTGTCAATAAATAAGAAATAAATTTCTAAATTACTTTTTTCTTTTTTTGTTACTAGTTTAGATTATGAAGATTTATGCATGTAGGTAAATTTATAGTACCCTAACCATCATTCAAAAAAAAAAAAGAGTTATAGTTTTAAATATGGATAGAGCTTAGGTAGAGTTACAATATATTAAAGGAAAATGTTTGGTAACAAACTTGGTTGTAGCCTAAAGTTATAACTCAATTTAATAGCTATTTATTGGATGTGAATTTTGATAAATCCACCATTAGACTACATTTTCTTCTTATATCCTCCATGCTTACAAAATTTCCAGAAAATCAAATATTAATAGTCATGCCATCAATTATATGTTTAATTCAATTTTTTATAGTATAAAATGATGTATAAAAAATAAGTTTATAAGCTATATAATAAATAACATCTAATTTGCATGAAATTTGACAAATATGTTAAGAACATAAATACCATGCAATTCAATAATTAAATTTTCAAAATATGTAGTCATGTTAATTTTATTAAAGGATGTTATAGTTTTAGGCTATAACCAAAATTGTAGTCAAACTTTGTCCAACATTAAATTCTCCACTTGAACTCAAACATATTAAATGTGGTTATGTTAACTGTGGGGGGCAAAGACTTGAGCTTTTGCGTTGGGTTTAAAGCCCCATTTACTAACAATAACACGTCCGAGGAGGAAAAAGCATTGGTAAATGCCCATAGTAGGTGGTAGTGTAGATAAATATTGAAAGGTAATAGTCCAAGAGGGTCGTACCCCTCGGACCTGACAAATGTCAATCAAGTCAAATTCACCTTGACTTATGTAACCTTCCAAGAAATTCCAACAACGAAGATAAACTTCAGGTGAGCAAGGAAAGGATAAGAACGCGGAAATATCTGGGGGAAAAGCTGCTACCACCGCATTAAATGCATTACAGCAGCTTTCCTCGCCGCATTAATGTGGAGAAGACCTCTGAACAGTGTTTTTAACCACTATTACTCCCAGAAAATTAGAAAAGCTACTCAGAAGGACAGAGACTTGAGTGCAAGGTTGGATGATAAACAAGTGGATGGTGGGAATGAATGAGGGAGGACTATATAATAGAGTAAAACCTCCATAAGTGAGGGATCGGAAAAATACTAAGGAAAGATACCTAACAAGATTTACTGTAGCACTAGGAAGAATAAAGTATCTAAAATAGCCAATCCAACCAAAACTTTCTCCTCGGACTTAAATTCAACCGACGATTATATGTCTTTTCCCTCCTCGGACAGACTTAAAAACCCGATTAACTGTTAGAAAACGCATTAACAGCCCAATTCTTTTACCCACTCTCTTACAAATTTATTGTATTGGGCTTATTAGGCCTATATCCTATTCTTTTTGGGTTTGGGCTGCGATTTATGACCCTACAATTGGCGCCGTCTGTAGGAAGAACTAGTGCTTGTAAGGATTATAATGGTTATGGCGGGTTCAGGACCACACCAGACTAGTCCACACCAAGCAGAATCAGCTAATATTCATCAACAGGGCGAACTCCATAACCTTGAACACGGAAACCATATGGATAACCAGCAGGAGGGTAGCTTGCAGACGCTCCATACAGGTGAAAGTGGTTATCGACGAATGAGTCATTTAGTACATGAGCAAGCTGACGAAAAGGATTTGCAGCGAGAAATTGATGATCTAAAGAAGAGACTTCGTCAAGCACAACGAAAACAAACCCCTTCCAGCTCTGATGTTTCTTCCAATGATGACGAGGATGTTTGAGTCACTCTTGGGGAAAAATATTGAGATTTATATAGATGATATGGTGGTGAAGAGCAAAGTGGTTTCGGGGCATCTAGGAGACCTTCGAGTTATCTTTGAAATTCTTAGAAGCTATAAGCTACGTTTAAATGCTTCCAAGTGTTCATTTGGTGTGGGATCAGGCAAATTCTTAGGTTACGTGGTCACTCACAAGAGAATTGAAGTTAACCCTGACCAGATTAAGGCCATTAACAATTTGCGAACTCCTCGGAATCCAAAAGAGGTGCAAAAACTAACTGGAATAGCTGCTGCTTTGAACAGGTTCATATCTTGCTCGGCAGATAGATGCAGACCTTTCTTCCTATTGATAAACAAATGGAAGAATTTTAAGTGGACAAAAGAGTGTGCCAAGGCTTTCCAGCAACTCAAGGATTATCTAGCTTGGCTGCCGATCATGTCTAGTCCTGAGCCAAATGAAGTTCTTTTCGCCTACATTACTGTAGCCATGTATGCAATAAGTTTGGTGCTGATATGAGTTGATAATGGCATACAACGGCCGGTTTATTACGTAAGTAAGTCATTACACGAAACTGAAGTGCGTTATTTACCACTAGAAAAAGCTATCCTGGTAGTAGTGCTTCGTACACGTAAGCTACCTCATTACTTCCAAGCACATACAGTGGTCCTTCTTACACAGCTCCCGCTCAAAACTATACTCCGAAATGCCGACTACACAGGAAGAATAGCCAAATGGGGTACAATTATGGGGGCTTTTGATATCAAGTACATACCTCGTACCTCCGGGAAGGGACAAGTCCTCGCAGATTTGGTGGCTAAGTTCACCGAACCTAAGATAGAATAATTACCATAAGATGGAAACATGGATGAAAGATTGGTTGGTACGATCTCCCAATATTGCCTTCCAACGTGGGAAGTACATGTGGACGGAGCATCAAATCAAAAAGGCTCAGGGGTTGGATTAGTACTGATGTCCCCTGAGAAGGTTGTCATTGAAAAGTCTTTGAGGTTAGATTTTTTAGCCACGAATAATGAAGCCAAATATGAAGCTCTGTTGGAATGAATGGCTATGGTCCAAAAGATGGGAGGAAAGTCCATAAAACTCTTCTCGGACTCAAGGCTGGTGGTCGGTCAAGTAAGAGGAGAATTCGATGCGAAAGATGAGAGGATGCAGAGGTACCTTAGCCAAGTTAAATGTATGCAATCAAAATTTGACTCCTTCAACTTGCTACATGTCCCCAGAAGTGGTAATGCGCACGCGGACTCTTTAGCTATGCTTGCAACCTCCTCGGCACAGGACTTGCCTTGAGTAATCCTTGTTGAGGATTTATACAAACCCTCAAGGACAGGAGATATGGTTCAAATTAATCAGATTAGAACGGGATCGAGCTGGATGGATTCTATCATACAATTCCTGAAAGAGGATATTCTGCCTGAGGAAAAAATAGAAGCTAACAAGATACGAAGAAAAGCTACTAGTTATTGGTTATCGGAGGACCATAAACTGTATAAGCGTTCCTTTTCAAGACCTTACCTGTTATGTGTTCATCCCGAGTTAACCGAGTCGCTTCTAGAAGAGATGCATAAAAGAATCTGTGGAAGCCACATTGAAGGCAGATCCTTAGCACACAGGGCCATTACCCAAGGTTATTGGTGGCCGAATATGCAGAGAAAGGCTTTGGAATACGTCAGAAGTGTGATCAATGCCAGCGGTACGCACCAAGCATACACCAACCAGGGGGAATCCTTAATCCGTTATCTAGCCCATGGCCATTTGCTCAGTGGGGCTTAGATATTTTTGGACCATTTCCCAAAGCAGTGGGAAATAAGAAGTATCTCCTAGTCGGCACAGACTATTTTATGAAGTGGGTTGAAGCGGAGCCTCTAGCCAACATCCGAGATGTGGATGCAAAAAGATTCATCTAGAAAAACATTGTTACTCGGCTTGGCGTTCCTCACATGCTCATCTCGAACAATGGTCTTCAGTTCGATAGTAAGATGTTCAAAAAATACTGTGGTGAACTAGGGATTACTAATAGGTATTCTACTCCGGCTTATCCCCAAGGGAATGGACAGGCTGAAGCTGTAAATAAAGTCATATTAAGCGGGTTGAAGAAAAGATTAGATGATGCGAAAAGTAAATGGGTGGAGGAATTACCACACGTACTCTGGACGTATAGAACCACGCCACGTAGGTCTACTGGAGAAACCCCTTTCTCAACGACTTATGGAGTTGAGGCTGTCATCCCTTTAGAGACTGGTTTCCCGACGACAAGAACCAATTCGTTCAATCCAAAAGACAACGATGAACAGCTAACAAGAAATTTGGACTTGATTGAAGAAAAGAGAGAAGACACGATGGTTCAGCTGGCTTATTATCAACAAAAAATGAAGCAAGGTTATGATGCCAACGTAAAGTTAAGGCCTTTAATTCCTGGTGACTTGGTACTACGCAAAGTTGTGGGAACGGCAAAGAGTTCAGCTTGGGGAAAAATAGGGCCGAATTGGGAAGAATCTTATCATATCACCTCCAAAGCTGGCATTGGAGCATATTTTTTAGAAGATCTGGACGAACATGTAGTACCACGTCCTTAGAATGTAAATAACCTAAAGATGTATTATTATTAATAAGTGTTTATTTGATCAATATGTGTTCTTTATATAAAGTGCTTGTGCTATTCATTTTTTAGTTCTATTAAGTGTTTAAACTTAAATCCAATCATGCCTGGAGTCCTCGAACCAGATGATTCGGGTTAGTTAACACTCTTTCTCAGTTCTATTAAGTGTTTAAACTTAAATCCAATTATGCTTGGAGTCCTCGGACTAGATGATTTGGGTTAGTTAACACTCTTTCTCAGTTTTATTAAGTGTTTAAACTTAAATCCAATCATACCTGGAGTCCTCGGACCAGATGATTTGGGTTAGTTAACACTCTTTCTCAGTTCTATTAAGTGTCTAAACTTAAATCCAATCATGACTGGAGTCCTCGGACCAGATGATTTGGGTTAGTTAACACGTTTTCAGTTCTATTAAGTGTTTAAACTTAAATTCAATCATGACTGAAGTCCTCGGACCAGATGATTTGGGTTAGTTAACACTTATTCTAAGTTTCTTTAAGTATTTAAATTTAAACCTAAGCATATTACTTAAAATTCCCATTTGGGTTAGTTGTATTTATTGTTACCCTGTTACTATTGAAGATGCTTATTCAATTTATGCGTTGACCCAAGTTCTGAACTTTTTTAGTTGAACTTATCTTATAATATGCTCTATTTGCCTAGTATAACCATACATACTATTCAAATTAAAGGAAGACGGCATCAGAACAGTTCTCCATTATTTATCATGACTTATGAAGTAAAAGGGGCATATTTTCATTGATAATAAAAGTGTAGTACATTTCCTTAATAAAAAAAAGATACAGAAACAGTAAACAAAGAAAATAAACATATTACAAAAACTAATATCCTAAGCTTGTGCCTTGGGAGCCCCTGGATCAGCAGCTTGCTCGGACTGAGAGATAGTGGTGTCTGAGGCCTTGGCCTTGCCCTTACCCTTATCCTTGCTCGTATCCTTGCCCTGGGGAGCTTCAACTTCTTTCCCTTGGCCAACATCTTGGCGAGAATCCGTTGGAACTTCTACAGGGGCAGGAGGGACTTGATCTGCTATGGGCACCTCAGACACTTGGGCAGGATGTTTTGGGGGAGGAGAGCCAGGACCTGGGAGCTCGCGGATGTCCGAGTCATAGTATATGCTCTCAGGTCACCTCAGGTTGGAATCAACAGGGATTCCAACGACATCAAGGGCTTTACCCCAAGTGATATCGCAGTAATCCCTAGCTACAGCAGAGAACTCCTCTGTGAGTCTGCTTTGAGTCTCCTGTACCCCCAAGGCATACGCAGCCTGCTTCTCGGCCTCAGTTGCCTCCTTGAGTAGTTGGGCAGCCTCCCTGGCCTTACCAAGTTCTTTGCGAAGCTCTGTCACCATAGGTTTCTCTGTTGCCAGATTTATTTCAGAATAGTGCAGTTCCTTGCACACTTCTTCAAATTGCCTTTCCGTCGTCTTCATGCCTGCCTCGGCACTATCTCTCGCCCTAAGAGCTTCTTTCAGCTGCTCGGCCATTTTAGCTTGTTTTTCTTTTAGGGCGCCTACCTGCGCCTCTGCTTCGGCTCGAGCATCCAGGGCAAGCCTGGTCTCACCACAGGCGTTCTTTACCCACTCCTCGGGCACAAAAACTTGCTATGTGACCTAGAAATAAAATTAAAAATTAAAAATTAAAAATTAAATTTAAAAAAAAAAAAAAAACAACAAGAGGTATGTCACTTTTGCTATAAAATGCAAGGAAATAAGGATGTATAAATGAAGAATAATGAATAGAGTCACTTACCATAGCCAGGTCCCTTTTAAGGGATAGGAAGAGTTCAGGATGGTTGAAGGCCCTATAGGCCTCCATGTCCTGTGGGAGGAGGAGAGGCTGCTCTAGAGCCTCGGCCACCAAACCAGCGTGCCCCCCGCGATAATGCCTGAGGGTGGCATCATATGCGATTGGCATACCATCCACCTCCAACACAGGCGACCAAGTACGGGTGGGTCGGCGTACTTGGGCCACCGAAGGCTCATCTCGGCTATCCACAGAGTTGGACCTTCTGTTCCTTTGGTCCTGTGATTGCCTGGGCTACTTACTTCCTTTGGAAGGGCCCAACTCTCCCTCCTCAGTAGCTTCAATATGCATTTTCTTCCTTAGATCGGGGTTGGGTTTCAGCCCAAGATCAGCAGGAATTTGAGGGGGAGGAGGAGGAGGAGGATTTACTAGGGGTTTGGACTTGTTCTTGTCCTTAGGAGAGGGCGCCTTATTCCTGTTCTTCATAAGTTCCCTTAAACTTGGACCTGTCTTGGGGGCCATTGCTTCCTCCTCGTCTGAAGAATCACCAATGTAGGTTATTATCTGGGCAGGAGTCTGAACACATGAGTACTCGTCTGCTCCTTCTTCATCCTCCGATATAATGATGGCTTCCTCTTTAAACTGGAATCTGTCAATTTCCTCTTCAAGAGAAGAAGAGGAAGTAGCTCCTTCCTCGACAATAGCCTGTCCGAGGGGTATTTGTTGTAGTGACTGGGCAGCAAAAGGTATTCCTTGTGGAATAGGATGGTCAACGGGTGGAAGATCGTACGGAGCGAGGAAACCTGGCCGAGAGACGTCTATGCGAGCCAAATGGTAGTCGTCTGCTTGGATAGAGTTGCCGACGTCCAAAAAAGACCTTGAAATTGGTTCAAAGTCTAGAATCAAGTGAACGGCATGAAGTTGTCCGTCGTCGTTCACAAAAATCTGAGACCTTAACAGGTAGTTAAGCGCTGGTACGTTGATTAAATTGAGTTTGGGATTGGTATACGTTTTATCTGTCAGACAAAAGAATCAAACAGTTAGAAACTTTGATAAAAATAAAATAAAAAATAAAAAATAAAATGAAACAAAAACAAATGAATGAAAATGAGACTCAAGTACAACAAAGTAGAGCCAAGGACAAATTCCTTAAATCTAATGTTAGAAATCCTAGATCTAAGTTACTCCACCTGGCTCTCCTAGCTTTGTTGGGCAAGGGAGGCTGTCACTCTAAGGGCCTGATACGATGAGGAAATCATCCTTCATCCCATTGTTAGACTTGGGGAGGCATGAGATTAGCTTGACAACACTGGATCGAGACTTAAGGTAAAATCCTGCCCGAGCTTCTATATGGACTTCATATAGATAAGCTACGTCATACCAGGTCAGTCCCAACTCTAAATGTCGGTCCAAAACATCAACTGCTCCTAGAACTCTAAAGAAGTTGGGAGCACATTGTTGGGGGCAAAGTCTATGGGCACGTAAGTAGTCCCTCGTAATCATACCCATAGGGATGGTCATGCCTCCTTCTATGAAGGCAATCATGGGGATTATGACTTCTCTTACTTCTCAGTCAAAAGCCACTCCCTCTATGGAACAGTATCGTATCGATACTTCTTGGGGGATGTGGTACTTTTCTTTGAACGATTCTATCAAGGCTAGAGTCTTCACTAGGCATTCAAATCTACCCATTCTGAACTTATGGATGTGAGAATGAAGAGCCAAGGAGGTTATCTGAGGAGATAAGGGAAGTTGTGAAAGTAAAACTTACGTAGACAAGAGTGCGAACTGATCTTCGTAGTTCTTGAGGAGCGTTGAAATTTCTTCTTTTGAAAAGATGATGAACGATCTGATGGGTGATGAGTTTGGATGTTTAAATGCTTTGAAGATTATGAACTGCGATGAAAAAAGGAGGAAATGGTGCTCAGGAGCCTTTATATAGGAAATTGAAAATAAGGGGGATGTTATCCCGTCCAAATATTGGAGGAAAAATCTGGATCGTTGAATTAGAATCCCACCGTTGGATGTCTGGAGCGTAACGTAGCCCAAAGTATTTAATGACGCTTCGCGAGTTCCGAAGCGTTAGAAACCATTGTGAGATGACGGAAATGACCATTCCACGTGCATAGGTTTGAATATCTTTATGGTTTTAAATGTAACTATGTATACACAAGTCAAAATTATACTTTTTCTCCTCGGGCAAGAGGGAAAAATTAAAATTTTGAGGGGCTATTGTGGGGGGCAAAGACTTAAGCTTTTGTGTTGGGTTTAAAGCCCCATTTGCTAACAATAACACGTCCGAGGAGGAGAAAGCATTGGGAAAGGCCCCATAGTAGTTGGTAGTGTAGATAAATGTTGAAAGGTAATAGTCCAAGAGGGTCGTACCCCTCGGACCTGACAAATGTCAGTCAAGTCAACTTCACCTTGACTTATGTAACCTTCCAGGAAATTCCAACAACGAAGATAAACTTCAGGTGAGCAAGGAAAGGATAAGAACACGGAAATATCTGGGGGAAAACCTGCTACCACCGTATTAAATGCATTACAGCAGCTTTCCTGGCCGCATTAATGTGGAGAAGACCTCTGAACAGTGTTTTCTACCACTATTACTCCCAGAAAATTAAAAAATTGCTCAGGAGGACAGAGACTTGAGTGCAAGGTTGGATGATAAACAAGTGGACGATGGGAATGAATGAGGGAGGACTATATAATAGAGTAAAACCTCCATAAGAGAGGGATCGGAAAAATACTAAGGAAAGATACCTAACAAGATTTACTGTAGCACTGGGAAGAACAAAGTATCTAAAATAGCCAATCCACCCAAAACTTTCTCCTCGGACTTAAATTCAACCCACGATTATATGTCTTTTCCCTCCTCGGACAGACTTAAAACCCTGATTAACTGTTAGAAAACTCATTAACAGCCTAGTTCTTTTACCCACTCTCTTACAAATTTATTGTATTGGACTTATTGGGCCTATATCCTATTCTTTTTGGGTTTGGGCTGCGATTTGTGACCCTACATTAACCAATAAAGCACAAACTATATGGTATTTTTCCAGAAAAATTAATTTCAATGTAGCTACTTGTTTGAATTTAATTGAATAACTTAATGTACTACATCTAAGTAAATGTACTTTTAAGTTTATCCTGCAATAGAATGCTTGTGAATATTCACACAAAAAATATAGAAAATATTAGTACATGAAATTCATTAATGTAAGGCATCACATGGAATTAGAATTCACATACCCAAAACATCATTTCTATATAGGACAAAGTTTGGCTACAAATTTGGTACTTCAATCAAAATATTTTTATTGGATGTGAATTGTGAATTTTGAGAAATCCACCATTAAATTACATTTTCTTCTTATATTTTCCATGCTTGCAAAATTTCGAGAAGATCAAATATTAATAACTATGTCATCAATTAAATGTTTAAATTTCAAGTCTTTATAGTCTTAAATTACTATAAATAAAAACAATTGGATCAAATAGTAAATAACATCCGATTGATACAGAATTTGACATGCATGTTAAGAATATAAAAAATATGCAATCTAACAATTAAATTTTCAAAATATGTAATCATATTAATTTTTTTACTTGGTATTGTAGGCAGGGATGGAGCCAGGACTTAGAGTTAGGGGAGCGGTTCTATTGTTGGCTGCGTGCGATTGCTTTTGCTTCTGGCTTTTCTACTTAGCTAGCAAGGGTTTTCTTTTATTTTGTGTGTGTGTGTGTGTGTAGAGTCAAGAGTGCGTCTTTTGCTGATAAGGACAAAATTATTTTGTTTAAAATTTTTTAAAGGGTCAAGTTATTTGTTTTTGGTAAAATTAATTTTTTTTTGTTTTTTTTTTTTTTTTTTTTAGCTCTGCTATCAGTAATTTTTGTTGTTAGACTAATTTTTTTGGGCTTGTATATATATATTTTTAGATCTATAATTTTTTTATAACCTTTATAAGGAGGAAAATACTAGATCTACAAACCATTTTCCAAATTGTTTTGTAATGAGTGGTTATTAGTAAGTAAAAATGTGATGTAATTGGTAAGCCTAGATGCAAACTAGTAAGAATTTGCTACTTTAATAGTTTTAAAAAATGTTGTAAAAAAAATGTGTAACTGTAGCATTTCTTTAAAATGATTAGTGATATTTTTAAGGAGGCAAAATGTATTTTATTGAAAGAAGTTGCTAAAATTAGTAACTATATATATACTACTATTTTTTTTTTAAGGAAGTTTAACTACAAAATTGGACCTTACTCAATATTAATAACATTACTACATATTTTGAAAATCTAATATTTGGATTGTATGTTCTTTACTCTCTTAATACACATGTCAAATTTTGTGTCAATTGGATATAATTTACTATATAATTCATAAGTTTATATTTTATGCATAATTTTAAACTATAAAAACTTGCAATTTAAACAATTTATTGATGACATAGCTATTGATATTTAATTTTCTAAAAATTTTGTAAGCATGGAGAATATAAAAATTAAATATAATCTAATAATAGATTTGTCAAAATTCAGTTCTAATAAAAAGATATTAATTAAGGTTGTCAAAATCCATGTTACCCCCCCCCCCTCCCCCAAAAGTCCATGAATACCTCCTCTCAAGTCTCAAACCCATTTTTACTTGCCTAAGCCTAACCATTATGGAAATTGGCTCGGTTGGTGGACTTTGGAGAACATGAAATACGACATTCACGCGGTATTGAGCATTTGGGATAACTTTTCATCATTCAAACCATATAATTAGTTGATGTTCGGAAAATAAATTAAGGGAAAACTATTAAGTACTTTCATCTTTTCACATGAAAGATGGATCAATATCTTAAATGAAGTGAGTCATAAGCAGGGTACAGTGTCATAGTCACCTCTAAGATAGAAAGAAAAGTACTTTCACATGTATTGACTAGAGTTATCAATTAGCAACATTGAACATGGTATTGAATAGTTTGAATTAACATTTAATGCATGTTAAAAGTGTGATTGTCACCAAGAGCCGTGTACCTCAATTGGTCCATATTTTCTAGTGTTTTTATGATATCTAGGGTTCAAATTTCTCTTTTCAATTGTAACTATAGAATTAAAAAGATTAAAAAAAAGAGTGCTATTAGCAGGATAAAATAACGGAAAGCATGGGTCCTGGATAAAAGAATTTCTGTTTAATATTTCATACAATTGAGCAAAAACTATTTCCATGCATGCACATAATTAAGACCATTAGTACGTCAATGAAAGAAAACCGAGCTAGAAGCCAATTACAGCATGCAAAATTATCAACGACGAATATAGTAGTTATTGAAGAACGGTGTCATCATTGGGAAAATTATCTTATCTTTGTGGAAACTTAATGCAGTCGCCAACCTCAAACTCAAGTCACATCCAATCACTCAATGCATTATATAACATAAAAAGGAAAAATTAAGGTTACATTTTTTCAAAAGAGGGCGACGAAGGCGACCGTTTAAACGTGAGCATCTGAGAGAGAATTTTGAGAACAACCACTACACGACTTGCTAACGATGGAATTATGAATATATGTTATGGAATTCAAAGGATTCGAATAAGAGGTTACCGAACCTCCAAACTTTCTGTACCGATCGATGTGTAAAGGATTTCAACTTTCTAGATAACACCCATCAATAATTTAATAAATTAAACTCACCTCATAACTCTTAAGCTTTCTAGATAACTCAACTTTAAAAATTTTAGAAGGAAAAAAAAATTATGAAATCACTACTTTCAAATAGGTAAAAAGTTAAAATAAAAAGAAATTCTTATGAATTCAAAGAATAAAAAAATTGCTAAGTCAAATCCATGTCCAAACCATTTAGCAAATATAAAAACCATAAACAACTCAACTCATATTTATCTTGCATATTAAAAATATACAACTCAAATTATGAAAAGAAAACCCCCAAATTAAGCAACACAGGTACTGTTGTTAACAAAAATACATCATTACATATCTACATAGAATGTGGTGAAAATAAAATCAAACTAAATATAAGAAACAAGACTCTTAAAAAAAAAAAAAAAAAAGATAAAATTCAGCAACAAACTTGGTTATAGTCTAAAATTACAACTTTACTCAATATTTTTTTATTAAATGTGAATTTTGATAAATTAACCATTAGATTACATTTTCTTCTTAAATATAGAGGTTGGGCTAGGGGGTCAGGGAGTCATGACCCCTCTAGCTTTTTAAAATTTTCCCTCAAAGTAGGTGAAAATACCTATAACTTAGATGAAAATTTGCATCCCCCCTCCCCCCGCAAAATTTCAAATTTTGCCTTTAAAGTGTAAAATTTAGATCATAAAATTTATTTGGCTGCTCAAATTTTTAAGTAGTCCAAAAAACTAAATTAATACAAAAAATATATATTAAACTGGTACAAATAAATATTATCCATCTAGTGGCCCATGCACATTGGCAATTCAAATACTAACACAACCTAAATTTTCTTTTAATATATCCCAAATCACTCCGGGGATAACAACAACAAATAAAAAATAAAAAATAAAAAATAAAAAAAAAATCTTTATAGTTTTTATGTGTTTGCTGTGCACTTGAAGAAAATAAATGGTGTTCAATGTATGTATCTTCCCTCTCACATGAGAGTAGATTCCACCCTTATAGGTCCACCCTCATATGAGAAAAAAGATACATGTATCAAAAACAACATGTATCACCTCATGTGCTTGCCCCTTGCGCTGGCTCCAGTCCAAGCCGGTGACCATCATTAGTGGTACATATCTCTCACTCTCTCCCTCTTGCTCTATTTGGTGTTTATTGCTATAGACAACACTAAACTTTTTGAAATTGTGTGCTGCACAGTTGTAAAACACTAACCTTTAATTTTGTTGAGTTTCAAAATTGTGTGGCTGTTAACTTCTGTTTCTTTTTCCTTTTTTTTTTCTTTTTTTCTTTTTTTTTATGAATGGAGTGTGGCTGTAAAATTATAGTGTAGTTTAAATTGAATGTTATATAGTATAGCAGCAGGCAGCTACATTTCATATTTATATAATTTTTTTTTTCTTTTTAACCAGGCTATATAACTGTAATTAGTTTATAAAATTTAAAAATTAGAATTGAAAACGTAAGTATTTTATGGAGAACCCATCCATAATTGATGAATATTTTGAGAGAAAAAACGTCATAATTTAGAAGCTATTATTCAAACATTATATGTTATACCCCTTAGAAACATTTGAAAATGTTTACCTAAGCAAATAGATATTGCTTCTTTAGAACATGATCTAGCAAATAAATGTTGACTTATAGTTAATTTATGAAAAAAAAAATTTAGTCATAATAGTCACGCCCTAGAAAATGTTCCTGGCTTCGCCACTGCTTAAATACTTCATACTTGTAAAATTTGCAAAATATGAAAGATCAATAATTATGTCATCAATCAAATATTTAAATTTTAAGTTTTTGTAATATAAAATTATGCATAAAAAAATAAGTTTATGAAGCGAATAGTAAATAATATCTAATTGACACAAAATTTAACATACGTGTTAAGAAGATAAAGAATATGCAATTCAACGATTAGATTTTTAAAATGTGTAGTAATGTTAATTTCTTGAGTGAGTGTTGTAGTCTTAGACTAAAAACAAGTTTGTATTCAAACTTTGTCTAAATATTTTGCCCCAAAGTTTTGCTTGGTCAATGAGAAAATAAAATGAAAGGGGAAATATATTTTCCTTTTAAGTTTTAAGATGTAACGAGAAGGAACTTGAAATTTCTCATTTTCTTTTTTCTTAAGGTGTTCTGAGGGGAAAATATTCTCTTGGGTGTTAATTTGCTTTTGTTTGGGAGGGCCAACAGAAGAGAGGGGAGGATGGATTTTTTGGTTAACGCGTTTGTGTAGCTCAATTTAAGTTTTTAACTTCTTTACATGCATTGCATCAAGACAATGTGAATATTCACAAACAAATTTAGCAAAACTTAGATCACGGTAAGATTTTATAAAGGATTAGAATTCACATAAAGGTCCTTTCTACGTTCTAAGAATGTTCAACTACACAAACGATTACATATATTTTTTTAATAAAAAAATTTTATAATTTGAATGGGAGAATTTGAATTTTAGATGTTTCCAAAAAAAAATTAAGAAGTACTAATCAATTGAGTTATGAAATTCTTAGCAGCGGTTATATTGTTTAAGTAACAAAAAATATATTTTTAAATATTTTAACTCTTTAAGATTGTAGGATCAAATCTAATAAAATCGTATATGGTTGTTTTTGTTATCTAATCTGTATCCCATGTCCTCAAAATGTAAAGATAAGTGGATGAAATTTTGGTCTGCTTTGTGTAAGCATAACAAAAATATCATGCCACTGTCCTATTAAAGAAGATGGTATTAATAATTCAATATTACTTCTCACTGTTCTCAGTGAATCTTACCAAAACAAAATTGAGTTATTGGGTTATAGACTCTCTTACTTTACCTAAGGAGGTTAGGGGTTGTTTGGTTTTTGGAGTTTTCATCATTCATCATTCATCACTCTATTTCCATCACTCATCACTCTGTTTCCATCACTTATTACTTAAAAATGGTTGGACCCATGGAGAAAAGCTTGTTTGGATTTGTTTTCAAGTTTTGTTTCCATCACTTAATTCTCTGATTTTTTAGTGATGAGTTATGGAAACTGAAAACACATTTTAGGTGTTTTCAAATTATGGAAACAGAGTTATGATGGCATTTTGATCATTTCTTGAGGAACACATGGGCCCACGGCAAAGATTTGTCCAATCCACCTCAGAACTTTTGCTCTCTCCAACATTCCACCCAATGACTACTACTCACGTGCCTCTCCCTTTCACATGAAAGCCATTGAAAAGCAAATCCTTCAGTACATTTCTTCAGAGCAACATCACCCACACCAAACCCTTCATGGCCTTACTTCTTCTTCTCTAATCTCAAACCCCATTCATAGCCTTACTTCTCGAATCCGTCCTTCACCCTTCCCACAGCAACCCATCTGACGAAGAAGATCTCAAACGCCACTCAACCTCGGGCACTGTGAACTCCGACGTTGACGGGATTGACGAGTTTAGGTCTTCACGAAAGTTACTGGTGGGTCGATTTGGCTTGGAGGACAGAGGAAGCATGGATCGGTCTGGTGTGGATTGGATTTCAATGAGAAGGAGGGAGGAAGAAAGCAATCAGAGTGTGTGGGTCCCCATTTTTTTAGCATTGAAAACATAACTGGGTTTTGGGTGCCAAACAGGCTGAGTGATATATTTTGTCATTGTTGGGTGATAGAAAATGAATTATGGAATGATGAGTGATGCGTGACCATTTTTTTACCCAAACAGCCCCTTAATCTTTTAGGAGCTAGAGTTGCTGATTTGAACAATAAAATAATGCAAGTCTGTTAACACGCATTACTTTATTGTTCGAATTAACAACTCTAATAATTATAGTATATATAAAGTTTTTTTTTTAAATAAAAAGTATGTATAAAGTTTATATATAATCATATTTTGGTATTAAAATTATTTTTATGGTATAAAGTATAAACACGCATCATTGCGGACTTATAAGAAAGGTAAATTCACTGAAAGAGAGAGAGAGAGAGAGAAAGAGAGATAGAAAAGGAATGAGAATATTCGGTAAATACATCACACCCTCTCACAGAAGCGTGGGCCCGTGGGCCTCACACTTGCGGGACCCACCTTTATGAGAGAGAGGAGATAATGTGATATATCCCCGATGGTACACAAGGTCGTGAGAATAAAGAAAGGGGACAGAGAGACGCTGGCGGCTCAATAAGGAGAGAGGAACATTTTTTTTTAATAGGTTGGTGGGCTAGGGTTTTATGAACAAAGCCCACTCTATTCCTTGTCTATTCGGCCCATAAACTAATTACATCCATTTAAATTTCTTGGTCTCAAATTATAGACGATGGGTTGCCTAAGATAACATTTCCTTATCAATTTTTGTCTCAATATGCACTCATGTTTCCTAAAGTTTTTGTAAAATTTTAATTTTCCTTCTTATGTTACATACAACAAATAAATATTAAATATTGCATTAAAAGTGTGAGATGTTACACAAAGAGTATTAGGTGATTTTTTTTTTTAATGAAGTATTAGGTGGGATGCTTCATTTTCCAAAAAAAAATATTATGGGATACAACGTTTGGCGCATACTTTGCCACAATTGTTTTTGGGTATTATTTGGCAAGTAGAGTATTTTAAGTCGAGAATTCAGGTGTAAGTGATATAATCTATTTACTAATACTTGACACCCAAACCAGTTGTGGCAAAGTATGTGATAAAAGGGCATGTCCTAGAAAAACTCCATTAATAGAGTAACTCAATAAACTTTGTGTTCCTATAATTCAATTAGAATAATTATGAAGTCACTAAATTTCATATAAAATCTCACACCTAACTACACTTCCTTTCTCTTTTAATGTGATGGTGGACCAAAGTAAAATGTTATGTTAGTAGAGTGAGTTTTGAGCCTGTCTATGAATAAAAATTCCATGAACTTTATGGGGAATCTCTTATCTAGTATTATTAAGAGTAATTATTCGATAAGCTGGGAGCATAAAAAATGAGGTTTCCCTACTCTCTTATAATAATGAGTCTCATTAATTAAATTTAGGATGTAAACCATTATTCATTCAAAAAATCCAATACCACGACCTTATATATCATAACTTTGCCACAACTTTGATGTAACAAAATGTGACTAGTGGAGGAAAAAATATGAGTTTATATGAGAGTGACAGACATTAAATCATAGGCTACCGTATAAGATAATTGTGCAAGAAGCTATAGTAAGAGCAATCATAATAGACACAATACACCAAATGCTTAAACAAAAAAATAATAACTAAACTCACAAAATAACCCTTGCATCAGTCTCAATAAACCCTCCGCCAAACTAATTTATGTAGTCTCAATACAAATATTGAGCCATTATTCATCTACAAAAATTTTAATATTAATTTCTCTCTCCCATTGCCACTCTCTTTCTTTCATTCTTGTAGATCTCTCTCCTCACAAATTTATGGGGAGAAAAAAAATACTAATTAAATAAAATCATAATAAAGTATTGAGAATTTTCTTGAATCCTTAATTAAAGTAATAAAAGTATGATTTTAGACCAAATTTGACTAAAATTACCATGAGAGGCTAATGTGAATGTTTTAATTGTTATGATAATAAAATTTTACTTTTTTTTTTTTTGGATACAAGATAAAATTTCTACTATAGGCTAATCTAAATGTATATGTGTGTGAAATTCCCTCTTTGATACTTAAACTCCGGCCCTCCCCCCCCACACCCTACAAGTATTTATATTTGTGGAGTGACCACCGTACCAAAGGTGCACGGTGGTTAATAAAATTTTACTTATTAGTACAAGAGAATAAAATACACATTTATTGTATTTTGAGAGTATAGAATAATTATATTATTACTAATAAATACTTAATATATTTATCAAAATTAAATTATAGGTTTTACTAACAAATGCCCTTAAGGTATGTGTTAGTAAACTTTTAAAAAAAAAATTACGGAAAAACAAAAAAGTGATAAATTTTTTAATAGCTTTTTCAAATTTTCATAACAAATTTTAAAAATAATTAATTAATGTATGTGCCAGTGGCGAAGCCAGAATTTTAGTTTATGGGAGGCAAGATTAAAATATAGTATTAAAAAAATTAATACATTAATTGATTATAGTAACAAAATAAATAAACAATTGTAAACAAATTTATTAAAAAGTAAATGTTGCATATTGTTAAAAAAATATATATTAAATGGCATTTCACTTTTTATTTATGGGACAAGTCATTTATGAGATATGAACAAGAAAGACAAATGCCATGAATAATGTAATAGGTAAAAAATAAGGGATACGCTATGTATACAACATTTTCTTAACGGTTTCTCAACAACAAAAAAAATAAAAATAAAAATAAATAAAAAAATTCTTAACAAATCTTAAACGAGAAGTTGTTACATGTTGTTATTAGTAAAAAAATAAATAAATAAATAAATAAAAACATTTTCTTAACAAGTCTTAAATGAGAAGTTATTATAGGTTGTTATTAAGGAAAAAAAAAAAACTAATTTTAGTGATAAGTTTAAATTAAAACCAATTATATCTTATACATATAATTTGTTATAAAAATATTGTAAATATAGCACTTCTTTATATTTTTATCATTTTTTTTAACTTTAATTAGCTTTTCAGGAAAACTTTTTTCCTTATTTTCCAGTCTGCTTCTTTAAGGGTGAAGTGGACCAACTTTTTCTCTTTTTCATGTTAAAAAGGTAGGTCAAAGTGTCAAGCACCTTAAACAAACAGTATAATACCCCCTACAAAACTAGTAGTTTGGGACCCCCTACAAAACTAGTAGTTTGGGGAATTTTTTTACAAAGTCGAATGCTGGCTCCGCCAGTGGTATGTGCTGCTATGTACGTATATTAACTTGATTAAATACACGATAGGATAGTTTGGTAACAAATTAATGCATTGATTGGGTAGTTCACCGGCCAAAGACCCACTAAAGGCGAAGATGTACATGGTCAAGTAGGATTCACATCAAGACTGACCCAAAATCAATTCAACTAAGTGGGGTTCAACCCATGTGAAGGAAAGAATGCATGTTATGAAAAAACCTAGTATTTTATCCAATTGAACACAGGGGCCTCACTCACAGTCATGCTCTATAATTCTTTACTCTTTAGAGCCTATACATGCAGGACCACTTTCTTCACTTGGTCTCATGGGAAATCAAAGCAAAGCCGCCTCTTGAACAGTTGAACTTGAAGTGAGAAGACAAACCAAACCCAAAATTTTGTCTTTTGCCTTTTATGAGAGAATTTAGTTATTAATTATTTATTTATTTATTATATGGCTGTAACCACATCAAACTATGACTTCGAACCAATCTCCGTACGTACGTTCGAATTAAAATATTGCCACTAGTCTACTTGTCCGTTCACTTTCACCGTCCAAAGTTTTTTTCTCTAGGAACTGGTGAAGAAAAGAAGGGCCATTCCTTTCGAAAATTATATCTTACGTGGAAAGTGTTTCCTTTCAAAATAATTTTAAAGAAAAATCTTTTAAATTTTTCTTATATTATTTTAATTAGAAGTGAATTTTAAAATTTTAATTATTAGATTATAAGTATTATATCTTTCATATTTACAAATTTTCAAAAATATAAAAAAATTACTAACTATTTCATCCGTCAAAATTTTATGATATAAATTTATACATAAAAAATAAGTTTTATTAATCGAGTAATAAAATTTATTTTTCTCTCTAAACTAGTTTTAACACTAAACCTAGGTAATTCCTTTGAAAAAAAAAATCAAATCAAAATTAATATTTTTAACCATCAACGTTACATAGGTAATTTTTTATTTAATTATTAAATAATCAGTTATCATAAATTAAATGATTTTTTGGGTTTCAACCTTTTTAATCTTAATTTATCTTTGTGTTAAACTCTTAAATAATTAATAACATGATACTTTTTTGAGAAAATATTGTGTGGCACCAAACAGACCATTAAAATTACTTCTCAAAAAAAAAAAGGACCATTAAGTAATTAGCGTTATTCATTCAAATTTTTTTTTTACAATTTTCCTTAGCAAACTGCTATCTTGTGTCCTTGCGTCTGGTATATCTCACTCACCATAACAAATCCTTAAAAATAAAAATAAACACATTGACAAATGGAAAGCCACCGTGCTTGCTTAAATAGTTGTACAATTAAACAAGAAAGTTAGAAATATCGTACAAATTTCTTATAGCATTGTACGTGCTAGCTAGAATAGAGTTAAACCCTGAAATCACGCTAAAAGTGAGTCAGTGACGGTAAATCATAAGATTTGAAGATGTGATGGGTGGCACAAATCTTTAAATTTTGTCGTTTATTTTAGTATAATAATAATGGTCCAGTTTATGTTTGCCTTTGAGTTTTTTACTTTTAGAAATATTTTTTCGGAAATTGAAAAAATTATCATTACTTTTTTAATTCTCAAGAAAAAATTTTTCAAAAATGAAAATTAATGTATACCCTTAAGGTACACATTAGTAAAATCCTAATAGTAATTTACATTTTTTATTATATACAAATTTATATATATATATAAAACCGAAACTTTTGAAACTTCCACAATTTTCTACGTCATCATTTAATTTTTTTTTAATACTTTTTAAATATGATTTATAAGTTTTGATTTTTTTCCCCCACCAAATACACGTTACAAACCCCAAAACCTCTTTAAAACCTAAAACTAAAACTCAGATGCTATTTCCTTCCCCTGAACCTAAAACTCACTTTCCTTTCTCCAAAATCAAAACGCAAAACTCAGATTCTCAAAGTGAAAGTCATTGGGTAAAGAGAGATCGAGAGAGCCACCACCCACTGTCAAGCATGCATTTCGCCACCATCAGACTGCTGCTGTTAATTGTTTTTTTTAAAGAAATTTGGACATTATGATTTAGGTTTTGGGTTTTTCTTGAGATTTGTTTTTATTTAGCCGTTCATGGTCTGCTGGTAATTGTTTTTCGTTTTAAAATTTTGGATGTTATGATTAAGGTTTTGAGTTTTTCTTGAGATTTGTTTTTATTTAGCCATTCATGGTCTACTGGTAATTGTTTTTTGTTTTAAAAGTTTGGACATTATGATTTGGGTTTTTCTTGAGATTTGTTTTTATTTAGCCGTTCATGGTTGGTAGTGTTGGAGAATTGGAATAATTAGGATGAGAGGAAAGGAAGATGGTATAACCCCAAAAATTAAATTTTCTTTTTCTGGGTATTGTTGCATATTGCTATATGACTAAAATATTTGTGTTTTTGTTGGAATTTTATTTTTGTTTTGAAGGTTGGGGTTGGTTACTATAGTTGTTTAAGATTCCTAACAGGTGTTTGATAGAATGCCTGGGAGAGCTATACTCTCAAATGTTTGTTCTCTATTAGTGTTGGCAATCATAGTTTTAAATACATGCATTTTTTGTTCACGGAATCTTTTAACCTCATAATCAATCTTTTTATGCATGAATTGTACTTCTTTTAACCTCATAACCTCACAAACTGAAGTACAATTCTCTTGATTAAAACTTTCAAAGAATTTATTGCTTATGCAGTTTTATGTTTTGAAAAATTTGCTGATGGAATCTTTTGATTTTCCTGTAGATTGTTATGCAGAATGTTGTGGCCCTTGTGGGAAGCAATCCCTTCACTTGTCTGCACTTTTTTTTTGTCCCCCACCCTCCCTTCTTTTAAAGAAAGATAAAGATTACATCTTTTTTAGCTTGTCTTCAGTTTTCTTATTTGTATTTCTTCGTTCAAATTTCTAATTCTAATTTCTTTTATGCCTTATGTGAATGATTTGATTTATTAGAAAAGAATAGCATTTTGTGCATATTGTTGGATTATATATTTGGGTTGTGCATTTTTTTTTTCCTTAGGAACCAATATTGTTGCATAGTTGCTAAATGTATGGAACATTGAGGTGCTCTTACTGACATCAGGTTTTAATAATCTTGAGGATTGCTTTTATCTGGGCATATATACCTTTTGTTTTTTGTTTTTGTTTTGCTTGGTATTAAAGGAAAAATGATTTGGCTAGGAATGAGATCCTTCTACTAAAATGTAGATTTGAGGAAGAATGTGGTGTGTTGACTGAGACCATGTTTTATGTCCCTAATAGGAACAAGATAAGTTTTGGTATTGGAACAGTTTAGTAGTGACCCGTTAGATTTTACTTATAATACAATTTGGTCCTTTTGTCTATCGTAAATTGTATATTGATGACAACAACTGCCTTTTCCAAGTAGCTACTTTTTTCAATTTAAATGATGAAATTTGCATAGCTATTAATTTGATGAAATGATAGTTAGTGATATGGGTTAAATTCATCTTGAAATTGTTTTAAATGGGACAAAGGCTCAAAGTTGAGTTTTAATTATGTCTTCAATTAGGTTTTCTGTCAATTTAGGGATTTCAATTCCTATCTTTTTGTAAGAAAATATTGTGGATATGGATTGGTTTCGTAGTGGAGATAGTATTGAACAACCTCCCAACCCTCAAAATCTGACAACAACCCTACAGGTTTTGCTTTAGCTTCAAGCTCTACTTAATTTATTTATTCAGATTTCTAATTCTAATTTCTTTTATGCCTTATGTGAATGATCTGATTTATTAGAAAAGAAGAGCATTTTGTGCATATTGTTGGATTATATATTTGGGTTGTGCATTTTTTTTTTTTTCCCTTAGGAACCAATATTATTGCACAGTTGCTGAATGTGTGGAACATTGAGGTGCTCTCACTGACATCAGGTTTTAATAATCTTAAGGATTGCTTTTATCTGGACATAATATAC
This sequence comes from Quercus wislizeni, assembly GCA_023055345.1. Lineage (NCBI taxonomy): Eukaryota > Viridiplantae > Streptophyta > Magnoliopsida > Fagales > Fagaceae > Quercus > Quercus wislizeni. The sequence goes on from JALGQJ010000004.1 coordinate 32,122,962, forward strand.
GTTTAATTTTTTGTTTTTGTTTTGCTTGGTATTAAAGGAAAAATGATTTGGCTAGGAATGAGATCCTTCTACTAAAATGTAGATTTCAGGGAGAATGTGGTGTGTTATCGCACTATCTCAAATACTATAACTCTTCTATTCTCAAAGGCCCTACCTTGGGTAAAGTAGCTGTTTTCTAGGAACTATTTTAAGGCAAAGCAAAAGGGTTTGACATGGAGAAGGCTTTATTGGCAAAATCTATTCGTGATTTTGAAAAAGCAATATCTATGGTATCTTAGCACAAGAGATGTGGTTGGGAATGTGAGCAAGCAAAGATGATTTATAAAACTCTATGTTTTATGTTGAATAAATATATGATGTACTCTTCTATATAATGTAGATTTGTTGTATTATGTTCTTTCTCTACTCTTTTTGAGTCATAGCTAAAGAATTTGACATTGGTAACTATATTCTATTTATTTATTATGAAAATAAGATTGCAATCATTATTGCAATTTGTTTATTTGTTTATTCATAGTATATATGTAACTATGAAAATAACTTCATTACCAATGGACCTATGGTAGTGGTATTAATCTTTTTGGCATGTATGTATTTTTATGGCGATGATATACAAGATTTCTTTATCCCTTATTTGTCTTTATAATTTTTTATCGGGCACAAGCATGTACTAGGTTTGACAATGTTTAATATTTGAATTTGTGAAGATTTTATGTTATGCTTGGGTCTTCTCCATTTAGTTGTATTATTTGATTAGTGAGTCTTGAGACATTTTGATTTAATGCAACAAATGATAATTGCAATATTGTTTTTTTCTTTTTAAAGAATCCCGTGCATCGCACGGGTTGGTGACTAGTATTTTTATAAAACATTTACACTAGATTATCTACTATGTTTCTCTCTATAAAAAAAAAAGATTATATGTTATGCACTCTAATATTATTATTGTTACTATTATTGTTATTATTATTATTATTATTATTATTACCTTTATTTTCTATTACTCTTTCTCATTTTTTCTTTCTTCGTTCTCTTATCACTTCTCCCTTATCTTAAATGTCTCTCTCCTCTCTTTCGTCTCCAATGTTATCCTCCCTCTCTCTCAATTTGACTCACCATTATCCTCAACCCTTTTTTTGTATCTAACCTAGCCAAGACCTAGGCGAAAATGGGTAACTAGCAATAAAAAACCAACTATATAATTAGTAGGCTCAGTTTGGAAACTATATCATTTATTAACAACTCGAGCCTCAAAGGCTCAATTTTGGGCTTGTAAATCGAGCCTTTCAAGCTAGGTTTGCATGTTCTAATTGGGTCTGAGCTGGCATTTTTTCCACGTGTAAATCGAGTCTTAGAGACTCGATTTACATTTACAGTAAAAAAAAAAAAAGATTTTGCCTTTACACCTTCTCACCTCAACAACCAACAAAACCACAGCAACAACAGCAATCCTAACAAAGAAAACCACCAAGAGAAGAAAGAGAAATTAAAAAAAAAAAAAAAAAAACCCAGAAACAGATCGCCTGCGACCTAGGGCACGCGACCCCAGGGCACGCGATCCAGGCTGCGCGGCCTGGGTCGCGCGCCTGGGCTTACGCGGCCTAGGTCGCCTGCGACCTAGGTCGCAAGCGACTTGTTTTTGGGCGCGAGCCCAGGCCACACTAGCCCCAGGCCGCGCCAGTCTAGGTTGCGCTAGTGAGGTGAGCTGTTGCACGGCCTGGTGAGTGAGCTTTCTCTAGATTCTTTCTCTCTTTGTTTCTAGTTTTTTTTTTTTTTTTCTTCCCTGATATGTTCTAGGCTTTTCTTTGATTTTCTTTGATATTTATAAGGGTTGGAAATCAAGTCTTAGAGACTCGATTTCCATGTATTTGCCACGTGGAAAAATATGCCACATTAGACCACATCATACCATAAAAATCCAGTCTCAAATACTCGATTTTTAGGCCAAAATCGAGTCTCTTAGACTCAAGTTACTAGTAAATAATATAGTTTCAAAACTGACCTACTAACTATATAGTTAGGATTTTATGGCCATTTGGCCATTTTTGCCCTGAGACCTAACTTTTCTCTCTTTCAATTTAAATGGCAACAACAAGGAATCACAGGTTTTTTTGGGTTTATCGCTTTTATCACTTGATCTCAACCATGACCCAAACATGGATTTTTTGGGTTGAGGTAAAATGCTAATGTGATTTTTAGTTGAATTTAGTTTGCATAATCTGTTGGTTTTGTATAGATTTTGGTTTTACTTTCTATTGATTTTGGGTTAATTTTGTGTTCATATTATAAGGTATTGTAAGAAGTTGTGGTGGTGTTGGTGGGTGATGCTAGGTTGTGGCAGTGGTTGGATAGTGGTGGGTGGTTGATCAATTATGTTTGGTTGAGAGAGAGAGAGAGAGAGAGAGAGAGAGAGATAGATAGATAAAATAATGAAATACCCAACTACAGTAACCATGTATATTTACACGGTTACTATAGCAACCGTGTATACACAATTACTATAGTAACCATCTAAATTTACAAAATTTTAAACTAGCTGGTGTGGGAAAATTTTGGGGATAAATGTGCAAAATTAGACACTTTTTTTCTATTTTATATTTGTTAATGTAAATGCTCTTAAATAACTAGAAATGATGAAAGGCTCTCAAAACTATTTTAGGGAAAATGTTTTGGAATGATTCTCATTTCCCAAATGATATTGGTTCCTATTTTCATGCTTTAAACAAAAGAAAAGAAAATATAAAAAATTATATTATGATTCTAATGTGACACATGGATTAAGTGTAAACTTAACTATGTGTTTATAAGATCTTGGTCACCCTCCCCTTGCAAATCGGATTTCAGAGGTGAGTTCTATCCATAGGTTTCTAATATTTGATATCAGAGCCAACCACTATGTCGAGTAATTGGACGTAGCTTATTGAGTATGAGATCAAATGAGTTTCTTTTTTATGGTTGAATTTCGAAGGGGGCGACCTAGAGACTAGATTAAAATATTTGATAGATAAGTGGAGCCGCCAAAAAAGAGAAAATCACAAGATATTTCATTCTACAAGGAAATGTCGTATAAGGCGGTTTTATGTAATACCTTCTCTGCATGAGAAAAAATGAGAGAAGGATAAGATAGCTTTACTGCAATGTTTTTCAGAATTGTTGAATTATTATGTTGTTATTGATTCTTATCTAGGTTTATAAATAATATTTCTTTATTGTCTATTATTTATAACTCGTCTCTCAGTGGTTTTAAAAGTATTATAAAAAAGTTGTGACTCTAGACTTATTGTTCCTATAACTTTTATGCATTAATATGGCCCATTATATTAGCATATTTCCCAATTTGAACTTGAAATGAAGAACGTGCATTTGGGATGAAGATTTAATAGTTTTTTTTTTTTTTTTTTTTTTTTTTTTTTTTTTTGCCTTTAGAAAATTAAAAAGGAATTCAAAACAAACAAAATTAGAGCTTAACTATCATTTTCACATGGGCTTACCATTTTTTTTTTTTTATCAATCACACTCTGTCACGTCATAGTTATGGTAGGAAGTTGTGAAAATATTTTGTGGTCCTAGACTTTTCCATTTTGTTTGTAAACAACATTTCAAAATATTACTTTTTCAAGTATAAGTATACATTATACTTTAGTTCACTTTCAAAAAAAAAAAAAAAGCAAAAAATTAAATAAGTTGATGTTAAACAGACACTTCATCTTATTATATGTTTATTAGAGTTTGAAAAGATTTTTGTAAAAGAAATAAAAATATAAACACGAAAATGTGCTGAAAAGTGAAAGATAAGAAGTTGTGAAGATATTTTGTGGTCCTAGACTTTTCTATTTTGTTTATAAACAACATTTTAAAATATTACTTTTTCAGGTATAAGCATACAATATACTTTAGTTCACTTTCAACAACAACAAAAAAAAAAAAAAAATAAATAAATAAATAAGTTGATGTTAGACAGACAATTCGTCTTATTATATGTTTATTAGAGTTTGAAAAGGCTTTTGTAAAAAAAAATATAAACATGAAAATGTGCTGAAAAGTGAAAACTATGCCATTAATTATTAACTATGGGATGTTTGGATGATCCATGCAACATTTTCTCAATTTTTAATTTTCTCAGAAAACCAAATAGAGAGTGTTAGGGTCCCTAATAACAATCACATAATAAATTTAAATCAAATAGAGAGTGAAGCCATTTCATGGATATGAAAGAATGTTGGCTGTGACACAGAATTGAAATTGTCATTGTATTGAAGAATGCTTACGTTTAACTTTACAAAAATTTTATTGTTGGTTCCCAGTTTAAAATATTAAAAAATTTAACGATTCACAATAATGTAACAAACTCACAACTAATCTTATTATTTTTTACTCTTTTTTCTACGGGATTTTACTTATTATTTTAATCATTGTTATTGAAAAAATAACATTTGATGTCTAAATGGTTAATAATATTAATACTAAGGGATATAGATTTGACTAGAATATAGCTTAGTTGAGGCATGCATTCACCCCACTGTCGGTAGAATATTCAACATTCATTTCAATTGATGATTTGATGCTATGAGCTCATTATCATGGTGAGAGGGTTGAGAGATGGCAATTTATCCCCTAGGCCAGTAGGCCCCTCTCCCGCTCCTAAGTCCTTCGAACTTTTTTTTGGGAGATATATTTCTATTATTTATTTCCCCTAGGCCAGTAGGCCCCTCTCTCACTCCTAAGTCCTAACTTCGAACTATTTTTTTAGGAGATATATTTCTATTGTTTATTTTTAGTTATAAATCGGAAATTTTAGTGTACTTTTAGAGGATCATAGATGTGTATTTTCTCCTCTCATATAAATGGTGGATCTTACTAATTAAATTCATGGTGGATACTTTGGGAATACCTAATAATTTTCCAACTATAAACTTCTTTTATTTCATAATTATAATAAATATACTATTATCTCTTTTATATGTCAAAATTCATTTAAAAAATATAAAGACATTTTCCTATTTTATTAATGTCTTTTATGGCTCAACATTTAAGACAATAGAGGTAGAAGGCATTTAAAAAATAAATAAATAAAGAAGAAGAGGAAAATAAAGAAAGTTAGGGGGAAGAAAAAGAGAAGGAATATTATTGTCACATTTAAAAAGTGAAAAAAAAAAAAATGATAGGGCCTTTTTGTATATGTAACAATTTATTTTCCAAGTAAAAAATTGGGGGATAATTACAAAATAATATAAATTTACGTAAATTATACTTTATGTCAATCTAATTATTAAATATCCCTTTTTCAAGACGAATATTATAACTTTGTAATTTTTCTAATATTTATATCATTTGTGAATAATGACTTCTTATATTTTATATTGGTCTCAAGTATGGCTTGTATGTGTGTGTGTGTGAAAACTTGAGTATGTGTACGTAAATTTAATCTCCACAGGAATCAAATCCTAACTCCGTCTGACCCACATATATTAGCAAAAATTCCTCAATTTTTGGTTTTTTTTTTTTTTTTTTTTTAAATATTTTACAATCTGGAAAAACAAAATTTAGGAAAGTGATTAGAAAATAAACAAATCAAATTCAACTAGGAGAAATTTCTGGATCCATTCGTGCCTTAGGTTTCTATTCTTGCTCCAACAACATAAGCGAAACTTCACATAATAAACCATGCCAACCTAACACCTAAATTTTGCCAACATGCACATCCCAAATTAGGAGGGAGACAGAAGAGGAAAAGAAGATTATAATTCCCAAACTCGGGCATGCTTAAAATAAAATTCATCCCAAATGTTAATTTGATGCCTGGTCCATGGAAAGTAAAAGCAAGAACAAATTTTATTGCCACTGTAAATAGTACAATAACACATGCAAGTGTGACTACCAGAAGATTACACAAAACAAATAGACCCCAAGTATTGATAAGTACCCCTTATAAACAAATTAGCAACTAAGCCAATCTAAATGCTTACAACAACATGTACAAACTACTGGATAACCATATAGAAGATAAACTTCAGTGGGTCACAGCCCTGCTTAACCAGCTAAAACATGAGTTAATGCAGGAGCAGACCCCAATTCATTCAGTCAAGGCTCATGAGTCATGAGTCCTGACCTTCCTTTGATTACCATCTAGATACCTATTAATTGACACATTAGAAAGTAGAAACTTAAATCTTAATATAAATTTACAGACTTTTCTTGCTTTTTAGACACTGCCTTCTCCATTATAAACTAAAAAGCATGGTGAAAGCCAGAAAAAGCTTGAAACAAGCTCAATTCAGCTAATTGAGACGGCATTGAAAGTAGAAACAACAACTTACTTATTGTTTGCCTCGGAGTTGTATGCACTTGATGGTGGGGTTGACTTTGAAGAGGCGGAGCTTTCGCTACAGCCGCCTTTTCCACCAATTTTCACCAGTTTTGAGGCCGTGGAGACTACTTTCTTGACAAAGCTCTCAAAAATCCGAGCTTTGATTTGGCCTCTCTTTGGGGGAAGCTTCGAGTTTTCCTTTTGGGGTGTGGAGGAGGAAGTGGTTTCCATAGGTGTGAAAAAAGCAGAGATAAGGCAGAGTACGTAAAAGAAGGGCTCTGTCTCTAAGGAGAAGGAAAAAAAGGAAATAGACAGAGTATGGATCACAGAATAAAGAAAAAGTAGGTTTTTTGTTGAAGAAAAAGCATAAATTTTAATTATATGAGGAAAATATAAAACTAGTGGCGATAGACAACGATTACAAAGCAGGGTACTCTGCTCGGAAGATAGACCAAATAGAGTCTATCTTTTAGAGGACTTCAGTCACATAAGAAGGGGAAGAGGCAGTTGGGAGTGAAAGTGGAGGATGATGAGGCTCAGGGTATATATATATATATATATATATATATATATGTCTTTGGGATGGCCTAGCTTTCAAGTTAAAAATTTTCCTTTCAAAAATATATACTAACCGGAATGACGAGGGTGATTGGTTAATATAACATAGTTGGTTCAAACTTATAACTTAACTCTTTTAGGTAAAGTGATGTCCCTATATATTTCATATAAGTGAGTTATTATTAAGAGCGGACATCATAATTTGAAATACTCTCTCTTAAAAATAAAAATAAAAACCAATCGGTATTAATTAGATTTCAATTAGTATCAGTTGGTACTAATAATTTCCCAATTAATATCGATCGGCACTAACAAGAAAATTTGAAATATTGATTTGTAATAAAAAAAACTCAAGTTATAAGGGGAATTCGATTTTCAAAAAATCAAGTTCCAAAAACAAATTGCTGCATAGTTTAAAAATTAAATGCAAAACCCAATTTTCTCCGTGTTATCTTCGCAACATCACCATGAGGTATGATGTGTCATTATAAGCCTATTGTCCTCTTATATCTAATCCGGTGTTCCATTTTTCCAACCTAGTTGGTGATTGATACATTGCAGTGGGGACGAGAAGAAATTTGATAAGTAACTTTTAAAGTTTCCAACTGTAGCAAGTCGCATATTCCCTAATGGAAATAGGTAAGTCAAAGTCTAGAAAGGAACATACAAAGATTCCAGGGGAAGAAATAGTATACAACAACATTATAACCTTAATCCCGTACGTATGTATAATTAGCTTCGCTTCCTATTGCATTATCATGCTTGTATGAATTTCTTCTGTAGGGCACCAGTTAATGCAACAAGTGCTTAGTCACATGAGTAGTAAACAAATAACTGAATTTGGAAGAACCGGTATTACTAATCTCAGCCATAACTCAATTTGAGGGCGAGTGTATCATAGCTACCATGAGGTAGCCAGCTTGATAAACTTTTTATTTTTATTTTATTTTTCAAATGTGGTTAGTTGAATGTCCAGAGAGAACAGCATCAAAAATCTGATTTTATATGGACCATATAAAGCAGCAAGTGAAAACATGAAAGAGAGAAGTAAAAAAGTTAGGCAGTAGTATGTCATCTGATAGATAATGACTGAAGTATATTAACCATTTTCGATTTATATAAAGGACCACATTACAAATCATGTTATACGTTAGTAACGTGATAGTGCAAAAATAGCATATAACTGTAAAAGTAAGTTCTCTAATAAAATCTTTTATTGTTAAATAAGAGATCTGATGTTCGAACCCTAGCTATGCCATAGGTTGAAATTTTATGGTATCTATCAAAAATCAAAACATATTACTGTCACGGCCAAGAAATCCTACATTAATAAAAACAATTCCCTAGCGGCTAGTGATGAGGAGTCTATATCAAATAAGGAATTTCGTTTAGACAAGTTACCATGATAATATGAAGTAATTTCTAAGAATATGATAAGTACTTTGGCTGGCATATGATATAAGTACAGTCCATAATGCATATACATACAATTATTCCCACCACAAATGGTACACCAAAGTTTATATCAAAACTGTGGTTAGATTCCATTCACACCAATGGTACTTTCGAAAAATACAAAAACACTAAAAACAACGGAAAGGAAAAGTTAATTGAGATCAAGAAAAGTTCACAATGATAGTGAGTTTTTGGCCCTTCAGCTGCAATAGATGGTTCGATGAAAGAATGGCAAGCAGATAAGTGCACTAAATTAACGAAGTTGTCAATTTTGATTTTTGAAGAGAGATATGGAAAGTGACAAGCCGACAATTGATAGAAAAAGTACTAAATTTATGCAACGTAAAAACCTTGGTAACAGAAGAGTAATTGGTGGGGGCCTTTTTATGAGAGCCGTGCTATATAATCCACTTGGTTTTCCATTTGAGCTTGTGAATTTGGTGATGCATCATGCACTAATGCTCAAGCCTTCAATTTTGGAAGAATTTAACATAAAAAAATGAATTAGATTCCTCTTCAAATAATGGGGAAAACATGTGTCATATATTTTCTTTACAACTACATTGTTTACTAATCCACGCCCAAAATAAATTGCAAGTCAATTGGTGAGTTGGGTTGTTTTGCTATGAAATCATCAAACCAAAATCAATAAAATCATGCTTAAACATCTTCCTGGAAACTCTAATGATTTGGAACTCTTTACACGGCATCAATAATCTTAACATACAACCAAAAGTTGAAGTTTCTATACCACTTTTATAAAAAAAAGTACAAGAAGAGAGCTTCTAGAGATTTGAACTTCTAATAATTCATGGGAGTGACAATAGATGAGCCAAACCAACGTGTGAACAAAGAAAATATTGCAGTACACTTCTTAGTCTTGGAGAGTTGGAGTGCATTTAGGAATTAGGATAACAAAACCGACCAAGCTACTGAGGTAGAGGGAATATTTTAGGAAGCTGCAAAAGCAGTGTGAAAACAATTGGACATATATGGGAATTTCTTCTGATCTATATCTAGTATTTTAACAGGTAGCATTTTGGTCATGTCTAGCAATTTGGGGTTGGGGGGAGGCCAGGACTAGGACCTTGGACCCTGGACCAAACTTGGCATATAGATAAAACCAAAGATAAAGCTTTTTGTATGCGTTTGACCCCTGTAGCAGCTTTAGAGTCTTTGTTTACACAATTTCTTGAGATCTCAGGTTATAATTGGTGCAGCCATGCAACGTCACTTTCACGTGTGTTCATCATTAACATCGCTTTTACCGCCAAGCAATCATAACTTACAATCTCTCACCCGATGTGATAAAAAGTACCAAAAAAAAAAAACTCTGAAGTCACTAATTTTTTTTCTCACACTTATTGGTCTTTTACTCTTTACTGCTGTAGCCACCTATGAATGAACGATTGGAATTTGGAAGCGTGTCTTTTCAAACGATTGAATGAATAAAAAATACAAAATTAGAAAGAGTGCGCTTTTTCATTAATTAACTAATATAATCCGTCAACGAAGTGTGAAGCTCAAATATGATAAGGTACTTATGCAGAACTTGCTGAGCCAACCGTTCATAATCTTGAGGATATGATACCAGAATCTAGTTCGGACAATTGAGAGAGATGATTGTAAATGGGGATTATTGAGCAATTTCTTACATTTCTCTATGAACCAACATTGGGAAAGTCATAAAATTATCATAGAAAGGTGCTCTCAGCTGTGTCTTTCAATTGGAAATTCTCAAGGCTGAAGTGGTTGGGGATGTGTTTCATTTATTAGGCCTAATTCTGCACCTATTAAAGCCATGTTCAGATTCAGCACAAAAAGTAAATCCCTCAGTAATTTTTTTCCCAGTACCAATTATCTAACGTCTTGGATTAAAAAAAAGTCACAAATCTGTTGGATCCAACAAATCTGTTGGATTCTAAAAGGGAGTCAAGAAAGCGAAAAGAATGATTTAAATTAATAAAAAAATGTGCCACTTCTTGATAAAGTTGGCCTAGAAGATGGTAATAGACTAACAGTATTTCTAAAAGTTTCCAACTATAAAAAGTAAAATAGGATTTCTGAAAGTTTGACCCATCTCATCTGATATTCTTTTTTTTTTTTTTTTGAAATGATCTCATCTGATATTCTGTTTACATATCTTACCTGAAAACAAATTACCAATCACTTTAGGAAAGGGAACTGAAGTGAAACATTGGATATTATTGTCAAAATTATATCTCGCCCGGATAATTAATCAATTATAAGCCCCAACAACCATCAAGACAAGAAATGAAACTCGAATAACTTACCAATAATAACTCGAATTAGAAGAAAATACATAATCAAACATCAAGTGCAGAAGAACAAACAAAATGTATAGGCAAACATAAAATTTATTTCCACAAAATTACAACAATTACAAGAAATGATAAAAGCCGAAAACCCAAAACACCATAGAGACAAACTACCTACTCCAATTACATCATCTTCTTTCTAAAACTTGTGAAGACAACCAACGGGAGAGATTTTGTAATTTTTTTTTTTTTTTTTTTTCCTTACAACATAAGAACTTGTCTGCAAATCCAAACTATTATACTAGACATTACACATAAAGTAAGATGGATTATGGCCCAGCAGAAACTCGCTAAAATTTGAGTCCTGCAGGAACGAAACCAATCTATTCACAACCCATTAAAGGGGTATCTAAACACAACAAGACAGAAGCTTTACGCTGAACCTAAAAGGCTAAAACAACAGATCTACATAGTTTTAACGGCACAGCCTTCTCCAAAGTGAAAAGGCTGCAAAAGCATAGACAATCTCAATTCAAAGAATTGAGAGAATATAGCGTTTGTGTACACTACCCCCATGAGAATCATGTCTAGGAGAGATCAGAAGTCCCATCAGAGTTGTAGGCACTGGGAGGTGGGGTTGAAGAGGCAGAGTTTCTTCCATTTCCACCTTCTCCTATCATCCTTCCTACTGCTCCTCCTACCTTTGAGGCTGCAGTGACAACAGAATTGGCCAAGCTCCCAAAAATTTGAGCTTTGATCTGGCCTCTCTTGGGAGGAAAGTTTGTGTTTTTGGAGGAACTAGATGCCATAGGTGTAAAAGTAGATGATGATCTGCAAAGAAACAGGGAACAAGCAGAGCAAGAAAGCAAAAAGGTCTGGGAGTTTAGATTAGAGAAGAGAAAGAAGAAGCTGAACAGAATGAAAAGAAGGAAGAGAAAAAAGGTGCAGAGCAAGGATGTGAGTTAGAAGAACCCTGCAAAGATGCAGGGGTTTGAGAAGATCTAGCTATGGAGGTTGTAGTAGTGGTGGCCCAAGATTAGCTGGTTAGGTGCTCTTAAATAGAGAGAGGCGACCTCACTTGGTGCAAAACTGCAAATCTAAAAAGTAGGTGATATTGCAAATTTGCAACCAAGGGCCTTTGTTTTTCTGATTTGTAGATGGGATTGTTCCATTTATAAAATCTAGGGGTATTTGCTAATTTGCTAAGTTGTTAAGGAGATAAGAACAATTTCATCATACTTTGGTCGCAAGTATTCACATTTCACAATCACACCTTAATCACATTTTCACGGACTGAAATTTTTTTTTGAAGGATAGGCCTTGGAGAGAATGTTCAAGAATTAGCAGTGCATCTTGGTTTTCCCACTACTTGGCATATGCCTCTCTCACTACGAGTAAGGTCACCTAGTGCTCACACTCAGCACCGCCCCTATCAACACACACACTCCTTCCGTGTATGCCGTTAGGATATGTCTCTCAATTCAAGGTCACCTATTGTTGCACACATAAGTTCACTGTTTGTTAAGAGAAAAGTTAACAAATACTCTAAGGACATTACTTAGAAAATCTTTTTTTTTAAAATATGGAAAAAAAGACATAATTTTTTGATAATTTTTTCAATTTCTCATAAAAGTGGTATAAAAGTTTTTCTAAAATGGTTTATTAATAATTACTCTAAGTGCACTCGTTAACTTGACCATTTTGATAATTTCATAATTAGTTGGGAGAAAAAGGATTTGAATATGTTGAAAACATCAAAACTTAAAAGGAGTTAGTTGTGGTATGAAATGAGTTTTTTTTTTTTTTTTTTTCCTAGCATTATTGTTCCCTTTATACTGGGCGATATCTATAAACATGCCATTTCATTTATGGGACAATTGAATTTTAGGGAAAAAAAAAAGGCTTAAAAGACATGTTAGTCATTTTACATATGATAGATATAAAAACTTTATCTTGAAAATTGAAGACTAAATTGTAAATTATAGAGTCAAGAATCTTGTAGATCAATTGGTTGACATCTCCTAGTGATATATAAGACATTTATGGTTTAATGCCTCATTTCTATTATAATTATCCAATTATCAACAAAATAAATGTAAATTTCAGCATTTCAAGTTTGTGGTCATTTTAATTTTGTTCTGTAAATTTTAATTTTTTTTATTTGAACCCCTAACATTATATAATATTTTGATTCGAGTCATTTCGTCCATATCTATTATTAAGGTAGCCTTAAGTGCCAAATAAACTTAAAATTATTACATTTGGTCCAATAAAACATGCTATATCATTTATACAACTAATTAAATTTCGTTTAGTAAAAAATAGTAGTTGTGAGATATAATAGAATTATTTAAAATAATATTTGATTATTTATTTATCTTAATTTTTTTTTTTTTAAAGAAGAAGAAATCTTCTCACTCTCTCTCACCCTCACCAAGTCACATTGCACCACCCGTGCACTTCTAGTACCTTAAAGTCTCTTTCATCCTCAACTGGTAAAATCATTGATGGATAAATAAGAAATCTAAGGTTCAATCTCCGTCTACACCAAAAATCAATTAATGTCTTAATTTGATAATAAAGAGCTGTCATCAAGAGATGATGTCATAAGTTGAAACTCTCTAAATAAATAAATAAAAACTCAAATGCATTTGTGGCACATTTGTTGAGGTAAATTCATGTTTTCATTCAATTTGAATCAAATTTGAGGTTGTAACAAGAAATTATTCGTTTATGATGAGTTTTTTGGCAAAACATTAGTAATAGCTAAGTTTTTTGGTACTATATGATTGGAGTAACGAGAGAAGTAATTACCAAGCAAAATAGGCGGGAGATGATAATAATAATAATAATAATAAAAATTAAAGAAGAAGTAGTCTTTGTCCGTGCCCAAAGTAGGCGCGCTTGACAAGTCTTCAAACTCCTCCTCAGAGGAAAAACTTTCATTTAAGAACCAACCACTAAGCTGGAAGCTAATATATTTCTTCTTAAAAGGATTAGATATTGTTGATTGGAAGCTGTTCGGTTCTACCGTTTAAAACAATTGGCAAACTATGAAGGCAAACTGTGAACACAAACTTGTCTAGATATAGATTTTAAATTCTATAAGGTATATTAAACAATGCTTAAAGTGCTACGAGTCTGAATACAAGAACAACGAAGCTGCAGGTTCAGGGAATTCGAAACATGCCAAGTTCGATCGATCAAGACTGTGGTTCGACCGATCAAGATGCATTTTTGCAGAATTTTAAATGAAGCCCATCAGCCCATTAAGCCCATTAAGTGATTAGGGTTTCAAATCTAATTCACATAGTATTTAAAGGAAACCCTAAGGCACGTTTTAAATAATGAGAGAAGAGTGTTTCTTGTGCCTCCTTTTTTAGATCTAGGGTTTCTTTACCCAAAGCTTTCTCAAATTTTCTACTAGCAATTTTCTTTGAAGAAACTCAAAATCCGATATTTTAGAAGTTACTGTCATCACTAGTCATCAAAGGTGGTCTTGGAGTCAAAGATTGGAAGTCTATGTGTGAGATCTAAAGTGTGAACAGGTGGTTCATGTGAGACCAAGATCCAGAGCAAGGAAGTCTATGGATTAGAGCCCAGTTTGGGTAACTGTGTTAGATTTAAGATTTACTACAAATTAATATTCTGAACTATAAATCTCAACTTGATATAGTAGATTGTTCTCTTGGGGTAGTTCCCCCCAAGTTTTTTTTACCTTGAAATGAGTTGTTTCATTGGTTTTCTTAGGTTCTCACATCATTGAGTTATTTACTTTTCTATTGTGCATGATATGATTTATTATTGTTTAACTTATATCTGCACAATTGACATAAGTAACAACTTGGTTATTAAATTAGGTTAACCAAACTATGTTTTTCAAGGCTCTAAAACTTAACATAAGCTAATATATTTCTTCTTAAGAGGATTAGATATTTCAACAAATAAAGTAATAGTTCAATTTTTTTTTTTTTTTTTTTTCAAATCGATAGTTATAACAATGAGAGATGTTAGATTTGAACTTTGAATATTTTCCTTAAAAATACTAGGAAATACTAGTTAGCGTATATCAATAAAATGAATAAGCTTTCATTTTAATTTTTATTATGATTAATATATTTATAGTTTTTTATTGTATGATTTTTGTGGGAGCAAATGATCTGAAGATATTCAAAGGTCCATAGGCCCTACCCGAGGATGATCAAAGGCCCACACATGTGTCAACCGAACTCTGACACGTGGGCTAAGACTAAGGAGGGAAGATGTCGAGATCACTCAGAGCCGGACTAAAATTGAGAATAAGAGGTCCGAAGAAAGAAGGCTAGCTAGCCTGTCGATCGAGGAGCCCGAGGAGCAAATACACCTCAGGAGTACCTTATGTAACTCCCTGCACCAGAAAGTAAAACTTTATGGAAGACACCAGAATCGTGCAAGTAATGAAAATGGGAAATATCTGGAAAGGTGGCTATCACCTCCACATTTAATGAAAGTTTTAGGCAGGCATTTACAAAACAAGACAAAATTCAAGGCAGTTGTAATTCAACAAGTTCAATGCTGAATTTACAGTATAAGGTGGTTTTTGGGTAGTTTAATTATCCTTTATTTCGGCATTAATTTTTTTTTCATTTTCCAGATTAGTGAAGGCTTTTTGGTAAATAGCACTTCGACAAATGCATCCACAAAACGCAATAATTGCTTTGAAAACATGCGTTTTCCCTTCATTTTCCAATCACGTGATTTGAAAAGTTATTGTTAAGGAGCACCATAAAGTGCTCGTTAACTACCATTTTCTTCTCTTTTTTTTGGACAATTTTTTGTCTTTCTTGCAGCAATTTTATCCATAAACGCGTCATTTCAAAATAAAAATAACATCAATAGAAGGAGAAAATAGGCAGTGTCCTTTTCGAGGGCCCTCCGGCTACAAAAGATGGTTTAGTGAACGAATGGCAAAGCAGATGGGTCATAAAGTGTACTGAATAGGCAGCATTGTCAATTTTGAGGTTGTGAGTATAGCCCACACCTGATAGAAAAAGGATCGTGTCCAGGCTAACAGAGAGAGTATCTTGTTGCCAGTAATGAAAGAGCCAACGTATGATTGGTGCGACTTTTCTATAGAGAGCCATGTCACAGTATAGTACATACCACTTTCAACAACAGCCACCATTTGAATCTGCTAAATAGCGCACTAATGCTTAAGCTTACAAATTTGGGAAGACTTGCAAAGGGCAACGTTACGAGCCGAAAACAAAAAACGAAAGCAACAAAATGGCCGTACAAAATTGCTTTAAATTTATCGAGACAATGAGACAGATTCTAAATTTGTCTACTGTTGAATTAGCTTCCATTAATTTTGGATCCACTGGCCAGATTGAAATCCTCCGAACAATTATTTGCATTTGGCCATTCAAAAAAATGTGCACTGTTGTTTGTCACAATAGTTACAATCAAGGCAATTACTTTCATCAATTCTAAATTTGCAAGTAAATACTCAATTGCCAAAGTTAGGTTTTGTTAAGAAATTAGTGTTACTAGCATGTAACTCATGCAAATACATGGATACATTAAACACAATTTTTATTATAAAAATAGAAATAATTAGTCAAATTATTAGAAGAAAAAAAAAAACATGTAACACATGCATACGTATAGATACATTTAAAATTAAACAAAATTTTTATTATAAAAATATAAATAATTAGTCAAATTATTAAAAAAACAATATGTAATACATACATACGTATAGATACATTTAAAATTAAACACAATTTTTATCATTAAAATATAAATAATTAGTCATTTAAAAAAAAAAACGTAATTAGTCACATATTAAAATTCTCACATAAATTTAATACTACTTATGATAATTTTTTATTTATTTTTAATAAGATAGAACATATTATGATCTTTGTTGTGTGGTGATTTTTATTGAGTATATGTGATTAGTCTTTTTTTTTTAATATTATAGTTCATTAATATTAAATTCTTAGTATTTTGCATTCATTAACTAACTTGACACAAATATTAAAAAAACTTAAGTAAACACATGACACAAACTTAAATAAATAATTATGGTATGATTTTCACATAAATTTAGATATATGGAACAAAATTGAATTTTCATTCAAATTCTAATGGAACCTTCTCTAAGCTTTGCCTATAAATATATATACAGATTAGCGAACTAAAATCAACAAAATAATGTTAAGTACCAGGAGGCTCAAGCGTCAAGCGTCAAGCGTGTACCATGAAAGTTGAGAAACCCAAATGATGTGGAGCTGCTTGCAATTCTATGTTCGCTTCATCAATAAAGCGGGAATGAACATCGTAATTTGAACATGCAAACATTCATCACGCAAAAAAGTAAAAAGTGATAAAGCATGAAAGTTGAACAACTTTGGATAGCATTTAGGAACACAGGGCCGACCAAAGACTGCCAACGAAGAAAACTTATTTATGACTATTAAGTTACGAATATTACGAATATTGACTCTTCCAAATTACACACAGCATTTAGGATCACAGAACCGACCAAGGAAGGATAGGCTAGCTGTTGGGTGCTGAGGTGGATGGAATATTCTATAAAGATGCAAAAGCACACTTAAAAATTAATATTATATAACACTTGGGACTCATGGTTTGTTTACCGTGGCTTCCAGAATATCTATGTGCGCATTTGGATTTAGCGTTTTTCGTTGATCCTGCATTGCGTTTTTTCACTTTTTTTTATTTTTTTCTCTTCACTTCACGTGTTTTGCTTTAAGTCAGGGGACAATTATAACTGTAGCAACATTGTAACACTACCGTTTATGTACTATAGCAGTACTATTCATGTATTTAAAAATATTAAAAATAGTTCCCACGATACTATTTACATATTTAAAAATTATTTTATTCAAGTATTTTCAATTTTCAGTTTCAGTAACAATAAATTTAATCCAAACAGAATATATTTTGATTAAATGCATACTACCATCCACACTTTGGGATATTTGCCATTTACATCTCAAATGAGGATTGTCATTGCAAAATGACCCTTTGCCATTCTAGACAACAAGTGTTGGAAAAATTATAAAATTTCCTCATTAAGATCAACACGAGAGGAAGGGGGTATAACTCAAACACGAGTCAAGATCGACAACAAGATTCAATATTTTGAACTTATCTTTAATCAACTATTATTATTACAAGGAGGAAGCAAAAAAAAAGCTTTAGTGCCCTTTAAGTAATGGGTATATACAACTAATCATTAATAGGATTGTGTGACTCAGTTCAAATGAATATAAAAACCTTTAGACTCTCTTAAGAAAATTATATAATTAAGAAAAAAAAATATTTATTGATATATAACAATTTTATTGCTATTTGAAAGCTATAGTAAATCATTATTTAAAATTTTGGGACCATCCTTGTATATAATCAATCTCTATTTAAAAATTTTATTTTTTTGGGTAACTTACAATTTACTCCATTATGGTTTGGTTAGTCACAATTCATTCCACAAACTTTCAATTACTATAATTGACCTTATAAAGTAGATTAAAATGAAACTGTTAGGATTCCATCCAAATTATCTTATTTGCATTTTTTAGACAAACAAATTATTTTCTTGTGGTTTTGGTTTGACCCAATAACAATTTAGTTCCACAAGTTTTGTCAATTGTTTCATTTTAATTCCTAAAGTGTGGATTAAAATGAAATTGTTAGGGATAGCTTTGTATGAAACCCTAATGATTTCATTTAGTCCAAACATTAGGGAGTCAAATATTACAATTGAGAGTTTAGGACTAAATTGTGATAGGACCAAACAAAACTTAGACAAATCATTATTTTCCTCTCTTTCCTTTTTTTTTCTTTTTTTTTTTTGGTTGGGTATATAAAAAAGGGGAAGAGGGGAGAGGGGGGGGGGGGGGTTGGTACCCAAATTGTGGATTGTTCCATCCCATCATTGTTGACTTGTTTGTAGGCCACCTTGTTGGGAATTTTTTTTTTTTAAGATCATTTGTGTGGCCCTTTTAGGCTTGTTTTGTCATTTCTCCATCTGTGAAAGTGACTCTAAACAACTTGCCATCTTGCTACACACCATCCTAGATTTCAATACCACTTGTTGGAAGTAAACACCTTGGGGAGGCTCCAATTGAATACTTAACTACTTGGAGTCTCTCCAAAGTGTTATCTCTCCAAAACACCCTCATCCCTTATCAGCACCACTCAATCATAATTGCCATGACTTTTCCTCAAAAACCCAAATATGGCCAAATACCTAACTAGCGACACCAACAGCCAAACTTTAACAACAATTTGATTTAATTTTAAGATACTAACCTCATAGTTGTGTTTGCAATTCTCTTAGGATTTTTTCCCTATTTAGGCAATTACAAATATAAGGAAGGGCTAAAAGCCCCAAGGGAAAATTAATGCTGGATCTTTAATCTTAATAACAGTTCATAAGGGAATTTTTTTTTTAAATTTTGTTTACGCTTGTTTTCAAGAATTAGAGCTGTAAATCAACTTAGTTGTTTAACAACTCGAGTTTGGCTCAAAAAAGCTTATTATGCTTATTTATTTAGCAAACAATTCAAGCTCAAGTTCAAGTTCAAGTTTAGCCTTAATAATAAAACGAGCCAAGGTCAAACATAATAATATATTTGTTAACAAATTTATGATTATGCAACTCAATTTATGTAATATAATATTATATGTTTATATGTGTACAAGTTTAAAAATAGGATATGGTTAATGAGTGGCTTTGGGGCTTTTGTTAATAGACAATTTCAGGAAAGTTTTAATATTACTTTCATAGAAAACTTAAAAAATTGTCAAAAAAGTTAGTTACTTTTTTCTTTTCTAGTAAAATATTTTTTTAAAATATTTTCTAAACCAATGCTCTTAGAATATCCATTAACATTTCCCTTAAAAAATTACTCTTATAAACTTGACATTGGATTGTGTAAGTTTGGAAATAAGATATCAAATTATTATTTGTAATTTATTGATAATTTATTATAATTTAACAATATAAGATTGATGAATCTAATTTTTATAACTTTATATTCGAATATCATTCTATCTAATTAACTCAAATAATATAATTTCACCTACAATTTAGTTATTAATTATTATAATAGATACGTGAAAAAAAAAAATTAGTCGAAGTGTTTTCTATATATAAGAAAAGAATAAGTTAATCAATTAACTTGTGAACAAGTTTGAGCTTGTTCTATAAGAAAAATGAACTAAGTTTGGACAAATATAGCATATAGCTTGTTGATGAGTTCCAACTCAACTCATGTTTGAAATAAAATTAAATGAACAATTTTAAACTTTTAATATTTAGCTTTGACCTACTTGACTCATTGACTTTTTTATCTAAAATTACATTTTACCTTTTTTTTTTTCCCCTTTTTTAATCAACACCTTCATTTCCCAACTCACTGATTCAAGGAATTTGCCTTTAAATGTAATCCTAATTTGGATGGTAGGGTGCTAATTATGTGACATTTTAATTATTATTTTAATTTTCTTATTTTGATAATTCGATGGTAGTATATTAATGGGAAAAATTAAATTCAAACCCTAGTTTTTATCAAACCCTCATTCTTCTTATAAAGTTAACAAGTTGAATTTAAGGGGTCATATTATGTGAATTATAAATACCATAATCAATGGTAATATGCATTTAACCATTTTTGAAGTCTTGGTCTTGTTGGCAAAGTGGGATTGGGTGGAGCCCACCCAGAACTTTGGCCAAATTGGCTATAATACCTGAACCGTTGGATCCGTTGACCCCTTCTGCCCAAGTCTTTGGATTTTGGGAGCTTTTCAATAACCCCTTTTTTTTTACTGCTGTATTAGGTGTGAATGATTGAAAACATATCTTTTCGAAAGATTTGGGTGAATTAAGACTTGGAGTAGAAAGAAAATGAGTGTGCTTTTCTCATATGGTGCGTGATATATCATTATATCCGTCAACAAAGTGCGAGTGACCCAAACACACATGAATATATGATAAGATTTTATGTGGGAAATTGCTCAGTCAGCAGCCATTATCTTGAGAGTAAGATACCCGGATCTTGTAGGTTGGTTCAGTTATTCAGTTTACACATAGAAGGAAGTCTTTTTAATATGTTGTTCTTAATAAAATGCATTGTTAATATGATTTTTTTACTAGTCCAAATCCTAGCATCAAACCAGGACCAACATAGCACCACCTAGGAAAGGTCCACCAGGTTTCTTTTTGTTCTTCATGAACTTATTTTGGGAAACAATCAAACCTATTTTGGGAATGATTCCAAGGAAGTGATTGGAGTAGTGTGTTTTATTTAATTTCTTGTGGACCTAAAACTGCACCTATGAACCAAAATAAAGCCATTTTCAGATTCAGCACAAACAGTCTCAAAATCTTCTTGTACTTTTTCGGTTTTTTCCCCTTCCAAATGCCATGGATTAATTCACAAGCCAAGAATGTTTAGGATCAGGTTAATCGAACCCCTTTCCCAAAAAAAAAAAAGAAGTTAGTCGAACCAAAAATGGGCCACTGCTTTGAAAAGGCTGCCCTAAACATAGTATTTTCAAAAAGTTTATGCGATTTTATCTTTTTCTATTTCTTATTACTTGCAAAACAAGGGCCAATCAATTGAGGAAGGAAAGACCAAAGTAAAACATTAGAGACTATAATAATTTATAAAGATGATATATTTCCTGGAAAGTTTATCAACTAAAAGCCACATATAATAAAAAGACAAGAATTATCCAATATTTAAAGGAAGAAAGAGATGAAAATTTTCGGATTTACTTACCAAAAATATCTCAAATTAAAAGAAAATGTATCATTTAACATCAAGTGAATAAATTAGGACAAACACAAACTAAACGCAAACATAAAATATATTGCCACTAAATTATAAAAATTACAAGCAAAGATACAATTACATCATCTTCTATCTATCTATGAGACTCTGTAAACAACAAACAGAAGAGGGTTTCTTACTTTTTCCTTCTCTCCCTCCTCTCTATAACATAAGAACTCAAAATCAGACATTACAACTAAAGTTAGATGGATTATTCCCCAGCAGAAACTCGCAAAAATATGAGTCCTGTAGGTACAAACCCAACAACCCGTCTATATTCTTACATCTTTAATAAACCACACCAACTGCTATATATATAAAGTACAAGAAGATTGAAGCTTTATCCCGAACCTAAAATAATAGAATTACATAGCTTCTATATATGGGGCAGCCTTCTCCAAGTTATGATAAATGAAAAAGGCTGCCTAAGTATATACTATCTCCATTCAAATAACTGAAAAGAAGATAGTGCGTCAATTTGGTGTTTAGACACTTGATGATCATGTCTAGGAGATATCAGAATTCCCATCAGAATTGAAGGAGCTCCGAGGTGGGGTTGAAGAGGCAGAGTTTCCCTCACTTCCACCTTCTCCTCTGATCTTTGCCACTACTTCTCCCAGCTTAGAGAACACTGAAGCAACGGTGTTGGCGAAGCTCTCAAAAATCTGAGCTTTTACCTGACCTCTCTGAGGGGGAAAGGTAGTTGTTTTCTTCTTCTGGGTATTGGAGGAATCAGACTCCATAAGTCAAAAAGCAGATGAAGTGTAAAGAAACAAAAAGAACCAAGTTTTGATTACAGAAGAGAAAGAAGAAGTTGAGGAAGAGGAGGGAGGAGATGTTATTGTAAAAAATGATAAGAAAGAAGATGCAGAGAAAGGGTATGAGGGTGTGAGCTGAGAACTCTCAATTCTGCAATGAAGCAGAGTTCAGGAGGCTTGAGAAGCTCTCCTTGCGAAAGCAGTATTGAGCGGTTTCGGTACGAGTGAGGTTTGCACTATTTATAGGACCTCAACTTTGACAGTGGCACCCCACTTAGTGAATTTACAAGTATTTATCTATTAACTCCTGCTTTCCGATTAGCAATCAAGGGCCATTTTTGGCTTTCTCGATGGGGTTATCCCATTTATCAAACTTTAGGAGTGCTTGATTGGTAATTTGCTACAATTATGGGTATTAGAATTGTGACGGTCTTGCACAAAAACGTGTAATCCTATAATTTTTCTAATGTTATGGGATAAGAACCATCTGATTGTACTTCTATCTCTTTCTTTCTTTTTCTAGTTAAGAATGAAAATATTATTAAGGAGAACAAACAAATGGAATAATTACACGTAGTACTCGCATTCACACCACTTACTTACCCCTTCACTTTTTTGTCCAATTAACACTGAAGTGTCTACTTCTCCGGGACCACCATTGTTGTCTCCTAACTTTGATTTCTTTTTTCTTTTCAGTTTATTTGAAAAAAAAAAAAAAAAAAAAAAACGTCATGGATCAGGATGAGTATATTCAAAATCAAAGACTTAGGTGGCAATGTGACACACACAATACGTATATAAAAGTGGGATTTTGGTATTGCCATAATCCTTCGTCGGTGGTGCATGGCCCCTTATTAAGGCCACCTAATGGTTCTTACTTCGCGATTTCCACCGCCCCATTCATCCGGTCCTTGTGCACGACTTATACAGGTGATTCAGTCGTTGCACTAGTGCTCAGTGAGTGACTAGTCACATATATGTACGTAGCCATGTAGGAAACAAATCAAGTTTGTACATGGTGTACGGTTTTATGGATGCAAGAGTAAGACTCCTTGGTTCATCCCTTGTTTTAATCACATAGACATTTTGAGTTTGGAAGAGACATTTTTCAACATTTAGGGCTTGTTTGGATTGAAGGAAGAGAGAGAGGGGGAGTAGAGTAGAGTTAGTTAAAAATATGCTAATTTTGAGTAAATTCTACTCTACTCTACTCTTCTTTTCTCCTCAATTCAAACATAACCATTTAAAATGTGTGAAACACGCTCTTTGCTTCTAATTTCTCTTTTTATCATCAAAAGAGTAACCAATTGCATGCAATTGTCAAATTAAAAAAAATTAGAATAACTTATTTCAAGTATGCTTTTCTCTATGCATGTTTGCAACTCTATTTACATTTTAACTACAGAAATACATGATAAATGTAGGTATGTGAGAGCCTAGAGTACTGCTGGGGCCAACCCAAAAATTGCCCATTCTGGTCAACTATAAGCATAGAATTCATAGTGGTTGATAGCTGTAAATGTAATAGACTCATAGTGCAATTCCAAGGTTCAAAGGTCCAATGGCAAGGCAAAATGTTTCAAAAAAACTAATAAAGACAAGCAAAGATGTTAAATGGTCAAGTCAAACCTTCATTCTTTCGAATTGCATAAGAAAGGCTAGGCCGCCCGCTTTTGCCTTGTCAATTTTATTATCTTCAAGTTGAACGAACAGAGTATAGAAATTCAAGCAATTACAACGTCAACATTGTAGTTTAACAGATAGAATTAAGTATTATGCTGATGAGTGCCCTTAAAATATTGGTTAATAATTCATTTTAGAAAATTTTTGACATCACCTTTATGACATCACATTGTAGAAAATAATTACTTTATTTTTTACTGTTCATAAGCCTAAAATCACTGTTCATGGACAATGAACAGTGCCAGACACACATCCAGGAAAAAAAAAATTTTGAAAACGCGCAAAGAAGCAAAATGTGGCCGTGAACGTGAATCCAAACCCACACTAAGTCAATACCTGGCCATTCACTGAAATTTCAGCTATTTCAACCTAAAAGTAATTATTTTTTATTTATTATTATTATTATTTTTTTTTTTTGTGAGGAAGCTATGTCAACCCAAATTAATAATATTTGATTCTCAAAAGTCAAAATCACCATTTGTCAAATACTCAAATCCCACGCAGCTTCTACAGCATTGCTCTGTAAATGCTAGCCGCTATGATATTGTCGGGATTCTCAATACTAGCCTGTATTCACGTGGAGGGCGGAAACCATATACTAGCCAAAGTCTTTGAAGAACAATTTTGTAGGCTCTTTTGTTCTAGCTAGCTGTCCTCCCTGTTTTGATTTTGTTCTAAGGGAGCAAGTCAGGCCGGCCATCTTAGTTGTAATTATTGTTTTTGATAAAAATCTTTCACTATTCACTTTTTAAAAAAAAGTATGAAAAAAAAAAATGTGCTGAAAAATACAAAATTACAAACCCTCGTCTTTCAATGTTATTAATCTGTTAAGGTCAAATTTTTTATGTGTTGACAAATTCAAGTAAAAATGCATTTTTATTGCTATTGAGTTATTAGTTTATATTATCGGCGATTGGTTTGAAAATCCACATTGAATATACAAGAAAACTACTTAAGAGCTGGCTCAATAAAGTGGAAAAATTGCTACCTCGATACCAAGCTTGACTCCATTTAATAGTTAAAAAAACATTTTTATTGTAGTTGAGTTGTTAGTTTATGGTATCAAAGATTGGTTTGAAAATCCACATTGAAGACACACAAAAATTGCTCAAGAATCTGTTCAATAAAGTGGAAGAATTGTTGCCTTGATACCAAGCTTGACTCCACTCAATAAGTCAAGGTTCATTAATTCTTGATACCTATCTCGAATTCTCAATACAACTCGGCTGATTGAGACACAAATTTTTTGAATTTTTCTATTGTGACTCGTGATGATATGGTTGACTTGGAATTTGTGTACTAGGGTCTATATTCTTTGTAGTTGTAACTTTGATATTTTATAGTGAATTATTCGAGTTAGTAATAACTTATATAAGAGTTTTTCCCATTATGAACATATTGTCAGTGCTCAAATTTACTTTTTTCTGCACTTAGATTTGGCAATGTGGTTGTGCCCATCATAAATTGAATTAAATCACTGCATAACTTAACAAATTAATCAACATGGATAATTGTTGACTTTAATTCTGGTCAATTTCAACCCAACAAAGTTCTGAAGTTCATAAGTTAGATTTTGTGTAGTACATATTTTCGTTATTGTGACACTTAGTAATTTCTAAGTATAGTCTTCTAAATAGGGGCCATAAAAACTTTGGGCCCCAAATTAAAAAAAAAAAAAAAAAAAAAAAAAAGAGATTCCCAAGGCCACTTACTCCAGACATACTAGGCCCAGTACCAAGCTAAGCCCCTTACTGTTAAAAAAGTATCGATCTTGCAATTCATCCTTTCCCCATCGTCTTTTATTTTGGATAAGTTCATCCTTTCCCTTCTTCTAGCTAGAAGGATCCAAAAATGGGGTCAGCGAGTGGTAAGGCTATAAATGCTTCATTTATAGTCATAAAAAATTTGATTTATTTATCATTTATTTATATAATTTGATATTTATGATAATGGGATAAGAGAACTTGAATTCTAGTTGCACTCGGAAAGGAGACGACGTAACTCTAATGGACTGTTTGGAAGTTTAAAAAAAGAGGGGAGTAGAATAGAGAGAGAGAGAGTAATTTAATTACCTTGTTTTGAAGTTTTTTAAAGAATGAGGGGGAGGAGTTTGAAGGGGTTTCAACCACCTCGAATCTTTCATTTTTAATTCCCCCAAATTGGAGAGATTTGGGGAGAGAGTACAGTAAATAAATTATTAACTAGATAAATTTCTCAATTTACCATTTCTAAATTAATAATAAACCAATATTGCAAGTCCATTTTCAAATTGGGGTAAATTTTTCTATTTTAATCATTTCTTCTCATCTCCATCTTAATTTTTAAAATATCCAAAAAATGGGAAGGGCTAATTACTCTCTTCCCCCTTACTAATTTTAAAAATATCCAAATAAGGTAGAGGGAAACCATTCCTTTCTACTCTCCTCCCCTCTACTCCCCTCTACTCTCCTCCTTCTCTCAACTTCCAAACAGGCACTCAAATGAGAAATTATTAGGTCTATCAGTAAGGCTATTGAAGTAGTCCTCTCAACCAATGAAAGGATACCACTTATGTAAATGTGTGAGTGGACTTTTGAATTAGCACAATGAATAAAAAAATAAAAAAATTTTAAAATTACAAAGTGATGTTATATTTGCATAAATAACAGCATTTTATTAGTTAGGAAGTCAAGGAAAACCACTTCAACAGTCTTCCTAGTAGACCTAATAATTTCTTCACAAAATTAGACTTGTAATAGTCTGATTTCATTTATTAAAAAGATACCAAGAATTCAAATAACAAATAAAACATAGATCAGTTTCAAAAAGTAAAACACAAGTCGACCTTTATTATTATTTTTATGTGATAGATACATTATACAAAAAATTTTGTATCATATGTATCAAAATTGTATAAATCATATCATATCATAGCATCATACATATCGCACGATACATAGACAAATGAGTTTAAAATAACTTTTTTTTGGGTTAAAATTTGAAATTTTATTTGAGTCTAACAAGTTATTAGACTTATTTTTAACCCAAAATTATCAAAATACTTAATTGAACCTAATAAAATAATATTTCCATGATTTTTTCCCCACTTTTCTTTCTTTCTTCTACATAATTTGGATTACACATTTAACTTTCATATTTTCAATTTTCTTTTCTATACTATGAATAAGGTATTAATTGAAAATATTATTATTATTATTATAAGTCTAAAAAGTTAGAATGCCAAAAATAATTATTAAAATAAAAGAATAAGAAGATATGGTAAGTGTTGATGATGATAAAGAAAATGTTAATAAATAAATAAATAATTTTACAAGATGATGAATATTATGATAACATTGAGTTAGGTGATGAATATAATATGATAAATTATTATTTTGAATCATATATTATGTATTATTACTTTTAAATTTAATTAATTTGAATGCGCTTTGTTAAATATTATTATATAAATAATTATTAAATTAATTAGTAATTAAATATATTTTAAATTTATAATGAATATATCTTTTGTATGTATATCTATAATTTTTTTTAAAAAAATTATTAAATATTTGTGTATATTAGAATACCGTATACAACACAAAAAATTAAAAATCATTGGCCTGTTTGAGAAATAAGAGAACAATTAAAATCCTATAAAAAAAAAAATAAAAAAAAAATGAACAACTAAAAGAAAAGGGACAGATAGTTAATAGACTCATGGATCTTTCTGGTCCAGTTGCCCTCTTCTTTCTTTATTTCATATATATATATATATATATATATATATATATATATAAATGTTTGTGTAATCATGGAAAATAATAATTTTTTAACTTGAGTTTCAGCAAGCCAGAGAGGTACTACGCATCAATGGAGTCCAGGACCTCTCTCATTACACCAAAAAGAAAAAGAAGTAGAAGAAGATACAGAGAAAAAAAAAACACAGAAAGAAATAAGTCTTTGTGCAAGGAATTGCTTCAAAGTTCAAAGTTCAAAGTTCAAAGCATGATAAAGATGAGCTTTAAGAATGTTGTTCATACTTGGGTCAAAACTTGTTCCAGATCTAAATCCAAATCTCAACCCTTCTCATCTCTCTTTGACTCTGCCGACACTCTCAAAAAACAACAAGAATCACAGTCAAAACCAGCCTTCAGTCTCGAAACCTACATGACCCAGAAAATCAAATCCATCAACGAAGCTCTGGACGCCGCCATTTCACACAGAGACAAAGAACCCCGCGAGCTCCACGAGGCCATGCGCTATTCCCTCCTTCCCGGTGGCAAGCGAGTCTGCCCACTCTTCTGCATCGCTTCCTGCGAGCTCGTCGGCGGCACTGAATCCATGGCCATGCCCGCCGCTTGCGCCATCGAGATGATCCACGACGCGACTCTCATCCAAGACGATCTCCCTTGCATGGACAACGCTCATCTCCGCCGTGGAAAGCCCACCACCCACAAGGCATTCGGCGAAGCCGTCGCCATTCTCGCCTTCGATGGCCTCTTAACCTTAGCTTTCGAGCACATTGCCTTGTGCACACCAACAACCGTGCCCCCAGCGAGAATAGTCCGTGGCATTGGGGAGTTAGCGAGGTGCATTGGAGCTGAAGGAGTTGTTGCAGGCCAAGTGTTTGATGTAATTTCTCAGAGAGAGTCTAACGTGACGTTGGAGTATTTGGAGTACGTTCATCTACATAAGACCGCAGCAATGCTGGAAGGAACAGTGGTTCTTGGAGCTATGTTGGGAGGTGGGTCCGATGAAGAGGTCGAGAAAATTAGGAGTTTCGCGAGATATGTTGGGTGGGGTTTTCAGGTAGTGGATGACATTCTTGATGTGACAAAATCGTCGCAGGAATTGGGAAAACCGACAGGGAAGGACTTGGTGGATGGGAAAGTTACGTATCCAAGGCTAATGGGTGTTGAAAAGTCGAGGGAGTTTACGGAGAAATTGAACAAGCTGGCTCTGGATCAGCTTTCTGGGTTTGATACGCAGAAAACGGTGCCGTTGGTTGCATTGGCCAATTACATTGCTCGTAGGCAAAAGTAATATTGGTATGTATCAACGTTTCCAACTAACCCAAACCAAGATCTCTTTTACATTACTATTATTAATGGAATATTTATTTTTACGATTTTATGCTTGGTATAATTGTACTCTTCTTGTATGTGTGCGTGCAAATTCTGGCACACAAGGACACAAAGATATATACTACTTGTATCAATAAAATTGCAGATTTGTTAGACCCTCACCATTCATCATTTAGGACAAGAGTGCCTACTAATCTTATATTCCATAGAAATACTATAATCTGTTTAGTAAAATGAAATGTAGAAAGCTCTGTAACATTTGGGCTTCAAGAGAACAAGAATTGGCTTTGTTACGATTATATACTTTCATTTTTTTTTTTCAGCGTCTAGAATTTTGTTGCTTAGGATTTTACGTCCTGTTGATGAAATATCTTAAAGTGCTTAATGGGTTTTTATTATTGAATTTATAACTTGAACCATGGACTGGGAAAGTGGAAAGCTTTAATTCATTTGGGTGGTATTATTCTTTTTTTCTTTTTTCCTGAAGATTATACTTTTGTTATTTGCTTTTTCATCTTTGTGTAATATCCAATTGGGGTTTTGGTTTGTGGTGGCTATTATAATAACAGTTTTGGAGAAATTTACAGTTTATATATATATATATATATAGATATATATAATATATCTTGAATATGTGGTTTAAATCAGATTGGTCAAATTGTGGGAAAGCCTGACTTGGCACCAATGGCATGGGAAAGAAGGTTTGTGATCCCCTTTGGTAACATTCAGCTTTTTCTGGAGGAGTTGGGTCAAAGTAGTGGCAACATGTTTGAAAGATTTGAAATGGATCCTCTTAAATCTGATTTAATTAACCAGGTGCCACACACACACAACTTAATCTCCAATAGAGAGAAATATTTATGGGTTATTCACACCATTACTTGTCAAAGGAATGATTAATGTTCCAGTCATGCCAGCTGATAATTGATGTAAAGGGCGAAGCCCCCTGAATTCACATGCTATGGCCCGTTTGGATGGAGGGGGGAAGGAGGGAGAGTGGAGGGAAGTAGAGTTGAGTTGACTAAAAATAAGCTAATTTTAGGCTACATCTACTATACTCTACTTTACTCCCCCTCCCTCCCCCTTAATCTAAACGGACCATTAATATTCTTAGCCGGTTTTTGGTCCATGAATTTGGAATTAAAAATGGCTGAGTGAAAACAAGCATGACTTCAGTAAACAATGAAGTGATGCTATTTCTCCGTTGTCTGAACCAACTTAGGTACCATACACCTGATCATATTCTGAATGCTGAAATAACTGGGCAGCATTGATCACATTGTCTTGTTGCTTTTACATACTTCAAATTGGAGTGGACCTAATTTGCTTAGTAAATAGCATATTTGTTTGGGCAGTAATTTATTGAATCATTAAGGTGATTAAAATGCCTAAACATATCTAGTCTTTGGTACTCTTCTCACCCTAGACAAAGTACGACTCATACTTATTTTTTTGCCTAAACATACTATAGTGATGTGGTTAATTACTTCTGCATGGTGGGATATCATAATCTTCTAATTTTGTAGATATTATTAAATGTACACTCAGATGAGCAATGTATTTAGTAAGAAATATTATACTCATACATTTTACTGACTTCGAAAGAGAAAACTATGCTTATTAGATAACAATGTTTGATGAATATGAATAAATTAGCTTTTCTGATTTAAATTGAGAACCAAAACTTAAATTGGAGTGGTGATGTTTTGGGGTTGAAAATAATGGGATTATAACTTGAAGTTTGTTAGCCTCTTTTCTCTTTACACACAAGTTCAGAGCAAAATAAAACATGATTTTTGCTAATCAATGTCAACATTTGTAGTTGCGATAAACATATGTATAATTGTTGTTAACTATTCTGTGCATTGGATGAGTTGGCGTCTGGTTTATTATATTGTTAATGTCGAACTGAGTGAAATCACTGTCACATTAATTTATAATTTGTTTTTTCAGTTGTAAATTGGTAGTAATATAACATTTCCCCACAGAAGAGGCTATCTAAATACATAAAGACAAAGACTTCATTCTGAATCTAAAAACAACATAATTTCATCAAAGTAGTAGCAGTGGCATTGAAGTGGCAGAGTTTCTTCCACTTTAACTTCCACCTCTTATGATCATGATACTTCTCACTGCTTCTACTACCTTTAAGGCCACAAAGACAACAGTTTTAACGAAGCTCCTAAAAATCTGAGCTTTGATCTGACCTCTCTTGGGGGGGAGGCTTGTGGTTTTGGAACAAGCAGAAGCCATGGAAGTAAAAGTAGATGCTAATCTACAAAGAAGCAGAGGGGACAAGCAGAGCAAGAAAGCCAAAAGAGCAGGAACTTCAATTACTGAAGAGAAAGAAGCTGAATAGAGTGATAAGAAAGAAGAGGTTGGTGATGTTTTTATAGGAAAGTGCAGAAGAGAAAGAATGAGAGTTGAAGGATGACGAGAAAGAAGAGGTTGGTAATCTACAAAGAAGCAGGGGACAAGCAGAGCAAGAAAGCCAAAAGAACAGGAATTTCGATTACTGAAGAGGAAGAAGAAGCTGAATAAAATGATTAGAAGAAGAGGTTGGTAATGTTTTTATAGGAAAGTGCAGAAGAGAAAGAATGAGAGTTGAAGGATGACAAGAAAGAAGAGGTTGGTAATCTACAAAGAAGGAGGGGACAAGCAGAGCAAGAAAGCCAAAAGAACAGGAACTTTGATTACTGGAGAGGAAGAAGAAGCTGAATAAAATGATAAGAAAGAAGAGGTTGGTAATGTTTTTATAGGAAAGTGCAGAAGAGAAAGAATGAGAGTTGAAGGATGACGAGAAAGAAGAGGTTGGTAATCTACAAAGAAGCAGGGGACAAGCAGAGCAAGAAAGCCAAAAGAACAGGAACTTCGATTGCTGAAGAGGAAGAAGGAGCTGAATAGAATGATAAGAAAGAAGAGGTTGGTAATGTTTTTATAGGAAAGTGCAGAAGAGCAAGAATGAGAGTTGGAGGATAACGAGAAAGAAGAGGTTGGTAATCTACAAAGAAGCAGAGGGGACAAGCAGAGCAAGAAAGCCAAAAGAACAGGAACTTCGATTACTGAAGAGGAAGGAGCTGACTAGAATGATAAGAAAGAAGAGGTTGGTAATGTTTTTATAGGAAAGTGCAGAAGAGCAAGAATGAGAGTTGAAGGATGATGAGAAAGAAGAGGTTGGTAATCTACAAAGAAGCAGGGGACAAGCAGAGCAAGAAAGAGAAAAAAACTGAATAGAATGATGAGAAAGAAGAGGGTTGTAATGTTTTTATAGGAAAGTGCAGAAGAGCAAGAATGAGAGAGTTGAAGGAGCTTGATGGCTTAGAAAGTTTGTGTAAGTTATGGTTGGAGCTAGCGCTATTTATAGATTCTAATTTGATAAAGGCACCACCAATTGCACCATTGGGGTTCCTCTATGAAATATCAAGTTCTCGAAATTTTTCATCAAATTAGGACGTCATCAACCAACAAACCACGCGGTTGTGTATTTTGTATAAACGCGGTTAGTGTGTAATTCCATAAAGGGACAAAATTGTTATATGGGGATTAAAATTTTTTTTTTTGAGAACATATGGGGATTTAAAACTGATAGGGGAAACTTTTGACAAAATGGAATGGAGGGTTTCGTACTTTTGTTGCGGCCCCAAATCATTTTAGGCATTAATTTATTGTCTTAACTACTCTCTAGAGTAGAAAATAAAGGAGACCTAAATGGTTTAAAAGATAAACAAGAGATGTCAACCCATTTCCCACGCCATGTCAACCTTTACAACAACAATCCACTCCCTCCGTAAATTGCCTTTCTTTTTCCTAATTAAAAATAGAAACAAGAAAATAAGAGCCTGTTTGGTTTGAGTTTTTTGATAACTCAATTCTCTGTTTCCATAACTCATAACTCAAAAATGGTGGGACCCATAGCAAAAAGTTTGTTTGGCAAACAATAACTCTGTTTCCATAACTCAATTCTCTGATTTTTGAGTTATGAGTTATGGAAACTGAAAACAACTTTTGGCTGTTTTCAGTTTCCATAACTCATAACTCAATGGCAATATTGTAATTAAACACACATAGGGGACCCACAGCCGCAACTTTTGACCAACTTTTGACTTTTTTTTTTTTTTTTTTCTTGGTTGGCCGTTGGCTGTTTTTTTTTTTTTTTTCTTTTCTTTTCTTTTCTTTTCTTTTCCTGGGTAGGTGTTGGCTGTTTGTTTGTTTTTTTTTTGTTTTTTTTTTCTTTTCTTTTCTTTTCTTTTCCTGGGTTGGCGTTGGCTGTTTGTTTTTTTTTTGTTTTTTTTTTTTTCTTTTCTTTTCTTTTCTTTTCCTGGGTTGGCGTTGGCTGTTTGTTTTTTTTTTTTTTTTTTTTTCTTTTCTTTTCTTTTCCTGGGTTGGCGTTGGCTGTTTTTTTTTTTTTTTTTTTTTTTAATATTAGCTTCGGTGAGTTGGGTACTGGAAAAAAAAAAAAAAAAAAAAAAAAAAAAAAAAAAAAAAAAACAACACTATACCGCTAACAGGTGTGGGACCCATGAATAGTGTGAAAAAATTGAGTGATGAAAATAAAAGTGATGTTGCCAAATGAGTGTGAAAAAATGAGTGATAAGTAATGAGTGATGAGTGATGAGTGATGAGTGATGGAAATTGAGTGACGGAAATTGAGTGATGAAAAATGCTTAATCAAACAGGCCCTAATATTCGCTGAGGTTTTAGAAATTTTTCTACAAGAGCTTAGGCTTGGAAAGCTAAGGACCTGTTTGGTTACTTATGGGTTTGTATTCATTTTCGTTTTTCATTTTTTATACTCATTTTCTCTTCTCAAATCCTATATTCATTTTTTGTTTCCAACTCTTTTTCTGTTTGGCACCATTTTTGGACTAGTTTTTGTTTTTCTCAAATCCCTTTATTTTCTAACAAAACCATTTGTCACTATCACCTGCTAGAAACCGTTGACACAACTTCAAAAATAAACCAAAACCAAAACCCACCAGAACCACCGTCACAATCCAATACCCAGCCTAGATCTCCATTTCGCAAGCCATAATCCCGCCGGAAAAAAACCAAACACAGCCCAGATCTCCACCAGAAATCCCATCAATACAAAAAAATTTCATCAAATCTCAACACAAGAAGAAAAAGGAGAGAGAGAGAGAGAGAGAGAAACTCAGCAAAACATAGCCCACAAACAAAGCCCCAAAAGTAAGCAGCAACCTCAGAAATAGGCCACTAGTAGTGACCATCAGCCATGGGTCTGATCAGATTTCGCTCAAGAGAGAGAGAGAGAGAGAGTGTGTATTTGTTATATTGAGGGGACAAGTCACTGTTGGTGGGCTTCATAAAGTCGGTATTTTTACAAAAATTTTATGTATCCATTTTCACTAAAAATGAAAATGCTCAAAAGTTGTTTTCATTTTCTGTATTCAAACCCAATTTTTTTGATACTGAAAATGAAAATTGAGTACAAATTTGCAAACTAAACCAAATTTTTGTGGTAGATCCCACAAAAAACTAAAAAATGAATACAGAAAACACAAATTTTTTCTTTAAACCAAACAAGCCCTAAAGTCCCGTCACAGGCAAGTAGGCTGACCCTTGTGAAATCTCTTCTTGCGGCAATCCCCTCATACATGGATTCAGATTTTTACTTTCCAAATCAGTAATAAGCTCCAAAATTTATTACTCTAGGAATTTCACTTCCAGAAAAACAGCAAATTCAAATTCCTATAGCCCAACGTCCTAGGCAAATGTATGCAAACCAAAAGATTGTGGTGGTTTTGGAATTAGGAAAATGGAGGATACAAACATGGCACTTTTGGTTAAGTTGGGCTGGTCCAAAGCCTCAAATCAGGACAAAGTTTACGTCAACATTCTTATAGCAAAATACTTGTGTAAGGAAAAAACTTTCCAAAGTTCATTGCTTTGGAAAGGTATCTAGAAAACTAAACCACTAGTGAAGAAATGTGCTTACTATCAAGTTCTTTCAGTTTCTGATACCAACATTAAGGAGGATACTATCAAACATACAAGTTCAAAAGCCCTAGTCCTTTATTTTAACAAGAGCGGAAAAACTTATAGAAAATCAAAATACATGTGAGACTCAAACTCTTGTTTTGGAAAATTACTTGGGATGTTCTCCCCAGGAAAGTAGCGTTGAATCGGAGATGGTCCAAAATGGACCTAAACTGTGTTCTTTGCAATCAACCCTCAAAATCTTAGAGCACCTTTCTTATCCATTGCCCCTTCATAATCACCATCTGGTCTCTCACAGTTTGGAACATCAATGGGTCCTTTTTACCTAGTGATCTTATGAAATGCATTATTTTCCCCTCAAAGTCTGAAGGTCCCAAAGGAAGAATGCAATAAGTTTACCTTGCTTACTACTATACTCTTTGATAATATGTGGAGGATTCAAAACCAAACTACTTTTGTATGTCACATCCATGTACCAAAGAAGGCCACTGAAAAAATAAACAAAACCTATTTTGATCACATTGTTGCATTGTCTGCTTTAAAGTCTCCCGTGGCTACCAAATGGCTTCCTCCTCCTCCAAACTGGGTAAAGATAAACTTTGATGTAGCAATCCCTCACTCTTCCACAATTGTTGTTATCTATAGAAATGAAGTTAGAGAGGATCATTTTGCCCGTTCCTCTCTACTACCTCCCTCTAAGCCTATACAATGTGAAGTTCAGGCAACTATCTTAACCTTGAAGCTTGCAATTCATCGCAAGCTTTGCTTTGTAGTGTTTGAAGGTGATTCTAAAAGTATGATTAAGGCCTTACAGCTTTGCCCCTTTCCTCCAAATTTGTTGTCTCCCTTCCTTCATATTATTAGGTTGTCTTTGAGTTTCCTTATTTGCTGGGACTTTATTTTTGTAAACATAAACATTAAATTTCTGGCACACAATTTGGCTCAATGAGTTGTTCATTGTATTTGGGATAGAGCTTTAACCATCTCTTCTCTCTATGCCTGGGTTTCTTTCCCATAAGAAAGAGATGAGTCTAAGCCCTCTCTCTCTTTCCTTTTAACATATGGAAAATGTTAACTGATGTCCTTAAAGCAATGGTTAATAATTCATTTAAAGAAAATTTTAGTAAGAAAAGAAAAAAATCAATTAATGTTTTGACAACTTTTTCTATTTCCCATAAAAGTGGTATTAAAACTTTCTTAGAATAGATTGTTAACCATTATCTTAAGAATGCCCGTTAGCATAACCCTTAACATATTATTCTTATATTTAACAAAAAGTTATTCCAAACTATCGGGATTTGGGACATTATTGACCATGCACGGGAGATGTTGCCTTGCCAATGTGTTGGGTATAAAATAACAAAATCAAAGGTGGAGTGATGCACAAGCGAGCAAAGATAACCCTAATTTGAACCCAACTAGGATGTCTATAAGATAGTTTGTTTCCAAAGGGTAAGATATATTCCAAATTACAAGGGTAGAAAGCTTGGTTGCTTTCTCCGATGATTGATTAACTCTTTTATGCAGTTTTTGTTATTGTTAGGGTCTTTTATTGTGCATGGCCACCTATTAGCCATTAGAGGGTTGGTCTTGCTATACCTAGATTTGTTTTTGGGAGTCTAACTCAAAATTCAACAATTCAACATTGGTTCAAAGAATACCAATGCTATTGGGGCACTTCTTTAGTCTACAAGAGAAACCAAACCCAAAATTTGATAAGCGAAACATGTGATAAATGAACTTTGATTTGTGTTCAACAATAAGGCAAATATCAAATTTACTTTAGTCCAACAATGAGAAGAGAAAAAAAAAAGTGCATTCAATAGTATGAGACAAATTATTCAAAATATCATACTTCCAACGATAAGATGAAACACAATAACGTCTCAAGTGATAAGTTAGAATTTGGATGACAGAAAAGGTAGACTTCAAATGTTTTGAAGAGAGAGGATCTGTCTACCTGTGCACAACAATGAGTTGTTCAAATTAGCTTATGGTCCATTTAGATTGAGGAGGAGGAAGGGGGAGTAGAGTGGAGTAGAGTAGAATTGGTCTAAAATTAGCACTCTATTCTACTTCCCTCTACTCTCCATCCCTCTCTCCTCAATCTAAATGAGCCCTTATTAACCAACTTAAAGGGAATGAGTCTCCTCAATGATAAGTATTTCCCTCCTTTGAGAATGATATTTAATGAGGTATGGAAGAATATTTTCTTAGAACAAGAATATTTTCTTAGAACAAAATTTAACTACAAAATTGGTTGTAGTCTTAAGCTACAAAGTTAGTTGTAGCCTTAAACTACAACTTTACTTAATATCTTTTTATTGAAGGTGAATTTTGACAAACCCACCATTGGATTACATCTTCTTCTTATATCCTCTATGTTTGTAAAATTTCTAAAAAATTAAAGATTAACAGTTATGTCAACAATAAATTATTTAAATTGCAAGTTTTTATAGTTTAAAATTATGTATAAAATATAAACTTATAGATCATATAGTAAATAATATCTGATTGACACAAAATTTGACATGTGTATTAAGAACGTAAAGAACATGCAATTCAACAATTAGATTTTCAAAATATACAGTTACATTTATTTTGTTGAGTAAAGTTATAATCTTAGACTACAACCAATTTTATAACTAAACTTTGTCAATTTTCTTATGTAATTGAGTTTGGATGGTGATAGTGATAGTGATAGCGAGGAATGAATTTCTTAGTGAGAAGGATAAGGTCTCTCTCCAAACTAGTTTAGAAAGAAATTTTTTAAACTCCTTCTTTATTTTGTTATTGGATGTGAATTTTGAAAACTTAACCGTTGGATTATTACATATTCTTTATGTTCTTAACATACACATCAAATTTCATTCAATTCGGATGTAATTTATTATTTTATCAATAAACTTATTTTT
Source organism: Quercus wislizeni (assembly GCA_023055345.1). Lineage (NCBI taxonomy): Eukaryota > Viridiplantae > Streptophyta > Magnoliopsida > Fagales > Fagaceae > Quercus > Quercus wislizeni. The sequence goes on from JALGQJ010000004.1 coordinate 32,160,788, forward strand.
TATGCATAAGTTTAGATTACAAAAACTTAAAATTTAAACATTAGATTGATGACATAGATATTGATCTTTGCAATAACTTTAAAAGTATATATTGTTTTGGTCTAAAAGAGGTAAGGAAGAAAGATTTAAGTCACTTGATCATCTTCGCTAAAAGATATAGACTGTCCTGATTGTTAGAGCTAGTGTTTACAATTTAGTCTTACATAATGCTAAATGTTTGATTTTACAAGAGAGAGATGGCAGCCAGTTTGCTTAAAACCATTTTATTTTCTATTAATTACAAGCATGAAGTAATTATATACTCTTCATAGTTTAATTACATATTATGAAACATAAATTGGGCATTTGGGCAATTGGGCAATTGACAAATTCAATACGGATGCTTTAATCTTTGTCATTTTATTTATTCAGTCCCCGTATATAATTTTGTGGCCAAAACTAAAAGCTAAATATGAGCAACCTAGTCAAAAACACCACCTGCATGTGTTTTGATTTGAGTTCATACTACACATTCGTAGCAACTTTTTTTTTTTTTTTGAGCCCCATTCGTAGCAACTTCGATCTAATTAAGTCAAGCAAATGAAATGCCGGTCACAAAGGGATAGTGGGTCGGATATACAGACGCTACCAATAACTTGCTACTTGTAACATACTGCAAAACGACATTCCTTAGTACCAATCAACCTATTTGTCCTTGAATAACGTTATTAAATTAATGCATGATGTGACACTTAGATAACAAAAAAACCTTAATTTTCCAATTCGTATCATATCTATCAAAACAAGAGAGTGCTGATTAGGTTCTTAATTTCCGATTTGACGGTTGTCTCACATAGATAACATTTAATGTTAACTGGAGAGGTTTAGGTCGAAAGTAGCATAAATGTGCACTAGCAAGCGTAAGTGCCTGTTCAGAGACTCTTTAAATTTTTGATAAAAGTTAATAATTTGTAGTTATTATAATTTAGAATTACTATATTTTTTTAAATCATAAAATAGCTAGAGATGTGATGAAAAATTATTTCATCCACAAATTCATAATACTCATCACATCTCTAGGTATTTTATTATTGGAAAAATGTAGTAATTCCAAATTATAATTGATGCAAATTACTAAGCTTTACCAAAAAATTGAAGAGTCATGCGCGTACTCAGAGACTAGTTTCTATTATGGAAAATTAGAATTTACTTACATGTAGTTTGACTAAAATTTAAGTTGCCTACATATGGTTTAAAATTTGACACTTTACCCACCTGAGGTTTGACCAAAATTTAAGTTGCCTACCTATGGTTTGAAATTCTATGATGCAAGTGTTCCTATGGATAGTTTTTGATCTTATTTGATCTTGTATTTTTATGTTTTTTTGTGTTTTTGGAGGAGATAGACATAAAAGTGGAGCAAAATTACATATTTAGGTTTGTTTTTAACAGATATGAGTTATAGAAATCTAACTAAACTAACCTCAAGTGGGTAAAGTATCAAATTTCAAATCATAGGAAAGCAACTTAAATTTCAGCCAAACTATAAGTAGGTAAATTGTAATTTGTCATTAAAAAAAAAAAAACACTTTTGTATGATCTACTTTTTTTTTCCCCTCTTTCAAATTAAGTTTTTTTTTTTGAGAAGTGCCTTCACGTTAAGTTGGTTTTTTTTTTCTTTTTTTTTTTTTTTATGGGAAAAAACCCTTATCCCTCTTTTTTTTTTTTTTATAATTATTATCCTTATCCCATCATCTCATGCAATTTTTATTTTTTATTTTAATGAGATTATCCAATATAGTTAAAAGAATATTCAGTTACCCACCAACATTTCTCACTTATCTAAGTTTAAAAAAATTTCAAATGCCTACCAAAAGAAAGTACAGGAAAGGTTCATGATTGTCAATTAATTTTTTTTAATGAGATTTATCTTCTTTTTTTTTTTAATCTTAAAAGGTAGCCACTTAGTCATAAAATGTAGCCATTAAGTACACATCCATAACAAAAGTTTCAAATGCCTAAAAAAAATTAAATAGTTTTAATTTAAATAATTTAATAAGATTGTGATTGTGGGAAGTCTCTCATATGAGAAATAATATCATTTAATTTTTAAAATGTATTTTCTTGAAAAAAAAAATGAAAAGAAGTTGTAGTGAAAGGCACGAAAATTGTTAGGGATAATTAATTAATTTCATATGGAAGAGATGTGATTGAGAAAAATAAAGCTAAACTGTAGGAGTTTCAATGAATGCTATTATGTACATTAATATTCCAAAAAAAAAATAAATTGAATCCAACATATAATTACACTAATTGATAAATATAAGCATAGGTAGGATAAATATTTTTTCTTATATACAAAAAAGAGTCATTAACAACCACTTGATAGATGACCACCACTTTATGTGAGCTTGGAAGCATACAATAATTTTTGTGAAGTGTCTCACCCAAACTCATCCAATGTGCCCACTATGCAATTCAACAAAATTGTTGATATGTCACCCTAAAAAAAAGACCCCAAAAAAAAAAAAAAAAATAGAGTAAGGATTAAATATAAGTACTTTCTCTAAGTAATCTATAAACGTATTAATTATATTGCAATCTTATCCAAACTGAACAATTTGTCAAGTTTAATACTATTTTTTTCATTGATTAAGATTGCAATATAATTAATATGTTAATCTTTTTTGGTTAATAGTAGAGTAACACAGTTTGATACTTATCCAAATTGCACAGTTTTTTTTTTTTTTTTTTTTTAAACAAAGTTTTTCGTACTATAATATTGTAATCAAAGATTTTAAAAATAAAAAAAAACAAAGTTCTATGTACTGCAATATTATAAGTATTCCAATTTTTTATGGTAATGAGTAAGCTTTAACCCAGAAACGCATATCATACAGAAAATATATATATATATATATATATATATATATATATATATATATATATAAAGATAATGATAAGGAAATATGAAAATAAAGAAAATCACTTCAAAGTCCATATAATTAGAATAAGGATTAACGAAAGTAACCTTAGAATAAGGATTAACAAAAGAAACATACCCAAATTCAACAAAAACCAACTACAAATAGCGTAATCCTTAATAAATTTTACAAATGGTCGGCGATGGTGATTAAAAAAAAGTGTTAGAAGACTATTTATTTCTTTATTAAAAAAGAAAAAGGAAATGAGCTATGTACATTACGATACCATTGAGATAGAAAAGCTTCTTTTTTTTTGTGTGAGCAGGAACAATTAGAAAAGATCTTTTGTTTTTGTAAGTAGAGTTTCTTTTTCCTGTATCTATTTCTATAGAGACTGAAACTTTAGTGACCCTGATCAAGAAAAATAGAAATTATTGCTGTGGGGGCCTTTTTCTGGCAGGATTGGGCTGCCTCCTGCGGTAATGGGCTGGGCTGCCTCCTGCGATGATGGGCCCTAATGTTTTTGAGTAAGGGAGCTGGGGCCGGTCCAATTGTAACTCAACTTGGGCCGGTTTGTGCACAAACTTATGCCACGCCTGCTAGGAGCAAGTTTTTCGGCAAGCAGAATCGTAGTAGACAAGCTGTGACAGGCTAGACTGTTGTAGACAAGTTATGGCAGGCTAGACTGTTGCAGACAAGTTATGGCAGACAGATAATATAATGACTAAAAAACAGAGTATTCCGTCTACTTAAACAGGTTACTTATGTAACTAAGAAAAAATAAAGAAAGTAACACTGATTAATTTGAATAAGCAGAAAATTAGGTTATAAGCTTCGTCTGCCGTAGTAAATCCAAAGAGGGGAGAACGCCTCTTCTCAATGCGAATAATCCCCCAGGAAGAATCCTGTTATGGGAATTAATGGCTTTGAGGGAGTCGGCCCTGAATGGTTATAGTCTCACTGAGAAAGTTCTCGTTTGCGTTCTTAGGAGAAAGGTGAGATTTTTGAAGGGGGAGAGAGGGGAACCGATCTATTGGTGCATGCTCTTTCGAACTAACTCTCTCCTTTCTTTCTTAGTTTTCTTTCCTTTTCTCTCTGTTTTTGTTCTAATCTTTTTTCTTCTCCTCTTACTCTGTTTCTCTTTTCACGTTGTGAAAAATCCTCTGTTTTTCGATCCCCTTTACAAGGCACGGCAAGGGCCTCTTTATAGTGCCTGCCGTGGCTAGTGTTTTACCGTCTTGCCCCTTAACCACCTTTGTCTGGTCTGGGTGTACCTACCGACCATACTGTGCGACACAAAACCCCTGCCAGACAGAGGCGGACTCGTTTTTGTCCCTCTGTGCGTCGCGGCCTTTCCTGCCACGATGTTAATCTTTTCTTTCCTCACACTCAGAGCATGCACTCAACGGTTCCCTCTCAAATTGCTTTTTTTGGGTGGTCTATCATCCCAGCAGGACGTACCTCCCAAAAGAGGCTTGAGTAGGGGCCGAAAATAGATCTTTTCCCCTCTCCCCACCACCAAACCACACCCCCCTTTACCTCTTACCTCTGGCCCATGGCCCCACCATGTCCTGTATTGGCTGGGTACAGGCTGGTGGCGCCTAGGCTTTGCGCGTGCTTCCCTGTCAAATTTTTCCAAGAGTCTGCCTGCTGCTCATGTGTCTGCCGTAACCTGGAGACTCTTCGTCTGCGTTTCCTGGCCTTTCATGCGGGCTTTCTTTTGGTCCTTCTCTCCAATCAGAAGCTGGGCTTCGTATGATGATGGGCTTTATATTTCTTTGGCCCACCTTTGGTTTTCTTTGCTGCCTGCCGCGTTGGCTTGTAATTCCTGCCGTGATGACTCAATCCTGCTGGGCCCCTTTTGGGCCGGCCATTTTATTCCTTTTCTCAGTGGCCTATCATAGGCACTGTTTTGTTTCTTTTTTACTCATGGGCTCCTATGTCCCTTTGTTTTCTTCTTTTGGGCATCCACGGCCCGTTTGCTAATTCTTTTGGGCTTCCTCGGCCTGTTTGCTAATTCCACACTCCCATGGGCTTTGTTACTAACTTCATTGGGTTTCCCCGGCCCAATAACCTTATCCTTATCTTTGGGTTTTATGGGCCTACCATAAATCCCTTACTTTCTTAGTTTACATTACCTTGGGCCTGCAGCGACCCTTTCTCACTTTTCTAACTCATATTCTGCCCATGGGATGCTATATCTTTCTTTCCTGGCTTCTTTGAGCCCGTTTGCCTTTTCAAGGCCCGTATACATTGTTGGGCTAGTGACCCATTATTCCTGCCGCTTGGGCCTAATGGTCTTTTTTAACTATTCATACAATCAATTTCTTGTGGCCCTCATCATTGGGCTTTTCTTTCCACTGGGCTTCCACAAATGGCCCTCAACAATCGCAAAGAATGAAAGAATACATATCATGTGAAATATTTATGCAAAATTCAAATATTAGTTATATTCATTGAAAAATACATACCTCCTTCACTGTACCCCTCTTTACACTTTCAAGGTGCTTTCTACAATTGTAAAAATCAATTTTATTTGTAATCTGGAGGTGCTGTACCCCTCTTCAACATTAAAGGTACTTTCCACAATCGTAAAAAATAAAAAAAATAAAAAATAAAAAAAAGAAAAGAAAAGAAAAGAATTTTATATGTAATCTAGAGGTAGGGGTAAGTGTAGGGACTGGATTTGTGCACTATTCCTAAGGGATATATGAATTCAAGCCCATTAAGCCCTATACAATAAATTTGTAGAGGATGGGTAGAAGAACTGGGCTTTAATGAGTGTAACAACAGTTGAAGATGATTTAAAGAATGAATAAGCAAAACAAATATAGACCTGAGCAAGTAATTCAATCCTCGACAATGATCCAAGGAGTTTCAACTTGTTATTTCTTGAGTAACAATGAAAATGGTTACAAAGCTGGTTCAGATTGCTATGGTGTTTTCTCTAGTAAAAAATCTCTGATCCATTTCTCAAAGCTCCTTCTTCCTTATATAATACTTTCTTCCTTCATCTCCACCATACACGTGCAGGCCAGATCCGTCGTTTGTTGGTCTCTGTCACATCAACCTCCCCCCAAAGCTCTTAGGTAGTAGCTGTGAGTCTAAAAAGTCACTGCTCAGGCATCATTTCCATATTAATGCGGCCAGGTTGTTAGTTGTGGAGCATTTAATGTGGAGGCAGTAGCTTTTCCTGGAATTGCTCTACTGCCATGCTCCAGGGTGCTCATTCGTTGTACTTGTCTTTGTAGTGCTCTGGAAGGCTGTCTTTGTCGATAAATCACTGTTCTTCCACCTCGGCCTTGGCTGGCCGAGGACAAGGTTGTCCTCAGTGGCTTCTTGGGCTATCGTGATCATTGATGCCTTCTTCGTATGCGATTAAGAGTCTTGGCATGGGCCTCAGGCCCAGTACAAAAGGTGGATGTAGATTGCTGGGTTTTATGACCCCACAGTAAGTATTGTGATTTTGGTTAACTGCTTTGTAGTGGGCTGATTGAATAACCGATCAAGTAATGGCTGATAGTGGGGAGAAATTAGTGGAATGGTAAAATTTGTAGCTAAAATTGAGGAGTTTTTAATTTGGATGATAACTTAGCTAAAAGGTGGATGTAGATTGCTAGGCTTTATGACCCCACAGTAAGTATTGTGATTTTGGTTAACTGCTTTGTAGTGGGCTGATTGAATAACCGATCAAGTAATGGCTAATAGTGGGGAGAAATTAGTGGAATGGTAAAATTTGTAGCTAAAATTGAGGAGTTTTTAATTTGGATGATAACTTAGAAACTTGAAATATATGTTTAACCAAAAAAAAAATAAATAAATGCTTAATGATAAGGGGGAAATTTAAAATTGCTGGTAGAAGTTGTGTGTCACTAAAATGTGTGTACGGCTTTTTTTTTTTGGCAATAACGGCAGATGTGTGTGTGTTTTTTTTTATCAGTATGGCATATGTGTTTTTACAAAGAAACTTGTGTTTGTTTTAATTTTAATTTTTTCTATAAATGGATAAAGCAATTTGAAAACCATCAAGAGAGTAGTCTTGTTTTGTAAGCAATGTTTTAGTGGGAGTTAAATAAGCATTTTTACCAAGTTTTGCCCCTACTTAAACATAGGCTGTAGGGGTATTTTACTTTTTTTTTTTTTTTTTTTTTTTAAATCTGGTCCAAATAGGGGAAGCCCTTAAATAGTAGTATAAATACTTGAGTTTGAACCTTGATTACGTATTGCATGACATTGCCATCTAGCAAATATAGGGTTTTTTTTTTTTTTTTTTTTTTTTTTTAAGCTTAATAATACTGTTTTGTAAAATATTTGACATAATAGAATCGTTGTTCTAATTAGTTCCAAAAGCCTCATGATATCCATAAGATTCTGCAAGGATAATTTGGTCTTTTGTGTTCAAAACACTGCAAGGATCATTGTTTTATTAATGCTTGAATATGATTGGGTGATCCATGATCGTATCATAGGCATGCATGCTTAGGATAATCCAAGATTAAATTTAGTTGGTCACCAAAAAGAATAGTTAGATTATAATTGAAAGATAAAATCATATTGGTTGACTGGTTGTTTAATCTATATCTATATATTACTAAAAGCTAAAGCGTAACATTTAATGTTGCTACGCTCAGGTTGAGCCACATCAGCAGCCATGTAATTACCATTTTTTTTTTCCTGAATTTGTCCTACAATTTAAAAAATAGTTTTTCTAAATTTAAAAATCCTAATAAAAAGAAAATAATTCCAACCCTATCTCTTTCATGATTACAATTTTAGAAATTCCCAACCCTATCTCTTTCATGGTTACAATTTCAGACGACAAACCTTTGTATTCCACAGTTACAATTTCAAATAGCAACTCTTTTTGTTCAATGGTTACAATCTCAAATGGCAACCCCTCAGCCTCCTAATTCCAAATTTTGGCTTTCTAACTCCATCTCTTCCTCTCCTCACATTGTATTAAAACTGAAAAATATATATCTATCTATATATAATATAAAATGCCACTCCTTATTGTTTGCAATTCAGTATTGTTACTGACAATCCAATATCACTTTTCTTCTAATGCATGCATAAGTTTAGTTTCCACGTATAATATATTTTAGATTGTGTTTGGCAGGGAATGATGAAAAATTAGCTGTTTGCAAGGATCGTGGAGCTAATGTTTGGATCAATTACAAGATGGAGGATTTTGTTAAAAGGGTGAAGGAAGAATTTGGTGGAAAATGTATTTTCTCTAATATTAAAACCTCACTTTTATTCAACTACGGATTAGTGAAACTATATAATATGATTATTATTTTGTTAAGTGGGCATTTTCATAGCGATGTTTTTGTTATTGTCAAGGAAGTTAGTAAGTTATTTCCTTTTTCAAGGCATATAAGCTGCACTTTTGGGAGTATCTAGGGTACCATGGAAAGGAAAGAACACTGCTAAGGGCCTGAACAACTTTTTATTGCTCTTTGGGACCATGTTTAACTTTGCCTTGAGGTGAAAAATGAGACTACATCATACAAAAATACAATCCCTCTGCAGAATGTACAGCAATATAGAGATACAACCATATACAGTAATGAAGATTTCCATCCGTGAGAAGTGGAAGCATGCAAGCATGAATAAATTAATTTTGTTTTTATTTTTATGTGAGTTTTGTTGTTATATTATTGCAATTTTAATGTGGAAATTGTTATATGAACCTATGAAATAATCATCAAGTTACTACTAACCTTGATTTATTCATGTATACTCTATAGATAACATATATAATATTATATCATGTTAATATGAAATTAATTAACATTTTTTGATTTATTAGTACTTAATAAAGAAAACAAATATGTATAATATATTAAAATAAAATTGCCAAACTTTCCCTTGCAAAGCACGGGTTAACAACTAGTTATAGTAAATATAAAAGCACTTGATAATTCCATGTTGATAATGTTGTCTTTTTAATTAAAATTCTAAATAATTGTATTTATCTAGTTGAATAATACATTTACTATTTTGTTTGATTAATTAAATTGGCACCCTCCTCCCCATTCTTGGGGTGGTTATACGCCAACTTTTGTGGGGATGTTATGGCTGCATTAAGTCGGAGGATCACTTTCCACCATAATGTCGAAACAATCAAGGCGCTAGCGCTTAGGACTTAGGAGAGTAGTGTCCAAGTACAAAAGATTATACTCATACATTTTACTTACTTTGAAAGAGATAGAACTATACTTATTAAATAATAGTGTCAGATGTTGTATATGACTAAGTGTGCGTTTGTTTGCACTTTTAGGAGCTGAAAACGCCCATATTACAAAAAGCTGAAGAAAAATTGCATTTGGCACAGCCCAAAACGCAACTTTTTGATAAAAGTTGCGTTTTGGGCCCAGGCAAAAAATGCGTTCAAAACGCGCAATATTTATGGACCGCAGGAGGTCCATAAATCAAAACACGCATGTGCGTTTGAACTGTTACCGTTGGGCTGATGGTGAATTACAAAAATACCCATAAAAATTCCAGTTCTCTCACGCCTGAAGCCTCACACCCCTCATCTCATCTCTCTGCTCTCCCTTTGCACGAAGCTCCTCTCATGCCTCCCATCTCAAGCATAATCAAAATACAAACTCAAAAAAATAATCTTAAAATTAATCAAACCACAACAATAAAAGCAAAAAAATTCTTGCTCTCATAAAACTGAAATAATTTAAACAACAAATCTAAAATCAAAACAACAACAACAGCAGATCAAGAACAGAAAAAAAAAAAAAAAAAATTAGAACAACAATAAATGATCAAGAAAAAATATTAGAATGAGGAAAAAATGAGAGAGTTGGAGAGCTTCTGGAATCAAGTGGAAGTAAAGGAAAAAAAAAAGAAGAAAGAATGAGGGAGCTTCTGGAAAGTGGAAGTAAAGAAAAAGAAAAATGAAAGGATGTACTAATGGACAATGATATACGTGTGTGGTGGACAAAATGCAAGAGAAAAAATAAAGAAAAAAGAAAAAGAAAAAGGAAACGTATGGATGAAAGAAAAGCAAAGAATTAGAAATCACAATTTAAAAATATTACCACAATATTTTCACAATAAATTTTAAGTAATTAGCTAATATTGGTGAGTAAAAATATAATTTCAATGGTGGGTTCAAATTAAAACTAGTAACAACTTTCCATATAAGATTTTGTTATGATTCTTGTGAAAGTATTGCAAAAAATATTATGGATGTAACAATTTTTGTTGAAAAATATAATTGTTGAGAATGAATAGAAAAAGAAAAAATAAATATTAAAAAAGAATAAATTTGATTACAAAATAAAAATTAAAAAAGTGGGTAGGCAAAAGATAAATGTCACTGTTGATTGTCCAAACAGTACAAAAATTTGTCTAACTTGCTGGAGATGCTCTTATATATATGTTGTCCTTTTTGGTAATTTATCCCTCAAATTGCCACTTTTATAAGTACTAGCCAAACACTCAGTTTTTTCAAAAAGCACTTTTTAACAGCTTTTACCAAGCACTCAGCTTTTTGAAAATACACTTTTTCATTATGCACTTTTTGAAAACTCCATTTTTTCATTATGCACTTTTGTGAAAAGCTGAACCAAACTCACCCTAAATTGGCTTTCTAAATTCATGTCAATAACCAATATTTAAATTGAAGATATGGTGGGATACTAAGTACAAGATAGTTTCTATTGGAGTGGAGATGTTTTGGGGTTTGAAATTTCTTAGCCCAGTTTCTCTTTTACGCAAACAAGTTTAAAGCAAAATAAAATAGGATTTATACTAATCAATGTCAACATTTGTAGTTGCAATAAACATATCTGCAATTTTTGTTGAACATTGGATGGATTGGAGTCTAGTTTATTATAGGGATAAAACCTATTTTCGTCCCTACATTTTCACGCGATTCCCACTTTGGTCCCTAACTTTTTTTTTCACCGCTTTTAGTCCCTATCCTGGAAAATGCATCTCGTTTTTGTCCCTACTGTTACATCAGAGACGGAATTCGCACAGCTGACAAATAGAAAAAATTAAAAATATTAAAATAATGCTCACTGTATCCATGTGGCGTGGCTTTCCACGTCAACCTCTAAATTAAGAAAATTAATTTATTAATTCTAACTAATTAAAAAAATTAAAAACAGAAATAAAAACCAAAACCAGCAAATTTAAAACCCAGCAAGAACAAGATCAACAAAACACAAACCCAAAAAATTAAATTTAAACCCATATTCAAACCCATATTTCAAACCCTACACCACCAAAACATCAAACACAAAAATCAAATCCAGATTTTCGGCCACCAAACTCAAAACTCAAAACCCAAATTTTCTTATACTTTATGAGAAACCAAACACAAACCTTAGATCCAAACCTTAGAGTTGAAACCAAACCACCTCCAACCTAAGATTCAAAACTATCAAACCCAAACGAAATCAACCTCACCTGACAACAAAAACATCTCCTGCTCGTGTTTGCCTGGGATGTGGATTTGCATGGAGGTGATTTCATGGTGGAGATCGTGGGTCTTGGGTTTTGGGTCTTTGGTCATGGAAATTGTTTTGTAGATCGGTGGCTTTGGGTTTCTTGCTCATTCTTTGTACGAAACTCATCGAAGAAGAAGAATCGTAGCGTTGTTGTTGTTGTTGTTCTTCGTCTTCGTCTTTGTGAAGCTCTCTCAGGCTCTGCGTTCTTCGCCATCTCCTCCCACTCCGCCTGTACCAGCGTCAAGGTAGACCGAGAATTGGTGCGGCGTGATATTCTGATCTTCTGGCTCAAAATCGATTGGAAGCCCTTGAATTGCAACGACGGGTAAACAAACACGCTTCCGATCTTCTGATGTCAGTGTGGGAGTGATGTAGCCGTGGGTAGGGTGGATTCCAGAGTGTTTTGTGGTGTGGAGGTTTGAAATATGGGTTTGAATTTAATTTTTTGGGTTTTAAATTTGCTGGGTTTGTGTTTTGTTGATCTTGTTTTTGCTGGGTTTTAAATTTGTTGTTCTTAGGTTTGGTTTTTATTTCTGTTTTTAATTTTTTTTATTTAGTTAAAATTAATAAATTAATTTTTTTTAATTTAGAGGCTGACGTGAAAAGCCACGTGGACACAATGGGCATTATTTTAATATTTTTAATTTTTTCCGTTTGTCAGCTGTGCGAATTCCGTCTTTGATGTAACGGCAGGGACAAAAACGAGACGCGTTTTCCAGGATAGGGACTAAAAGCGGAGAAAAAAAAAGTTAGGGACCAAAGTGGGAATCGCGTGAAAATGTAGGGACGAAAATATGTTTTATCCCTTTATTATATTGTTAACATCGAACCGAGTGAAATCAGTCACATCAATTTATAATATATAATTTGTTTTTTCAGTAATAAATTGGCAGTAATATAACATTTCACTACAGAAAAGGGTATTGAAATACATATTGACAAACACTTGGTTCTGAATCTAAAAGCAACATAATTTCATCATAGTAGCAGTGGCGTTGAAGAGGCAGAGTTTTTCTTCCACTTTAACTTCCACCTGTGAATTTATGATACTTCTCACTGCTTCTACTATCCTTAAGGCCACAAAGACAATAGTGTTAACGAAGATCCTAAAAATCTGAGCTTTGATCTGACCTCTCTTGGGGGGGAGGCTTGTGGTTTTGGAACAAGCAGAAGCCATAAAAATAAAAGAACAGGAAAAGGGGCAAGGATGAGAGAGTTGAAGGAGCTTGATGTGAAGATCTAGCTTACATGAAAGTTTAAGTAGTGCGTAGTACTAGTGGAGGATTTTGGGGGCTATTTATAGGCACCCCACCAAGTGCAGTTGTAATTACTAACTTGTGCCATGTGGCAGTGGGTTGCGTCTTTCAAATATTTCCTAATTTTCTAGAATCCAACGGCATGTTATCAAAAACAAAGCAAAAATGACTCCTGACGCGATTTTGACACAAAAGTCGGGACGCGGTTTTGTATTTGCCATGTGTATTATTTCCCATATCAAGTTTCGGGTTGGACAGGGGGACTCATAGTAATAGTAACACAAAATATGATGTCCATAAGATATATATAGCCGCTTTTCAAAGCCTAAATTAATAAGACAAATTCTTATCTGGAATACAGAGTGGAAAGTTTGGATTTCTCATCTAATTGTTTTACTCTTATAAGTCTTCTTAAGTCAATCTACCTATCCAAACTGCATGTATGTTACTCATGGTAGTAAAGAATATATTTTTCAAAAATTCTAGGACGGTGTAAAAACCTAACTTTTGCCATATTAATCCACTTGACAAATTGTGAGTGATAGAAAAAAATTGTAAGCCTATATGAAAGCAAAAGACAACCAGTAATTTGATATAACAAGTTAAAGCTTCTGTTGTACCAATTGTATGTAGTCAATACCCTTTTATTTTCTATCAATTTATTTTGTTCTAGTTTCTAGCATATGCTTGATTATTCTTCGTGCATTAGTTATATATTATAAAACATATATTGAGTGTGAAAAATTATGCAATATTTTGAGAGTATAATATTGATTTGCTCCTTACTATTACATAAATAATGGATCTTCTCATAATTTAAAAAAAAAAAAAAAAACTTTATAATATTAGAGGAGGGAAAAAATCATTATTATATTTCTAAAATATTGTATAATTATATCATTGTACATTTTTGTTCAGCCCCATTTATAACTTAATGCCCAAAAGCCAAATATGATTAACCTAGTGATTCACTTGCAAAAATACTTTGTTATCCTTCACATTTGCAACAACTTCATTGTTTCCAATAGGGGTGTGCATGGATTAGGTTGGGTTGGGCTAAGGGGATTTTTCAACCCAACCCACCATTGTGAGTTAAAAAAAATCCAACCACCCATCACAGAGGTCCAACCTAACTAACCCAATCCACATGCATTGAGTTGAACTCATGGGTTGGACAACTTTTTTTTTTTTTTTTTGTAATTACCATTACTATTATTAATAGAGTTGATAAATAAAATTTACATGAACAATATCCTAAGTTCCTAACTCAGTTATAAAAAATATATATCTAACTGAGTTGATAAACAAAATATACATGAAATAGTATCCTAAGCTCCTTACTCGATTATAAACGAAATATATCTAATTGAGTTGATAAACAAAATATACATAAACTAGCATCCTAAGTTCCTAACTCAATTATGAACAAAATATATCCAATTGAGTTGATAAACAAAATATACATGAACTAGTTCTATGAGTCACATGGATTTCAAAAGAGTTCTATCCTAATCCCACTAAGAACCAAAATATCCACGCTATCCAAAATTCCAACTAATCATCCTCTTCAAGCATTCACATCAAAGATGTGAAAAATGCTAAAAGCTAAATTTAGCGTCTCATTCCACAAAAATCACACCACAGCAAATCTGCTATACTCAAAATATTTAGCATCTCAATTACAGTAGATTGTCATTTATAACAATCTACTATAGCTCAAATCTTATAAAAAAATAGTTCTTTATTACTACTCTCTAACTATTCATTCACTTTTCCTCATTCTTTTTCTCTCACCAACTCACTTTTTTCTCTCTTTTCTTCTTTCTTTCCTTGTGTTGTTTCACCAACCTTTCTCCATGAGGTTTGATTTTTCCTTGATTTGTTTCAGGATTGGGTAGTTTTTTTCATGATAATCACTTGATTTGGCACGAGTTTCGCACGAGTTTCCAATTTTAGGTTCAATCTTTGAGGGACCATGCTAAAGCCTACTTCATTTGGCATGGGTTTTTGGCTGGAGGGGGACAACGAAGGGTACGTGCCGGAGTGTGCTGTGGTTGATTTTGGGTCACGGTGGTAGTGTTGGTGTTGTGGTGGATTGTTTGGGTTTTATTTTTGGAGGTGGTTTGTGATTGTGATGATGGTTGTTTTGCCTGGTGGTGTTGGTCTATTTTAATGGGTTCTGTGGTGAGTTGTTGATGATGGTGGTTGTTGTGGTGGGGGTTTTGTTTTGGGTTTTTTTTGGTGGTATGTTGTGGCTGTCACGGTGGTGCTAGAGGTGGTGAATGTGGCTGACGGTTGGTTGCTATGAATTTATGTGGGAAATTTTTATTTTATTTTAATAAGCTAACTATATTATTTTAATGGGTTGAATGTAAAAATAGAACCCTTGATATTGGGTGTATTGTAAAGTGAGTTGTTAAAATGGATAAAATGGCTTTTTGAGTTGCTAAATGCTAAAATTTTTAAGAGTCTTGATGGGAATGCTCTTCCACTATTATGGTGCCTTGAGATGCATTCCAACTAATCTTCCTCTTCCATTGTGATTGTGCTTTGGATGCAAACTCTGAGGCAAAACCCAAAAAAAAAAAATACAGAATAAATTATACAATGGAATTTCAAAATCCAAAAGGCTTATATAACAATTAAAAATTATAATTATAAAAAATTACTTTGTTGAAAAATTACCCAACTCAAGACCCTCATAGGATTCAACTTCATCAATCGATGCTCGAAGATCAATTATATCAGTAGCTCTTAACCAATTCTAAGCATAGATCAACATTTTTTCTATATTTTGCAACAAAGAGCTTCAAAAGGGATCCAACACACGACCACCAATATTAAACGCTGACTTAGAAGCAATTGTAGAGAGAGGCTAACAAATCACGAGCTACTTTTGAGAGAATCTGATATTTTGAGGAATTCACCTTCCACCAATTCTAAATATAAAAATTAAGAGAATCTTCTTCCACTCCATCAACCAAATATCTATCCACCTCTGATTTGCTTTCCAAACTATCTTCCTATGCCAAATGCATCTTATAAATAGATTTCACCATTGCATGCGGATCTTGCTCAGGTTTAATCTCAACATTGTTTGAAGAAGAGTCATATTGACCTTGCCCATTTGAATACTTATCACAAACACAATAGTGTTCACACATATGAATAAGGGCCCTATATTCCATTTGATAAAAACCAAAACTTTACAAACCTCAACTTCTACCTTGGATCAAGCACAATAGCAACAACCAACATCAAATTAAGTTCCTCAATGTCCCCCCAATACTTATCAAATTTCTCATGCATATCCCTTGCCATCATACTCAAAAGAGGATCTTCACTTTCATGCAAGTTTGTCAATTCAGTCTTCATCACACAAAGTTCATGAAAAAATACCTTAGATGTGATGTATAAAGAACCAGAAAATCGTAATGTAACTTCAAAAAACAACTTCAAAAATTTCACAAACACCTTCACATTATCTCAATCCTCAAAACCAAGTGGTCCTAATATTATTTTCCCACTTCCATCATCCAAGAAGTAAAAAACAATTGTGCTAATCATCCCAAAAGTAACGAATAATTGTGCACAAGGACAAACCTAGGATTTCAAGCTAGAGGGGGCCAGAGTATAAGAAGAAAAAAAAACTCCAAATAGGCACCCATATAGTACTAACAAATTATAAATACACAAAATTGTTGTTTCTTAATACATTATGATGCAATCATCTACCAACAAAGATAAAAAAAATAATAAAAATAAAAATAAAAATAAAAATAAAAAACAAAAACAAAATAATGTTTTTTTTTTTAATATTAGATTGCTAGGATTTTTTTTTTTTTTTTGAAGTTAGAGCATTCACAATAGTATTAAAATTTTTAGCTTTTAGCACCTCAAAAAACTAATTTATTTATTTTACCATCTCACTTTATAATACACCCAACATCAAATGTTCTATTTTTTTACCACTTCATTTAAAATATTACAAACAACTCATTAAAATAATAAAGGAAGAGAGAGAATTTGATTTTTTTTTTAATTAAAGGTAGAGAGATAATTTTTAAAAAATATTGTATTTTATTTTTAACAACTTACTATAGTCAATTGGTATTTATACCAGTCTACTGTAGTCGCAAAAAATTTAGTTTTAGCTTATCCAATAACACATGGTTTTTTTTTTTTTTTTTCTATTCTTTGGTGGTTATATATATATATATATATATATATATATATATATATATATATATATATATATATATATATATATATCCAAAAGGGGGTAAGTTACAGACAATGCGGAAATATACAAAAGAGAGGGCCGACTGGGGTCATCTGCTTACATGAAAATAAAAGGCCGACTGAGGCCATCAGGTTACAAAAGTAAACTGGGGTTGCCATCTGTTTACAAGATTAAGGGTTGTAAAGAGAAGGGAGGTTTTGTTGAACTGGACCTAATTGGTACAATTGGACCTGCTGAAGAATGAAGCTGAGATTGTTGGAATCACGGAGAGTAAATTGCTTTTACTGAGGTGAATTTCTTTTCCATCGAAAGCAATAGTAGTCTGAATGATTCTGTCGTGGCATTGTTTGATGAACAGTAACTGTCATTGTTCATGAATAGTGATTTGTCTAGAATCTTCTGGGTGCAGGTACTGTTCATTAATTATCTGTGAATAGTAACCAGAGCCAAAAGGACTGTAATCTAATCACTGTCTAAATTGCAACCATCATAAGGATCCTAGGAATCTTGGAATAATGGGTTATTTGGACAGTAACCAACTGAGGCTTCAGAAGAGGCAGGAGAGTGCTTTTCTGCTGACTCTAACTGTTCTGATTGTAAGATCAATTGCTGGCCAAGATCTCTAAGTTCTTTGCTAGATTTCCCGACGATCTGGACAGAATCTAGGGAAGACTGTGACCTTGCCCTGTGAGCAATGGTTTTCTAGATAGGAGGGTGAAAGTCCTTGTGGATTTGATCAATGATTTGGTTGATCCTGAGACTGTCCCACCACTTTACCAAAAATTCTTTGTTCAACAGGTTATTGTTGATAGTGTATTTCCACATACTAATCCAGTGAATTCTGTACATGGCTGTCATATGAAGAATAGTTGGAAATTGGGAACCATGGGTAGTGGCATTGTATCTTGAGCTGAAATACCTGAGGGCATCCTGGAGGGGTTTTGGGAAAATCTGCAGTATTGGGCCGAACATTTCCCACCACTTGAGGAACCAAGACGGTATCAAACTGAAGAACTTCTTGTGAAACATTAAGAACCATGAATGATCATAATTCTTATTTTGGAAAAATAAAACCTTTTCAAAGGCGTCCATATAGTCATAATAACTATAATAGAGTTCTGAACCTTTGCAATCTGTGAGTTGCTTAAGAGTCGAGGGATGTCCCCAATCTTGGCAACTGGTAAAACCTGTGATGATGAACTTATGATAGAGGACTACTGAGGGGTCCTCTTTTTTATTCATAATGTTTTCTACATGAGCAGACTTTTCTTGGATGAGGATGCTCTTGTAGAATTTGATGTTTTTCCCTAGGTGTTTAGGGAGGAAATGCCAACCTTCGGGCAGTACTTCCATTGCCAATGCTAAGGGATCCTTAATATGAACTAAGTGTGGTTCAATGTAAGATATATGCTGGACAAATGGTTTCTTGATATAAGGGGACCTTCCTTTACCAGAAGAAAAGAGGAAGAAGGCTTTTGGGTCTAGATAGGGCCAAAAGGGTCTTCTACAGTGTATGGGGTGATTTGCTTAGGTGCAGGGGCAGCTAAGGCTGAACTATAACTGGGTTGACCAAGGAATGGTCTCTGGTAGTTTGGCCTTGGGATAGTGGATACCACATATCTGCTGGCAATGGTAGAAGGAGGAAGAGGAACTATTTGGCTAGTAGGGTTCTTTGCCTGACTGGTACTACCTGGTGTTGGAGGAGACTGTTTAGGGAGTCTGGGGGGTTGGGGATGCTGTATCTTTTTTCCCGACATTGTGGTTTGGACTCTGCAAAAATTCACAAGTTAGGAAATCAAGGATACTGTTTTGAGTTCCTTCAATGAATTCTATATCAAAGTCAAAAACTGAAAGAATGGCTTGCCATCGTGCAAAAATTTGTTTTGATGCAATGTTTTGAACATCTTTTTCTAAAACATGTTTTGCAGATTTGCAGTCGATCCTTATTAAAAACTTTTGATTCAAAAGATCACTTTGAAATTTTGAAATGCATAATGCTATAGATAGTATTTCTTTTTTAATAGTACTATAATTTAACTGAGTGGGAGTCCAAATTCCTGAATGAAAACAGACTATCTGTTCTGGAGAATTAGGACTAACACGCTGAAGAAGAATGCCACCATAACCTATGTTAGAGGCATCTGTCTGGACAATCTTAAAGGAATTTACTGAAGGGATTCCTAAACATGGGAGTGTCTTGACATATTTTTTTATTTTTTTGACAATTGAAGTATGGGCAAGAGTCCAAGGGGATGAATTGGTTCGAAGTCTATCAAAAAGGGGTTTGCATTGCTGCCTGAGATTTTGATAGAAATCTGAAATGTAATTAAGGGATCCTAGAAATCTCTGAAGCTGTGTTCTGTCTAGGATTTGATCGGGAAACTTCTCAGCGAACTGGATTGATCTGTCTATGGGTTTGATAACACCATGGTGGATATCAAAACCTAAGAATTTAACCTAGTTTGGAAAAGTTTGATCTTGGGAGTAGAAACAACAAGACCATTGAACTTGACTGTATTGAGAAAAGCTCGGAGGTGTTTCTTATATTGGTCCAAAGACTCCGAAAAAATGAGTACATCATTGATGTAGACAATAGCATGGGTGGAGAATGGATTGAAAATCTCATTCATGATATTTTGGAATTCAGAAGGTGCGTTTTTGAGACCAAAGGGCATTACATTCCATTCATAATGACCAAACGGCAACACGGCTTGGGACACCTGAAGACTTACAGGGTTGTACAACGATACAGATCTGGATTTACTTTTTATCTTAACAGTACACATCTACAACAAACTTTTAGGCTAAAACACAGGAACAAGAAAAAGCAGGTAACTGGGAAATGAAAGATTAACTTGAACAGTTAACACAGAAAGATAAACAGTAGGTTAGGAAGGAGGCTCAGCCTACCAAATGATAGATCACAAAGAAGAGATAATAGATGTAGAAGACGATGAATGGTAATGGAAGAGCTATCAGGAAATAGATGTAAAATAAAATAAAACTTGTAGGAGATAACATAATCAAAATAATGATAATGCACAAAAATAATGATAACTATGGCAGTAAAACCTTCCAACTTGATTGAAAATCAAAATAGTAACTTACAAATGACCGGCCAACTTGGCTCTGATACCAAAAAGGGCCATGGAGAGTTGCCTGATGAGCGCATTAGGCGCCACACACAGGACTGACAGCCTCCACACTAAGGGAACACCACAGGTACCTATCAGAGTCAACATGTGAATTTACTCCAAAGAGGAAACACATGCCCGGTAGGCAGAGAGCCCTCCTTTATCCTTGTATGGGAAGTGAGAGTTCCTACCACAACCAACAACAAACGCAGTTGACTCTGATACCAAAAGGGGGTAAGTTACAGACAATGTGGAAATATACAAAAGAGAGGGCCGACTGGGGCCATTTGCTTACATGAAAATAAAAGGCCGACTGAGGCCATCAGGTTACAAAAGTAAATTGGGGTTGCCATCTGTTACAAGATTAAGGGTTGTAAAGAGAAGGGAGGTTTTGCTGAACTAGACCTAATTGGTACAATTGGACCTACTGAAGAATGAAGCTGAGGGTTCCTTATATAGACTGGAGGAAGCCTTGGATTCTTCAGGAGATTGCTGGAATCACGGAGAGTAAATTGCTTTTATTGAGATGAATTCCTTTTCCACTGAAAGCAATAGTATTTGAATGATTCTGTCTGGGCACTGTTTGATCAACAGTAACTATCACTGTTCATGAATAGTGATTTGTCCCCCTGCTTTTCTGGAGAACTGTTCATTGCACAGTGATTGACACTGTGGGATGAATAGTTATCTGTCTGGAAACTGCCGGACTGGGGGAATAGTTGCTAATCTGTGTTGTAACCATCATAGGGATCCCAAGGGGAATCATAACCATGCTCATGGAACTTAGCAAATTCGTTGCAGACACCACAATATGAGATTGCTTCATATTCTGGGTTCTTTTTTACGAAGCTCCGAGGATCACTATGAAAGGTATTCTGTAGGTTGATAGCTTCAGAATAAGGCCTGTTGGTAAATACTGTAATTCTGCCAGTGTTTCCTACGAAATAATAATTTCTCCATAGTTCACTAGTGACTTCCAGGATTTCATTAATGAAGTAATTTCTTCAACAATCTGCAAGAGCATATGGATCTCTGTAAGATAGGTAGGAGTCTCCATCATACCAAAGGCCTTGGTAGGTGTAACCATTGATTAGAACAAGATGGTGGGCAGGCTGAACATTCATCCAATTATTACTGTCCCATTGTGGGAGAGTGCTCCAACATCTGATCAACACAAAAGGACTGTTGATCTTTGCAACCACTTGTTGAATGATCTGAGGAAATTGGTTGATCTGATTATGGCTTGACAGCTTGATAAGTTTGAAGAAACCATATTCAAACATCTTTGAAAGCCAACTTTGCTCTCTGTCCTCATCCTCCTTCCAGTCTTCGAAATTGACTATGAGACCTGGAAAAGGATGTTTCTTCTCATAAACTCTGAGATTGCACCCAAAGTAATCACCCCAATTAGTGTAGAGGAAGATGTCATCTATGTTATCAGGGTCTTCACCATAAACTGGGAAATAAGTGATGACCAATAACTTGAAATGCGCGAACCATTGGTCATGTGATTTGGACATGGCCTTGCTTTGCAATATACGAACCTGTATATCGGAAGGCAAGTTGGCAACAGCACTTCTTAGCGTAGCTTGAGTCTAAAGACTAAGCCTTGCATAATCAGTGCCCATGATAGTCTTTTTATCCATTGAACGGATATCCTCTTTGCCAAAGAGTTGACTAGAAAGAACTGCATTTCCTGTCTCAAGGTTAACTAGATGGATTTCTAGTGCATTGAGGGTTCTCTGGAAAAGGTTCTGGTGGCTTTGGTAGTAGGCTCTGTGAAGGTTATCAAGGAGGATTTTAATGGAGGGTGGTAGATTTTTGTACACTCCATTACTATATTGTAGGGTCCTTTTCAAAACTTCTTGTAAAGTGATAGCCATTATACCATCAGAATATGTTATTTGTTGAAGGGATGCTACTCTCCTAGGTTCTGATCCAGAAGAAGTGCCTTCATGCATTTTGAAAGACTGTCCCATTGGTGGTAGTCTTTCATCTTGAGAGAAGCCCTTCATAGGTGCTTTCCCTTTGTTTTTTGAAGAAGCCATTTTCCACGCACTGGTGGGGCTAATTTTGTTTTCCTGCCAAAACATGTTTAATGGGGCATAATGAATTTTCTTTTCAAAAATGCAATTAAAAACATGAGATGGTGTAGAATCAATGTTTTTATGATAAATATGATGTGATGAAATTTGGGACTGATTGGGGCCAGAAATTTCAACAGCTGAACAAGGGGTAGTAGATGCAAAAGTGTCAAGGTTCTGGTCTTGTTTGCACCTTTTGTGGATTTTGGCAGTCAAAGGATTGAGGGTCTTGGAGACATAAACATTTTGGAGATTACTGATTTCTCTGGGTTTAGGACTCCTAAGAAACTTAAATTTGACTGGTTGGCCAAATGGATGAGTAGTGATTCCTTCACTATCTGTGATGAAAGGATACAACAGACACATGAATGGGTTTCCTAGGATGACCCTATCTGTCATATTCTTAACAAGGACAAATGTGGTTTTGAAGCATGTGTTGTCCTAACACACATGGGCCTTGGGTATTTTGAATTCAATCTGCATTTTTCCGCCACTTGCGGAGGTTAATCATTCCCTAATCTTTTTGAAGTACTTGGAGGGAATGATTCCTTCTTGGATGCAGTTGAGATCAGCACCTGAATCTATTAAGGCTATGACCTCAAATTCAAAACCTCTGCCAATGACAATCCTAACTTTGGAGTGCCATTTTTGGAAGTTAATCCTACTGATGGTTTCAAGAAATTTCACACTGGACTCTTCTTGCACCATGTCTGCTGTAAGGTTAACTATTTCATTATCTTCTTCATCAGAAGGGTTTTGAAATGAGGTTCCTTCCTCATTGCCTTGATGAGAATTGTTTTCCAAGTATTTCAATCTCTGGTCCAAGAGATTGTGATCAACTCTAAGGATGGTCACTTCTTGTTCAAGGGATCTAACCTTAGACCTTGTTTCCTTGATTTCCTTTTGAAGGTCGTTGGCTGTAACTTCCTTCTTTGATTTGGTAAACCTATTGTAGATTTTTTCCAAATCAACTTTGGGCTCCTGGATCCTTAGTTCAGGTTTACTAGGTTCCTTAACTAAGGTCTTATGGAATTCACTAAGCCTTTGAGCTTTGATGATTGGGTTCGCGATCTGTTCTATGAGATCTAGGATAAGCTCTTCATGCTTACTGAGAACATTGATAGTCTTGTTCCTACAACAACTATCTTTGCATGCCATACCAACATCTGGGCCACTAGAGGAACTAGAAGATGCTCTAGAGGGTTCAGAAGATGACTGGTATATCTGATGGATCTCATGGTCACTAGAACTACTGGAAGACTCACTGTCTGAGTGGTCAAGTTCTAAGAGTCTGAAGATCTCATTCTTACTGGTTTGGTCACTCACAAGGGTATTGATGAGGGCTTTGGCCTTCTGTTTACACTCAGTTCTAAAATGAGCTCTTTTCCCACAGTTGAAGCATTTTCCTGATGCTTTGGATATGGGTTTTCCTGTGGATTTGGACTTTCCTTTTTTATAGAAATCATCAGTTTTGAACTTCTGTTTCCTATAATAGTTGGCTACTATCCTTTTTCTATGAGGTCTTTCAGAGGAACTTTTCTCTCTAAATTTGGATTTTCTCTTAGGAATGACAAAGGGTAAGCCATACTATGTACAGAAGTTTCCTACTTCGTACTTGGCTTTGCTCTTACTGCTTTGGATTTTCAGATCTCTGCACAACTTGATCCCTTAACTTCGGATCGTGCTAGAGATCTCTCCATAGGTTAGGTCATCATAATCTATGACACCTAAAGGGGTACTAAGGGCTTCTTTGACCTTTTCTCCGAATAATCTGGGTAATCCATTGATGAACTTCTCCTTCCAAAAAGGAGAGTTACAATCACTCCTATGCATGACTCTGGTGGTAAAGACATCTTCATACCATCTATACTCACCAAGGTTCTTACATCTAAGGTTACTCAACTGATCGTAAATCCTAGATGTAATATTGCTAGGTTTACCTACAAAGTGTTTCATGATCATGTAGATCAGGGTATTGACTCCGTCAGGGACACCTTTTCCTATGCGTTCGTCAAAGATGGGGGTTCCTTCCTCATCCTTTTGAACTGCATGTTTGATATCTTCCTTAGATTCTTCTGTTAGGCAGTTGTTCCACCATTGCAGAAGTTTACCTGTGAATCCTAAGGACATGAGTTCGATGACTTCTGTATGGGAGCGACCTTCATTTAGGTAATTGTTTGCTACCATAGTCATATGATGGATCTTGTTTAGGATCTCCTGTTCTGCTAAACCATCTATGTTCCACTCATAGAGTTTACCAGAAGACATTGCGAATTGGTGACTATTCCTTTCCTCGAACTGGAGGTCAGGAGGTGTTGGTCTAGGGTACCAATTCTTGGTTAAGGTAGTCGAGGTTGGTTGGTGAAGCCTTTTCACCTCTAAACCTCGAAACTGGTTTTCTAGCTTTTCTATCTCCTTTTCACTATCTGAGGAGGTTCTACTAGAACTGCTAGAGGCTGTATAGGCATCTAAGACAATGAGTCTGCTGGACTTTGGTGAAGAAATAACTGGTTTCTTCTTCACAGAACTTCTAGAGGCCTTGTGGGCATCTAAGGTAACAAGTCTGCTAAATGAAGTGGTATCTGGTGAAGGGGTGACTAGTTCCTTCTTCACGAGTTCTTCCATCTTTTGCAAACAAATTTCTAAGGCTGTTTGGTCCTTAAACTTAAGGCTGGCTTGCCTAGTGGTAGGAAACTTGACTAAAGGCTTCTCTAGGGCAGGACTAGGTTTGCTAGGGTTTCCTGGCTGAAGGATAACCTTTTTCTCAACCTTTTCTTCCATCCTATCAAGCTGTTTTCCTATGACATGTAGGCACTGGTTGGTGTAGTTATTTTGTGCAATGACTTTGCTAACTACAACTTCCTCACTAGTAGGATGTGGGAAAAGTGATGCAACTACATCAGCTTTCTTATGTTTGAAGGTTATTTTATCCAAGGGTGGGTGACTGGACCGAACTACTTCCTTGGTATCTTCCTTCGTCCAATTTGTTTTGGTAACAACACAAGACTTTTTATGCCATTCAAAATGGTTTTCAAAGTATTCAAAGAAAGGGACATTGCTGGATATCTCTTTCATGAACGCTGTCCATTTTGCCAAAACTTCTTCTTTTTGTTCACGGGTATGGTTGGCTCTATAGGCTTCTCTTTTAACTCTATTTTTCTCTAGGTCAAATTCTTTGCCTAAGGCAACTAGATCAAGGGTGAACTCCTTCTTAATGGTCATGAGTCCTTTGTAAGGATCAACTGGTGACTCATCTTCAGGTTCTTCATGTGCTTCTAAATCTGAATGGGATGGAGAAAGGGTTTTTCTGCTGTTGTTGTCTTCTTGATCAACGACTGACTCTTGTCTAGCTGTGTAGCAAGGGGTGCTAACCTGGGATCTGGTTTGGACACCTTGGAGTTCTAGACCTAAATCTCTCCTTAATCTGGGGAAAGTTGCACGAGGTCTGAAAGAGCTACACTGGGATGCAGGTCTATCTCTAAGAAGGATAGGGGACGGCTTACTAGGTTGGGGTAGATCTAATGGAGATCTAAACCTGAGATCATCAAAGGATGGGGGAAATTGAAACCCAGACTGGTCAAAACTAAGTCTAACCGTACCATCAGATAGCTGCTGGACAAAATCTAAGTTTGGATTCTAGGATGGATCCTGGATCTAGAGAGGGTAATTCTCATTTTCTAGAGTCCAATTTTCTGGGAAGGTAACCTCCGACCATTGAAGGGTTTTGGGTACTTGGATGTTGGATCTAGGATCTATGATTTGAATGAGAGTTGTCTCTCTGGGTCTTCTCTTATCAAGGGCTTGGACATTGAAGTTTGTCCTTACGCACTTGTAATACACTTTGTATATCAAGGCAATCTGACTGGCTCCCTGCACCATGAAGGTACCATGGGTCTTGATATTCAAGATAAGGGCTTTCATGACATGGGGGTCATGAAGGTGAATTGTGAAATTGGGGAAACAGTTAAAATGAACTGGTCCGCCGCTAAGACTAGATTTTATGGTACCTAGAAGACTGTCATTAAACCTTATAGGGCCATAAGGATTGAACTGTTCAAACCTTCTCTGATGAGGGGTTTAACTCCAACTTGGACTAAACCTATATGTAAAAAGTTATGTCCTTGCTTCTTGTGCGCTTTAATGGTTGCAGGAGAAAGCAAGTAACATGTCTCAAATTCTTTGTTAATTCCATAGACCTGTTCTATGGTTTTAAAATGGTAATCAGTCTTGAAGATCTTTTTGTTGATCCATGAAGACTTGTAGATTTCACTAGTGGGCATCTTAGGGATGTTCCAATCTCCTAGCTTTAGATCTACATCTGATAGCTGGTAATCTTCCGAATTGATAACTCCATCTTCTTGAGGTATCTCTGGTATGAATGGGGGAATGGATGATCTAGAACTGGTTGAAGAGTTACTCCTAGACAACCACATATTCATCATTCTGTGACAAAAGCTTTAAGATAATACAATCACAACCTAATCACCTTTATCCTCAAATTCCAGGATCTAACCTTATATCTGAAACAGGGTATACACACGAGACTTCAAAAACCTCACTGCACTAACTACACACCCCTCACAGCTTCTACGTCCTCTTGCCTCAACGCCTTCCCTCAACTAAATGGCAACACGGCTTGGGACACCTGAAGACTTACAGGGTTGTACAATGGTACAAATCTGGATTTACTTTTTATCTCAACAGTACACATCTGCAACAAACTTTTAGGCTAAAACACAGGAACAAGAAAAAGCAAGTAACTAGGAAATGAAAGATTAACTTGAACAGTTAACACAGAAAGATAAACAGTAGGTTAGGAAGGAGGCTCAGCCTACCATATGATAGATCACAAAGAAGAGATAATAGATGTAGAAGACGATGAATGGTAATGGAAGAGCTATCAGCAAATAGATGTAAAATAAAATAAAACTTGTAGGAGATAACATAATTAAAATGATGATAATGCACAAAAATAACTGCAACCATTAAAGCGCACAAGAAGCAACGACATAACTTTTTGCACATAGGTTTAGTCCAAGTTGGAGTTAAACCCCTCATCAGAGAAGGTTTGAACAGTTCAATCCTTATGGCCCTTAGAGACACCCGTCATATAAGGTTTAATGACAGTCTTCTAGGTACCATAGAATCCAGTCTTAGCGGTGGACCAGTTCATTTTAACTGTTTCCCCAATTTCACAGTTCACCTTTATGACCCCCATGTCATGAAAGCCCTTACCTTGAATATCAAGACCCATGGTACCCTCATGGTGCAGGGAGCCAGTCAGATTGCCTTGATATACAGAGTGTATTACAAGTGTGTGAGGACAAACTTCAATGTCCAAGCCCTTGATAAGAGAAGACCCAGAGAGACAACTCTCATTCAAACCACAGATCCTAGATCCAACATCCAGGTACCCAAAACCCTTCAATGGTCGGAGGTTACCTTCCCAGAAAATTAGACTCTAGAAAATGAGAATTACCCTCTCCAGATCCAGGATCCATCCCAAAATTCAGACTTAGATTTTGTCCAACAGCTATCTAATGGTACGGTTAGACTTAGCTTTGACCAATCTAGGTTTCGATTTCCCCCATCCTTTGATGATCCCAGGTTTAGATCTCCATTAGATCTACCCCAACCTAGTAAGCAGTCCCCTATCCTTCTTAGAGATAGACCTACATCCCAATGTAGATCTTCCAGAACTCGTGCACCTTTCCCCAAATCAAGGAAAGATTTAGGTCTAGAACTCCAAGGTTTCCAAACCAAATCCCAGGTTAGCACCCCTTGCTACACAGCCAGACAAGAGTCAGTTGTTGATCAAAAAGACAACAACAGCAGAAAAACCCCTTCTCCATCCCATTCAGATTTAGAAGCGCATGAAGAACCTAAAGATGAGTCACCAATTGATCCTTACAAAGGACTCATGACCATCAAGAAGGAGTTCACCCCTGATATGGTAGCCTTAGGCAAAGAATTTGACCTAGAGAAAAATAGAGTCAAAAGAGAAGCCTATAGAGCCAACCATACCCGTGAACAAAAGAAATAAGTTTTGGCAAAATGGACAGAGTTCATGAAAGAGATATCCAGCAATGTCCTTTTCTTTGAATACTTTGAAAACCATTTTGAATGGCACAAAAAGAATTGTGTTGTTACCAAAACAAATTGGACGAAGGAAGATACCAAGGAAGTAGTTCGATCCAGTCACCCACCCTTGGATAAAATAACCTTCAAGCATAAGAAAGCTGATGTAGTTGCGTCACCTTTACAACACCCTACCAGTGAGGAAGTTGTAGTTAGCAAAATCATTGCACAAAATAACTACACCAACCAGTGCCTACATGTCATAGGAAGACAGCTTGATAGGATGGAAAAAAAGGTTGAGAAAAAGGTTATCCTTCAGCCAAGAAACCCTAGCAAACCCAGTCCAGCCCTAGAGAAACCTTTAGTCAAGCTTCCTACCACTAGGCAAGCCAGCCTTAAGTCTAAGGACCAAACAGCCTTAGAAATTTGTTTGCAAAAGATGGAAGAACTCGTGAAGAAGGAACCAGTCACCCCTTCACCAGACACTACTTCATCTAGCAGACTTGTCACCTTAGATGCCTGTAAAGCCTTTAGAAGTCCTGTGAAGAAGAAACCAGTCATCTCTTCACCAGAGACCACAAAGTCTAGCAGACTCATTGTCTCCCATACAATCTCTAGCAGCTCTAGTAGAACCTCCTCTGAAAAGGAGATAGAAAAGCTAAGAAACCAGAGTCAAGGTTCAGAATCCCAAGCTACCCCTCCCAAAAAGGTATGGGTATCTAAATTTAGGGGAAAAGAATCCTCTGAGACTTTCCATAGGAAAAGAATAGTCGCCAAGTATTATAGGATGCAGAAGCTCAAAAATGCTGATGGTTCCTATAAGAAAAAAAATTTCCCACCAGGAAAATGCTTTAAATGTGGGAAAAAAGGTCATCTCCGAACCAAATGTGAAAGTAAGGAAAGAATCCTCGCTAACACCATAGTTTGCCAAGAGCCCCATAAAAACTTAGCCAGTACTTCAAAACCAAAGGTTCAGAAACCCGGAGTTGACCCCAAGGTTATGAGTACTAAACCTAAGAAGAAAGTAACAGTCAATGACCTTCAGAAAGAAATCAAGGATACCAGATCTGAAGTTCAATCCCTTAGAGAAAACTTAGCCAGTCTTAAGGTTAACCATAACCTAAGATTAGAACATTTAGAAAATACTCTTCATCAAGGCAATGAGGAAGGAACCTCATTATAGAACCCTTCTGATGAAGAAGAAGGAACAGACAATCCTACTGCAAACATGGTTCAAGAAAGGAAATTCCTTGAAACCATCAATAGGATTAACTTCCAGAAATGGCACTCCAAAGTCAGGATTGTCATTAGCAAAGATTTTGAATTTGAGGTCATAGCCTTAATTGATTCAGGTGCTAATCTCAACTGCATCTAAGAAGGAATCATTCCCTCCAAGTAACTTCAAAAAGACTAGGGAATGACTAACCTTCCCAAGTGGCGAGAAAATGCAGATTGAATTCAAAATACCCAAAGCCCATGTGTGTCCGGACAACACATGTTTCCAAACCACATTTGTCCTAGTCAAGAATATGACAGATAAGGTCATCTTAGGAA
Source organism: Quercus wislizeni (assembly GCA_023055345.1). Lineage (NCBI taxonomy): Eukaryota > Viridiplantae > Streptophyta > Magnoliopsida > Fagales > Fagaceae > Quercus > Quercus wislizeni. Next base: position 32,190,520 of record JALGQJ010000004.1, read on the forward strand.
ACCCATTTATGTGTCTGTTGTATCCTTTTACCACAGATAGTGAAGGAATCACTACCCATCCTTTTGGCCAACCAGTTAAGTTTAAGTTCCTTAGGAAGCCAGAACCTAGAGAAATCAGTACCCTCCAGGATATCTCTGCCTCTAAGACCCTTAACCTTATTAAGGCCAAAACCCAGCATCTTAAGTACCTTAAGGATGATTTAAGATACACGCAAGTTAAGGAACAACTAGCTTGTAAAAACATCCAAGCTGAGATCAGAAAATTTGAAGAAAAACTTAAGCAGGAGGTCTGCTCTGATCTACCTACAGCCTTCTAGCATAGAAAGAAACATGAAGTAGCTCTTCCTTATGTCCAAGACTTCAAGGAAAAGGACATCCCAACCAAAGCTCGACCCATCAAAATGAACCATGAACTCATGGATGTTTGTAAAGCCGAGATTGAGGACCTCATTAGAAAAGGTATTATTAGGAACTCTAAATCACCATGGTGTTGTCCAGCCTTTTATGTTCAGAAAAACGCTGAGATTGAGAGAGGTGTCCCCAGATTAGTCATCAACTACAAGCCCTTGAACAAAGTCTTAGAATGGGTAAGATACCCAATTCCAAACAAGAAAGACTTGGTAAATAGGCTTGATAGAGCTGTGGTTTTCAATAAGTTTGATATGAAGAGTGGTTTTTGGCAGATACAGATCAGAGAGTCTGATAGGTACAAAACAGCCTTTATATCAAACTTACTGAAAACCATAGCTCTATCAAGCCTATTTACTTAAGATGCTAGGTTTTGGCCTTAATAAGGTTAAGGGTCTTGGAGGCAGAGATATCCTGGAGGGTACTGATTTCTCTAGGTTCTGGCTTCCTAAGGAACTTAAACTTAACTGGTTGGCCAAAAGGATGGGTAGTGATTCCTTCACTATCTATGGCAAAAGGATACAACAGACACATAAACAGGTTTCCTAAGATGACCCTATCTGTCGTATTCTTGACTAGGACAAATGTGGTTTGGAAACATGTGTTGTCCTGATATATATATATATATATATATATATATATATATTGGCTAAAATACTATCACCATTGTAAATATTTTTATTGTTTTTGTTAAGTTTCTGGGTTAGATGGTTGCTAGTTTGAGGGGGCCTAAGGTTTTGGAAAGGGAACAACTACAAAAATGATGTATATAATTTGTAAAAATTAACAAAAATAAAAACAAAAATGGACTGGGGGCCAGGCTCCACGTGGGTTTGTCCCTGATGCCAATCGTCATCAATGAAATGAGCAGTAAAGCACATGTAATTAATATTTTGGATCCAAGTCCAAGTGTTAGTGGTGAGGGAAGTCCTTTGAGTAGACTTTGCCAAAAAAATTTCAACCTCTCCCCTCTGGGCCCTCTCCATTGTATAAAGTCTTATGTAATCTCTCGCAATAGTAGTGCTAGTTGAGATAGTGAACCTAAGCTGCTACACACGACTATAGTGCCTAAGCCCTTCATGCTCAACAAATTTTAATTGCAATTCATCCACAGTAATCATCTTAGCAAGTGCTTCCCTACACATGCTCTCATTGTAGCTTACAACAATAAGACTATTACTATTAGCACCATCAGCGTCATCACTCTTTTTAGGTCCAAAGGCTAAAGTCATTTAAGTCTTATCCTCCTTAGTCCTATAAGGATATATTAACACCGAATTTCCAAATGAGTTTTGATGATGTGAAAAATCACCGAGTTGAGGACATCGTCTCACTGGATGGATGATCCCATGATAAGTCGTGCCTCAGGACCAAACCTACAAGAAAGCTTGAGAAAGAAGTGTAATACACCAGTGTGGTGTTTGCCAAAAACACTCTGATGCTTAAGTCAGAAAGGAAGAAAATGATTCAGAGAGAAAAATGACTTGGAGTGGTTTTTGGGTGAGTATTTGTGTGTACCTTGGGATTGTGTTGTCCCTTTCTTTTATAGTTGTTTTCCCGTCTTTGTGGATGATGTGCATTGATAATAGCTTAAATTTTCATATTTATATCATTGTTAGAAAGCATTATCATACTTATTTTGAGTTAATTCATGCAATTTATATTTAGTTTTGGAATAAGGATGAATAATAAATTTTGTGCTTTAATTAAATTGTATTGCGTGAATTTATCTTTTGTAGGAGAATGAAATTAAATTAGTGGATTTGTGCAAAGGAAAAAGCTAATGGACTTTACTTTTACAAGGGCCATGATGAAGTTAAAGAAGGCCAACCCAATTAAATTCAAGTCCAATTGGACCAAGGAATGAAAGGAAATTTGCACCAAATCCAAGTCCAATTCGAATTAGGATTCCAGCTTGCACATTAGTTAGTATTTTTGACATAACTTTTGGCTCAAATGTCCAATCAAGATGATTGAAGTTGGGCTGGAAAGTTAACTTAAGGGGTTACAACTTTTTAGTTTACCAAAAGTACAAATTCTAACGTTAAATGAGCCAAAATCATCGGTTAATTGAAGCCTAAAAATCTAAGATTTTCTTTAAACGGGAATTCAACTTGTAATAGGATTCCTTGACCTATTTAAAGGCTCTTTAGGGAAAAATTCAGAGAGGCTAGTGCTAGGGCTGGGATGCAAAACAGAAAATTGGAGCAAGAGGCAATACTGATTGTGGCTTCTCTATAGCTTTTCTCCACAACAGCATTGTGACTATTTCTTTCCCTATTTCATTTGTCTAGTTTAATGTTTAGTATTTTATTCTTGTGTTTTATTTCAATTACCATGAGTAGCTAAATTTATAATTAGGGTTGATAATGAAACCTCGTTAAGGATTATCAATAATATTTATGTTATTTGATTTTTCCCATAATAGTTGTTCTTTAATGGTTTAAATTGTTCTTACTTCATATAAATTAACTAAGATGGAATTTTAGATATGAGTTCAATCATGTTTTTCTCATGATTTATGATTTATCTTAATTAATTGAATGCTTGGTTTATTATTGCTTGATTTTAAAATTGGATATTTCTTGTGATTTGTTTGGCTACGGATATAATTGATGATTTGATTTTAGACCTAGGAAGCAAAGAAGAGTATGTTTTAGATATTTAAATAGAAGTTTTAATGATAATATTCTCCATGGTAGCAAGATTGATTTCTAGATTATCATGTAGTGGTTGGGAAAAATTAATGATCATAAATATATGCTGATATGAATTAACAAGACGAAATCCAAAACCTTAATTCCATTCTCTAGACTTTTTACATCTCTAACTGCTTTATATTATATCTTTGCTTAGTATATTTAATGTCAAACAACCAATTTTTATTAAACTAAATTATGATTAATTTGGTTAAGATTTAATTAATTTTTCTACATTCATTCAAGTCCCTGTGGATTTGACCTCATTCTTGTCAAACTATACTTTAGTATAGTTTGTACACTTGTGAGTACTTTAAAATTTCACAACAAGTGTACGAACCGTACCAAAGTATTCGCAAATGTACGAAATGTACCAAAATATAATTTGACAAGAACGAGGTCGAACCCACAGAGACTTGAATGAACATAGGAAAATTAATCAAATCTTAACCAAATTAATTCTAATCTAGTTTAATAAAAATTGGTTGTTTGAAATTAAATATACTAAGCAAATAATTAAATTAAGCAAAAATATAATATAAAGCAATAAAGAAATGTATACAATCTAGAGAAGTGAATTAAGTTTTTGGAATCCGCCTTGTTAATTCTTATCAGCATATATTTATAATCATTAATTTTTCCCAACCACTACATGATAATCTAGAAATCAATCTTGCTACAATGGAGAATATTATGTTTAAAACTTCTACTTAAATATCTAAAGCATGCTCTTCTTCGCTTCTTAGGTGTAAAATCAAATCATCATTTGTATCCATAGCTAAACAAATCATGAGAGATATCCAATTTTAAAATCAAGAAATAAAAAACCAAGCATTCAATTAATTAAAACAAATCCTAAATCATGAGAAAAACATGATTGAACTCATATTTAGAATCTTATCTTAGTCAATTGATATAAAACAAGAACAATTTAAATCATTAAAGGATAACTATTGTAGGAAAAATCAAATTACATAAATATTACTAATAATTCTTAACAAGGTTTCATCCTCAACCCTAATTATAAATTTAGCTACTCATGGTAATTGAAATAAAACACAAGAATAAAATACTAAACATTAAACTAGACAAATAAAATAGAGAAAGAAATAGTCACAATGCTATCATGGAGAAAAGCTACAGAGAAGCCACATGCGACACTGCCTCTTGCTCCAATTTTATGTTTTGCATCCCAGCCTTAGCACTAGCCTTCCTGAATTTTGTCCTAATGAGCCTTTAAATAGGTCAAGGAATCCCATTACAAGTTGAATTCCCATTTGGTGAAAATTCCAGATTTTTAGGCTTCATTTAACCAACAATTTTGGCCCATTTAACGTCAATTCGGACTTTCGGTAAATTACAAAGTTGTAGACCTTTAAGTTAACTTTCCATCCCAACTTGAATCACTCAATTGAACATCTAAGCCGAAAGTTTTGCCAAAAATATTAACTGATGTGCAGGCTGGAATCCTAATCCGAATTGGACTTGGATTTAGTGCAAATTTCATTTGATTTCTTGCTCCAATTGGACTTAAATTTAAATGGGTTGGCCTTCTTTAACTTCATCATGGCCCTTGTAAAAGTAAAGTTCATTTCTTTGCACAAATCCACTTATTTAATTCATTCTCCTACAAAAGACAAATTCATGCAATAAAATTCAATTAAGCACAAAATTAAATTAGTGTATGAGAACTTGGATACGTGATAAAGAAAATCATCTTGTTAGTTTTGATTATCCATCCACCATGGGAGAAACAGGAGATGATTCAAAAACTCTTTAAGAGTTTTTCTCCCCTATTACCATCAATCCTTCATCTTACATAATATTGCCTGCAACCACTGCTGCACATTTTGAGTTGAAACCACAGATAATTCACCTTCTTCATACTTTTTATGGATTGGATAGTGAAGATCCTTATATGCATATGAAGGATTCTCTTGAGATTTGTGCTACTTGTAAGTTCCAAAATTTCACTGATGACTATGTTTGCTTGCTTTTTATTCCTTTTTTCCTTGAGGGATAAGGCAAAAGCATGGCTTAATCTGGCCTCTCTTGGGGGGGAGGCTTGTGGTTTTGGAACAAGCAGAAGCCATAGAAGTAAAAGAAACAGGAAGAGGAGCAAGGATGAGAGAGTTGAAGAAGGAGCTTGATGAGAAGATCTAGCTTACATGAAAGTTTAAGCAGTGGAGGATTATATTTCGGGGGTTAATTATAGGCACCCCACCAACTGCAATTGTAATTACTAATTACTGGCCTGTGCCCAACTGCCAAGTGGGTTGCGTCTTTGAAATATTTCCTAATTTTCGAGAATCCTACGGCATGTCATCAAAAACAAAACGGAAATGACTCCTGAGTCCTGACGCGATTTTTTCACAAAAGTGGGGACGCGGTTTTGTATTTGCCATGTGTATTATTTCCCATATCAAGTTTTGGGTTGGATAAGTGGACTCATAGTAATAGCAACACAAAATAGGATGTCTATAAGATATAGCTGCTTTTCAAAGCCTAAATTGATAAGACAAATTCTAATCTGGAATACAGGTGTGGAAAGTTTGGATTTCTCAGCTGATTGTTTTACTCTTATGAGTCTTCTTAAGCCAACCTACCTATCCAAACTGCATGTATGTTACTCTTGGAAGTAAAGAATATATTTTTCAAAAATTCTAGGACTACATGAAAACCTCAATTTTTTCCAAAATAATTCATTTGACAAATTATGAGTGGTGGAAAAATGGTTTTAAGCTTATGATCCGAAGCTCCGATGGCATGGCTAAGGAAAAAGATTGTGAGATTGATGCTTGGCTGGGGAAGAGGATGAGATTGGCTTACGGCTGAGGAAGTGGCTGAGATTGGTGCTAATATTGGAGGCATGGCTGGGATTGGCGAAAGAGAGTGAAGAGACGAAGAGAGTTAGAGAGGTTGAGATTGAGAGGAAGTTTGAGAAGCACATGGGAAGAGAAGAAGAATATAGGTTGAGGAGAGAGGAAATTTTAATAAAATAATAAGATAAATTTATAGCATTCTTGACCGTACAATTCTAAATATAGAACTGCATTATAACAAATGCCAATTCTTTTTGGTATTTGACACATCTCATTAGGCATAACTTTTGGTGTTTGGTGTGCCAAATGCCAAAAATTTGGCATTTGACACACCTAATGTCAATGCTCTTAGGGTTTAGGACTTTGGGTTTTATATAAGAAGAGCGAAAGATGAGAAAAAATTAAATAACAAAATTATTAATTATATAATATACATTTACATATATATTTTAAATTTTAAATATATATTACATATAGGTGAGTTAGATCGGGTAAACAAATTTGTGATTGTTATGACTTGAACCACCCACTATATATATATAAATTAAAAATTAAAAATTAAAAAAAATCATAACCCTTACTTACCCCTAAAAACCGACCCAACCTACTGGATTCAGATCGGGGAAGTTTGGCAGCTTTACCATGCGCCCCTACCTTCTAATGTCTCCATCCATGCCGTTTGGCGCAAAACCTATATTTCCATGAAAAACGTGGTCTGATTTAGAATGACTTATGCATGGTATCACATTCATCAAAACAAGCGATTGATGATTACTTTTGATAGAAGCAAGATTAGAAAGAAAGAAGCCATAAAGGCAAACTAGTACGAACGAAGAAGACCAAGACAAAGACTATCCTCTACTTGACAAAATTAGGGACCGCCATGACCCAAGAGTTAGATAAGGATTAAGGACCAACGATTAAAGTGCGTACGCAGCTTTGTTTGCTTCTCTAAGTATCCAATTGCAAGTCATAACAAATAACAAGCTTGCATCAACAAACCATGGAATAACAGCTCCCCGCTGCCTATTCATTTTTACATTTGGTATAAAATACTCTTTTTTAAATTTTTTTGGTGTGTAAATTCAGGCACATAAAGGAAAAGCATTATTCTCTCTTTCCATTTTTTTTTTTAAATACATAGGTTAAGCATTAGTTGTATTGAATAATTTTTATAATTTAATGTGTACATACAAATACCCTCATACTTCTTTCTTAAAATAAAAAATAAATAAATAAATAAAAAACCCTCATACTTTTAGTATTAATATCTGTTCAACTGATCTTTGATTCATGTTAGATAAAAACTTTATGATTTAAATTCTATTTTATCTTGTCAGGAGGCTTGTAACTCAATTGACACTTCATCATACAAAAAGTTCTTAGATTTTAGGAAGAAGGGGTTCAAGTTGCAAAGTTAAGAACATATTAAGGTATATATTTCCAACAATCTTTAAAAAAAAAAATCTACTTTTCTTTTTGAGGAACCAATATATATCTACTTAGTCTAAGGAAATGTAGAAAGCTGGTCCATGGAGCAGAGCCTAAGGCATGGCCAAAAATAGCAAATAGGTAGTGCATCATGCACTGGTCTGTGTTGCAACTTAAATAATACTCTCAAGTATAGGATTGTCGCGAAATAATAACTTGGTAAGTCCAAGGTCGAATCCACAAGGAAAATGGAATTGATTAGCAAACCACAAGAGAATAAAACTAAAATAATAAAGTTTAATTCAAGAGATTTTTGATGGTTTAGTAATGGTAATTTAAATTGAGAGAAAACAACAATATATTAAGGTGCTAAGGTTTAGGGATTCACGCACAACACATCTATTGGTAGTCTTAACAATATTTATTTTATAACTCAACTAAAATTCACACACAACCGTTTTACTCATCAAGAGTTAATTGTCTAAGGTAGTTTCAAGAAATTAATTGATTTTAGGCAAAACAAAACTAGTGAATTAGTTCGCAGGGGATATTAAGCATTTGATGTGCCTGGAGTCAATGATAAATCAAAGAATTATACATAACTAAACACTTTTCTAGATGAGTAAAACAATCAAAAACATAAAAACATAAGCATTAAAACTAATAAATAATTGTTAAGAACATACCAATAAACGGTTGGGTTTCACCCCTTACCTTAGCAAGGCTTCTAGCAAGTCATAACACAAATAAAACTCTAAAAACTATAAAGAAACTTTAAAAAAACCTAAATTATGTTCTACGGTAGTTCTCTCCTGAATTTCTCCTTAAAGAGCCTTTAAATAGGTTAAGGAATCCTATTACAAATTAAATTCTTGTTTGGAGAAAACCCCATGTTTTTAGGCTTCACTTAACCAAAATTTTTAGCCCATTTAACTTCAAAACTTGGACTTTGGGTAAACTACAAAGTTGTACCCCTTTAAGCTAAATTTCTAGTCTAACTTGAATCATCTCGATTGGACATCAGAGCCAAAAGTTATGCTCCAAATATTAACTGATTCGCAGGTTGAAATCCTAATCCAAATTGGACCTGGATTTGGTGTAAATTTCCTTTGATTCTTTGCTTCAATTGGACTCGAATTTAATTGAGTTGACCTTCTTTGACTTCATCATGGTCCTTATAAAAGTAAAGTCCATTAGCTTTCTTCTTTGTGCAAATCCACTTATTTAATTTCATTATTCTACAAAAGACAAATTCACGCATTAAAATTCAATTAAGCACAAAATTGATTATTCAATATTATTCCAAAACTAACTATAAAATACATAAATTAACTCAAAATAAGTATAATAATATTTTTTAATAATTATAAAAATATGCAAAATTAAGTTATTACCGTCTATTACAAAGGTGTAGCAAATAGGTAGTGCATCATGCATTGGTCTGTTACAGAGGTATTGTCCTGATCACAATCATATTAGGAATAGGCCCATTAGTCACAGTTGGATTTGGGCTTCAAGAGAAAATCCCTCAAGTTTGTACTTTGTTCTCACCCATATATTTACTGATTAGGGAAATTAGGCTCTTACATTTGGCGGGAAAGCACGTGAGAGAGAGTGACAATGGCGAACAAGCAAATCAGCCAGATGGGTCTGCCAAAGTCGATCGCCAACGTCTTCGCAGCTCGTAATGTCTTCACCGCCAAGGTAACTAACTTAACTACCTTTAATAACCTGTTTGGATACCGGATTGTTAGCTATTTCATTTTCCCCCAAAATCTATTAATATTACTTCTTAATATGAAACATCCAAACAGCCCGGTCACGTTGGACACTGTTTTGTTTTACCCATAAGGTAGTCTTCGACAATGCAAACATGGGAGATAGTGCTGAAACTGTTGGGAAACTATTTGTTTGTAAAATTCTAGCAAAGAATTTACTTTACTAATTTCATGTTTCTTTTTTTTCTTTTTCTTTTTTCTGGGTGTAACTTTTTTGTGCAAAGTTCAACTTGTCCATGGTACTAGTAGATGAATCTAATCTATACCCAAGATGCAGCTAAGTTAACTTTGAAAAAATGTAAGTTGTAAAGGATGGCTATCCTCAAAATTTCATGGTTGATTATAGTTTTAATTTTTAGCCAAATTAATAGGAAAAAAAAATTAATGGGTATTATTGGGATATGAATTTAGAAGTAAAATTTTGAGTTTACGATGAATTTTTAGGCAATGAGGAATAAAAATATGGAGAGTTGAGTGTTTTTTTTCTCTTTTGGGTATGTGGAGGAATTACATATAAGTTGTTTGCTTTCAGGATGCATTATCTTTAACTGAATTTGAGTTGATGGAATTGTTAGATGTGGGGTTGGCACAAGTAACATCTGCAGTAGCTCACATCAGTGAAATCGTGTGTCCACCATATCAAACTGTAAGCGTTAAAAATTTTGTTTTTCTTTTTCAAATTTGTTTATGGTTTGTTGAAAAGAGGTATTTAAAGAGAAGGATTTGGGCTTCAAATTTTATTTTAAAAGATTTGATTGAAGTATGAATTTTTTTTTTTTTTTTTTTTTTTTTCTATCGATGAAATTTTACATGGATTTGACCTTATTAATATGTGGATTTGAAATGATTACAAATAAGAAGTCATTTCAAATCCATAATATCACAAGGTGTTTCTATTTGAGCAAAATCTTTAAACCTCAAATAATCCTGTGTTGTTAATTTATATAAAGCAATTTATACTAGCAATTATTCTTTAAATCCTGTGATTTTGAATCATCAAATCAAAACGTGACCTTATTGTGGTGATTCAATTGACTAAACTGGTGCATTAAAGGACTTCTTTCTCTTCTTTGGTTTTGAGTTTCTCAAAGGTGCTGGATTTAGTTGTTTCTTTCCAGGCATTATCGCTGATGGAGCTACGGGTTCAAAATGAGCACTTGGCTGGCCATCTTCCCACTCATATGAAAGGATTAGATGAGGCCTTATGTGGTGGAATACCATTTGGTGTCTTGACAGAGTTGGTTGGTCCAGCTGGAATTGGAAAAACACAAGTATTTGTCTTTCATAAGTATCTTACTTACTCTCAAGTGCATCTTCCTCTCCCCTCTCTTCATATATTGATACTTTTGTGTGACCATCTTCACTCTATTCCATAATAACGTATTTTATAGTTGGAAAGAGCTTGAGTTTTACATTATAATCATGTGTCCAAAGTAAGAGAAGTTTTTATGTATCGGAATATTCACGTGTGAGGTGTAATTAGTTGAGAGATCTAGTCCCACATCGGGTTGTAGTAATAAGAATGAGTACTTGATTTAACATTTTTGGCCCAATACTGTTGACTTAAGCTATGATACTTCCAGATTGTCTACATTGGATTGGATTAGTTTTGTAAAATTATTTGTTGAGAAATTGTGTGCTGATCGTGATAAACGCTATTATAACACCAACCTAGTAACACCATGTGGCTCAGGGCACTATAGCACAACGTAGTCCTTGACATCGGATTTAAGTGGGGGAAATTATGATACCTCAATTGTATGGATCAGATTGGTTTGGTTTGTACGAGTGTGTCTTGTGTGAGGTTGCGTTGCATCCCACGTTGGGCATGCACTAAGTAGATCTGAGCCACATAAGCAATTACAAGCTAGTTCTAATTAAAAATTGACTAGTTCTTTTTGGGTATAGTGCATATATAGCTAGCTCATTTATCAGGTCATGACATAAGCTTTTAGGATAAGATGGAATCCCAACATGTTGTATCAATCCTTCACAAAGAGACTCCCTAAGGTGTTGCTCTTAACCCTCACAAACCCAATACACATGCAGGGTCTGGGCATCTAATTGATGTGATCCTTAGATCTAAAAATTTAATACTTAGAGGCATCATTGACTAGTAAAAGCATCCAATTTCTTTTTTGATTTTTCCTATATACACTGGGATGAGTTGACATGTCTGTGTAATATGGCATAAACCAACATTTTTTGGCATATATACATGTACCTTTTTGCTGAAAACGTCATTGAGCTAGGAAGCACCAATACAGACACCAAGTAGACATGATACAATATGGACACAGTGTTACATCAATTTTTGAAAATCCAGGATACTATATAGCAAAGAAACTTTAATTGATTAATATATAAATTTATATTAAACTGATTATTTCAATTTTTAAAGATAAATCTACGAATGCTAAAAAGCATAAATCATTTCCAAATAATAAAACTAATTAAGAAGCTATGAGAGAGAGAGAGAGAGAGAAGTAAAGACGCATCTGTATAGGATGCTTATCTAATACAGATATGGCTAGTAATTTGAAGAATCCATGTTTCCTAGCCTTTCAGGTGCAACGAAGATTACTGAATCCCTAAGATTATTGGTCCAATTTGAAGTTTCTTGAGGAAAGGAGAAATTTTGAAAGAAATTTGGCTCATGGTGATGATAAGGTGCATAGCAGCCTTTAATTTAACCGTGTTATCCTGTCCTATAGCTGATCAATGGAAAAGGAAGTGTCCTCTATAGTTGAGATTTAAGGCTCTCTTGAGCTTTAGCTGGGCTGTGATGCTAGCAACCGATTCTGTATAGCTTAAAGTGAAAATTACAAAATAAAATACAAGGTCCTATATTATGCATTCACGTGCACAAATTATTTATCAGTATTAGTTTTTGCTGGCAACAATGCGTTTAGCTGTGACAACTATTCATTGGATGATGATGAAAATAATTACAATAATAAACTTTGAAGCCTTTATTAGTACTCTATTTCCTTTCCTTCTTTTAGCACCTTTTTACTGTGAAAAACATATTCACATTAGCATTGCTTCTGCTATTGAGAGATTTACAACAGTATAAGAGACAACATATCACTTTTGGCACCTATTGTGTGATGAAATGCAACTTATGTAAGTGGTTTCTTCTTTTTATTATCTTGATAAATTTATTATCTTGATAAATGAGGCATTTCATTAAAGGATACAATTCTGAGCTTGTACACATATATGCTGTTAGTGTCTCTATATTCTTTCTGGAAATATGTGGTCTGGTTGGTTGAATTTTTAGTTGTAGTTTGTTTCATCAAATTGCAGTTTTGCTTGAAGCTCTCTTTGTTGGCTTCATTACCTGCAAGTTATGGAGGTTTAGATGGCCATGTAATATATATCGACGTAGAGTCCAAATTTAGTTCAAGAAGGTATTTGAAGCACACCTTTACGCTACCAATTTTTCAGGTATTCGTATTTGCTTATAATGATTAAATAAGAAAAGGCATTATTTTCAAGTAAGTTTGCTATCCTCAGGTTGATAGAAATTGGAGTGAAAAGTTTCCCTGAAATATTTCACAGGAAAGGAATGGCACAGGAGGTATGCTGGAAAACTTAATTGTTTCTCTTTTCAATTTTTTTACTTCCATCGCATCACTTAATGTTAACAAGAGACTATTTTTCCTTTTATATCTCAGATGGCTGGTAGGATTCGTGTTTTGCGGCCAGCATCACTTTCTGAATTCACTGAGAGGTAAGAGTTAAGACTTCATTTTTTCTAAGGCCTTAGAAAGGATAGAACAAGACTGAAATCTTTAGATGAGTGTAGGCCTCCTAATCTTGTTGGTTTTTTTGGATTCTTTGTATGTGTAAGATATATTGAGGAGACAGTTGAATATAGCCTGTATACTTGAACATTTTCATTTATTCATGTACACATTTCAATCTTTCTTTTATATAATCGTTTCTTACTTATCCCAAAAGAAAAGAGAAAAAAATAAACTAGCAACAACTACAGATGGGATTGATGGATGACAAGATAAAATTCACTGGATTTCTAGTCATTTGCATTGAAAACCAGCTCCTCTTGTTTTTTTTTTTTTTTTTTTTTTTGGTTAAGTGAAACAAGTTCCTCTTCAGTTTGTAATGTTTGGCGTGGTTTGATTTGGAGGCTTTCTATGAGGCAACTAAGTAGATTATCAAATGGAACATAAGATGGCAGGGAGGAAAGAAAAATGTCTGCACCCAGTGCTTTGAGTTTAGCTTTAACACAAAGTGGAATAATTAAACAGGGTTTCTGAAGCTGACCTTAACTAGTTACGATCATGCTTATAAGATGGGCTGAGTATCTTTTTCTCTAATTCAATTTGAAACATGATTGGAACATCCCCAAGAAGCCACCAGTAGTGCTGCTTAGTTGCATGTCTTAATGGCATGAGACATATATATGGTGAGAGAAATAGTTACTGAACTTACCGAGGGATTCCCAATGATGGTTAGTGTTTTAGTGAAATAGTTCATTGGAAGTTTGGAACATTACTGCATCTGGGTAGTGCGTTTATATTAATTATTGACATTTGCCTCTGATGCATGGAATGGACTTACAGACATCTTTCAGGTTCTCTGGTGATCCCTCGGCACCACTGTCATGCCAGTTGAGGGTTAAGTTCTTACTTGTCTCCTGTCAAGCACAATATGTAAATCTATTCTCTTTTCAATATCTACCTTAGAAGGTCTTGCATCTAATTTTTTATTTTTTTAATATGTTATGTTGGTTATCAAATGTGGAGTTGTTTACTTTGTATGCCTATGATGCCCCTAGATTTCCTGGTAGGTCAATATTCCTTGGTCATAGCAACTCATTTTTTTACTAATTTATCAAAAGACTACTGATATTGGTCAGTGAACCATCTGTTATCCAAATTGTTATCAGTTTGCAACAAATCAAGGTTTCACTCCTTCAAAATCAAGTGAAGTTGCTAGTTATTGATAGCATGGCTGCTCTGGTTACAGGGTAAGTTCAATTTTTCCAGTAATGATTGATCTAGTCTAGCTAGTTGTAATCAAATCCAGATTTGGTCCTCCACGTTAGACAAGTTCTCCATCACAATCAACATGCCTTCCTTTGCTTTAGGATAACTGTAATCTTGTCCATAACCTGCAGTTTTAAGGATTTAATTTATCATATGAAGACTGAATCCTGAGTATGGAAAGCTTTGAGTGTGAATGATGATGCTTGTCCGCTTCAATTGATCTTATAGAGTAAAATAGTCTAATTCCCCACCCCACACCACACCCTCCCCCTCCCTCCTAGATTCCTCTATATTATGAATAACTTGAGTTCAGAAACAAGGCAAGTTGAACTGGTGCTTTTCATTTGACACTTTTAACAAGAAGTGGCTTGGGAATATGCATGTTTTGATTTGTTGTCCCCTGCAATTTCCTATTCAATTTTCCTAGATATTTGTGACTGCTATTGTCAAAACTCCCCACCATATGCTCCATTACACGAGTGAAGGTCATTGATGTGCTCTGTTTGGCTACATAGTTCCTTTCTTTATTGGTGCTATGTTTGCACATCTCTTCTATGTTTCGAATATATATTTTTAAAATATACAATCGCCACGCATCATACATTGTTGGTTGGTGTGTTAATATAGTATCGGTGGTTGCTCTACATTGTTCAGGGAATTCGAGCATGGGGCTCCCAGACAAAATACATTGGGTTGGCACATTTCTTTTATTAAGTGAGGATCATACCATCTTAACTGCTATATCGCGGAATTTCTTAGCTATGGTGACTCTTTTCAATGATGCTCTATCTCTCTCTCTCTCTCACCTCTAACCCTAATCTCTAGGTCACTAGCTGAATTTTCACGAATTCCTGTTGTGGTGACAAATCAAGTGAGATCTCAAAGCCATGATGAGATCTGCCACTATTATTTCCAAGGTTAGATGACATAATCAGATTATAAAATCTTCCTCCTGATATATTGCTAAAGTATAGATTATTTTGTACAGTGCAAAGTTGGAATGAAACCATCGAGGATCGCACAAGACATGATTATCATCTTGTTGCTGCTTTGGGAATTAACTGGGCTCATGCTGTTACAATTCGTCTTGTGCTTGAAGCTAAATCAGGTTGGTCTACACTTGCTAATTTTTTATAAATCAAAAGGAGCCCAAGTGTACATCTCCTGTGCATGCTATTAGAATAAAATATTTTCATTCAATTTTCTTGTTTTGAATTTATTTTTCTTTTAGAATGTTATCTTGCTGAAGATGGTGTATTTAATACAAGAGTGGACTGTTTTCCCTTCTAATTTAACAGGAAAAAAATTAGCGATTTTAGTTTATTTTTTACTTATTTGAGGGATCTGAGGTGCCTGGCCTCCTTTTTTCTTCTTTCTTTAATAATTAATGTTTTATCAAAAAATGTTTTTTTTTTCCCAGAAAAGATTATGCCTATATCTTTCAAACTTGTATGCTTTCATTCATATTGGTATCAAAAACTAACCAGAATTTATGTTCTTGAGATTGTGAAATGTCCTTCAAGAGAAGTCCAATTAGCTTGTTTATTGCAAGATAAGATCCCCTCCAATTCCCTCCAACTTTAGATGTAAGACATGTGATGTTTAAAAATCAAATGAATGTAACATGTCACACATCCAATTAAAAATGGGAGGGAATTGTAGGATTCAATTGAAGGGGACCCTTTCCTGTTTACTGCTGGATTATTGAGACTACCCTTTATACATAGTATGTAACATGTGAAAACCACAGATTTTGCCTTTCCACTGGGTACTTGAGATTTCTAATTTTCATTTTTCTTGCAGATCAGAGGTTTATTAAGGTGGCAAAATCTCCAATATCCCCACCTCTGGCTTTCCCCTTTAACATAACTTCTTCAGGGATATTATTGCTAAGTGATGATGGAATAGAGCTAACAGGGGCAGATATTAACGCAATTCACTGTCAAGGTTTGTCATTGAGATTTTGTTGGGTGAATCTGCAGAAGAATATTAAGTGGATGCCCAAGACTACCATTGGTCACTACTTAAAATGTGGAGCACTTAATGCAGATGGCATCCATCATTTAGTGTTTTTGCTTGTGGCTTTCCAGTGGAATAACTTCATAAGAACTGATAAACTAAAATTGTTTAACTTTACAGATCATGCTATGTGAACCTTAAATTTCGTTAGAAACTAGTACCCAAAAATTGTTAGAAAAATGTCTATTACACAAATTTTTAGGACTTCTTTATTTTATTTTTTTTTTTTTTTACGTGTTTTTTTAATAAATTGATTAAGCCTCAGATCAATGACTCAAAAAATGCAGGCCATAATGACATTATCAATTTCGGTGGGGAAAGCTTGCAGTGATAAATCAAGACGGAAGCTGCATTGATGAAATTTCAGGGATGTTCTTAGAAGTAGATAGAATATACTATGAATCCCGTTACTCATTTGAACATTATTTCTAGGTAAATTTGAAGTACAGATGAGAGACCAATGAACTAAAATTGATGTATTTTCCTCTTAGATATCTTAGAGTTTGTATTATTTTCACATCTGAATATTTCAAGCATGAGCTAAGTGAAAGCATATTGCTGGTGGGATGGATTACATCTAATGTAACTGTGCATAACAAAAGTATAGTGCCTTCCTGTTGCATAATATTAGCTTGCAAAACTTTCATGAATTGCAGTGAAATTAAAGGATGCTTCAACTACAGTAGATGATTCGCATGACACAAACTGCAACATATTTATGTTTAGCACTTGGAGGCTTTGTTCTTGCTGAATTGTGAGTATTTTAATCATTAAGTAAAAAAGTTGAGGATCCATAGCTGACCCCAAAAATTTGGACTGACAGTAGCAGAATCCTGATGTTCCATTGTGATTAAAGTTATACCTGCTATATTGGAAATTATAATTGTATGTTTTATATTAATGCCATGTTAATCTGACTGCCACACTTGTAGTGTATGTTTTTTGATGCTGGCATTTTATCAAATGAAAATGAAAGATGCATGTTCTTGTGGGAGATGTTAGATTGAGCAAAGAATTGGAAAAGCTTAAGATATAGGGAAAGGTGAATTGGAAGGCCCTATTCATGATGGGTGGTCTACAAGAGTCACCTATATTTGAAATACCATTATCACAAAGGATAGATATTTTGGGTTGTTTAAAGTACATGATGCTGGATGCGGGTTTCTAATTTCGCTGTAGTTAAGGATATTGGTTTCATTCAAATTGTGACTGAGACCCATGAGCCATGATAATGATTTTGTTTTATAACGTACTCTTATTTGTTAGAGAATCTCTTAGGCATAAATTGGAACAAGCAGAAACTTTGAGATGCTTGAATATAAAGTGAAAATTTTGAACCTGGTGTTTGAATTGGAAAACTTCAAGGTGATGTAATGCTTCTCACTCGGCATGCTATAAGTTTGGGTTGGGTTACTACATTTGCTACAAGGTTGAAAGTGAATGAGATTTCCATATCTGCCATGCCATCCATGTGCCTTGGCCTAGTTGTCAAGATACTGTAATTTGTAAATTGTGATCTTTCAACCTTCTCTGCCTCCATAGTGAGTCATAATTTGCTTATGGTTCAATATTATGGAAGTGTACTACTAAAAATTTTCTTGGGTAGAAATCAATAGCTATTACTGTAGGTATTGACTCAGGACACTAAGAGATACAAGCCTCTACTTCTTTTTTTCTTTTTTTGAGCTTGGCCCTTTTCATTGCTAATAGAATTGTGAAAGAAGAAGCCAGGAAGGCATGTTTTAGCGGAAAACATTGAGAAAGAAATGTCAAAGCGTCTGCCAGTTCATTTTTGGGTAAGAATGGTTTGTATGAGCTTGAGCAGAAGTTCTACGGTCCATGTTTTCTGAGTAACATATATAGACAGATGGGGACTTAGTTAGGATAAGGTTTGCCAGTAAAATTATTTATAGGGTTTGATTTTCTCACTCTCTTTGTACACTGTCCATAAACAACATATGTTATCATGTGTTAAATGTGAACATTCTTGAAAAAAGTAGACACCTAATATAAAAATGTGAACATTGTGTATACATCACGAGGTGTGAAACAATAATTCATTTATTTAAAGCGAAAATTATCTCCCGTATCCATTATATGAAGTGGGTATAGACATGTAGTACATATATTCATGAGATTCACATGCTTTGAGACATGCACATATAGTTGGTTCATGAGATTATTTGGCAATGGAAAAAATAATAATAATAAATAAAGAAGTTCAATTTTTGTTTTCGGATACCTAAAGTATATATTTAGTCTCTAAAAATAAGTAACTTTTTTTTTTGGATTAATTATAAGTGATGCGATTTGCTGCTAGTTTCAAAGATTTTTAATTAAAAAAAGAAAAAAACAATTTTGGAAAACAAAATATAAAGTAGCGAGGTGGAAAGCATTAAGTGGGCTATGTTATTTGATAAGCTCAAAACCCTTTTCAAGTAACCCATACGTTTTCCAAACCCTGTTGAATAAATGTGAGACCCAATCAGCCCAAAAGCAAAAAAAGAAGGGGAATAAACTAAGACCCAACGAGTTGATTGATCAGAAGCCACTTGTGATTATAGAAGTAAAGATATTTTGCAATATTTACTATCTTTATATAGTGGAGTATCCATCATGCTTATTTATACATGTTTGTTTGTTTGTTTTTTCCCCTAAAATGCTTATTCATGATGTTAGTAGAAAAGGCATATATAGAATTATAGAAAGCCAAAACAAGGATTAGCCAATCCTTGCTAAGTTCCATAGAGGGAAAGAGGTAGTGGCGACTTTTTGTCTTTCTGAATCCTCTGGAAATAAAAAATAAAAAGTGGTGGAAAGTAGAGAGGCAGTTGATTGTTATAAACTAGGAGTAATAGCAAGTTGAGCAGAAAGCAATGGATACAAATTAAAAGCTAAAACAAATTCTGGGGTTAGTGGAATAATGATCTCTATGTGAAGACAGGGTTTAGGTACCACTAAGGTACTACTTAACATTCGGTGAATAGGGTTTCCAGGCAGATCGTGCCATCAAATTAGGTAGCACTTAATAAATTAAAGGCTAAAAGTTGTAAGGGAAGAAAGGATAATTAATGGAAGAGAGAGAGAGAGAGAGAGAGAGAGAGAGAGAGAGAGAGAGAAGCTCTTGCTTGAAATGAACTAAATTGTTTAAGGAATTTAAAACATTGCCTTTCATGTACTACTCTTTAAATTCATATATTAATAATTTTTTTAATGTACAAATTAATAAAGTTTTGTAAACAAGCCTGGTTGTAAATTTTACCACATCAAATTTTGGTTTGCTTCATATCTCATCTTTTTGGCAATTTGAGCTTATTCTATTTCAATTCCCTTAAAAATATTTTTATCCATACCTTATTTAGGTAATTTGAAGTTGATATTAGAACTTAAATCTTGTTCCCTTCTTTATACACACATCACACATATATGATTTTTTTTGTAACCAATTTTATACACACATCACACATATATGATTTTTTTTGTAACTCAATTGGTTAGTATCTCTTAATGTTTTCAATGGAGACATCTATGATTCAAATCCCCCTTCCCACATTGTAACTATCAAATTATTGAGAGAGAGAGAGAGAGAGAGAGAGAGAGAGAGAGAGAGAGAGAGAGCTTCAGTAAGTACCACTCTCTTGAGTAATTATACAATATTTTGAGTATACAATATTTCGAGTATACAATATTTCGAGAATACAATAATGACGTACTCCATCCTCTTACATAATTGTGAATTTTAATAAGTAAATTCATAATAAAACTCAATATTTATGTGAGAGGAGAGAGTGCACAACTATTGTACTCCCAAAGTATTGTATAATTTTCCTATTCTCTTTGTCCTTTCTAATGGTTATAAATCATGTCATAAGGTATACACAAGTTTTTACAATTTAATCTTTTGTGATTAATGCATAATAAAATATATGCCAATGATGGGGCCATGTGATTTTTTTTTTTTTTTAAGAGAGTTTCAACCTATGGTGTCCGTTTCTAATGATAGCTCTTTCACATCAGACCAAGACGCCAATCAGTTTTTGGTGTAGGTGAGAATTGAATCTCAGATCTCTTATTCAACGATTAGAGACTTTACCAGTTGAGCTAACTAGGGCTATATGAAAATTATATTACTCCAATTGTAGCTTGTTACCTTAACCAGTTTTAAACATAAATAAATAAAAAGAAAAAATATTGTGAAAAAAGTTGTGTCCCATATTGCTTGGGAAAATTATTAGATACTCCCGAAACACCATAAATACGTACTCCCTCATCTCACATGAATAGTGAGTCTTACCATGAATTTAATTAGTGGAAACACCATTCATGTGAGATGAGGGAGTACGTATTTATGATACTCCGGAAGTACACAATAATTTTCCGCTGGCTTGAAAGATTAAAAAAATCCGAAAATTAAAGTCTAATAATTGAAGAGAGAGAGAGCATTCAAGGCACATAAAGGGGGAGAGAGAGAAAGAGAGAGAGAGAGAATATAGAGATTAAATATAAAATAAAATCCCCTTGTTAATAATTAGCAACTTAGCATTACTCGCATGTTTTGTTTTTTTTCTTTGTTGCTCATGATTGACACAGTGGTTATATGAATGGAGTAGGAGAATTGAGTAATCTGATGTGACGAGAAGTTGATGCCACTGTCCATCTTCTATCTATTATGGGTTTATTTTAATATTGTTTATTATTAAAAATTAAAAATTAAAAATTAAAAATATTGTAGTAAAATAATTTTTAAATATGTAAATAGTACTGTAAGATTCATTTTTAATAAAAATTTTGTTAAAAAAAAAAGTTTGTAAATTTCATAAACAGTATACAAAACCCACTACCGATCATTTCAGCTGTATCTTAACGTTCACTGTATAAAAGAAATGGTCACACGATGGTGCACATGATCATTATGAATGCCACCTTGCCATCCAGCATATAAGCTATTGATTACTCGAGCTACCAAACATGTACCCGAAAGAGGATACTTCATTACGATGAGAGTCAATGCGTGTGATTTTCCACTTTCAACCAACAAAAAGGCTTAGATTGGCTGGGGGTTGGGGTATTTGGGAATTTAGTACACCTTTCAATAATATCCTTGCATTGCATGCACGGCATCACTATTTTTTACAAGCCTTATCTCTACCTGTCCTGATAGTTCAGCAGATCTTTACTAACAATTTCTTAGTATTCACTCCATCAAAGATTCATTGTAAGGACAACTTTACCTTCCTTGTTTATTCTTTGGTAGGAATCGAGGAAAGAGAGCTTCTGATTTTGAATTGTATATGTGATACAGAATACAGATAAAGAACTGTGAACTCTGTTACTTACTTCTTGTCAGCCAAAGAAGACATAAAGTAATCTCTACAAACGTTATGGTATTGGTTTCTTAAACAAGAAAAGATACTGGGAGATGCAGCCAAAGATTGGGGGGGTAGTTTTTAAGGTTTCTTTCTCTCTTTTGCTTTTCAATGTTATACATTGCAGTATTTATTTGGACACATTATTAGATAATATTTTCTCTCTCTCTCTCTCTCTCTCTCTCTCTCTCTCTCTCTATTTATTATCTTTGTTTGTATAGCTGTTGTTTTTGTGTGTTTGTGATGTGAATCATCACTGGGCGACCAGCCTGACTTTGACAGAATAAACAATGTGAAAATGATTTTGTTTTTTTCAAAACTTGTCTGATCTGTCTTTGAACCTGCTATGCCTTTCAAGTTTTAAGGCCAAATACAAATAGGAGATCGAAAACCTTTTTATATTATATAAATTAATTAAGAACGTAAAACCTTTGGAGTCAGATGACACGCTTTCAATAGTTACAAATAATGGAATAGATTATTACATCCATCTCTATTAAGATTTTCTAAAATACTGAATCAATGTATTGTACTCTTCAAATATTATAAATGTAGTGCAAAACATATAAACGCTGTAAAGTATGCAGGAGAATGGAGATGCAAGACAAGGAAAGTTGGCCTAAAGCCCAATGAACCTATACACATTAACAAATATTATTTTTTAAAAAAAATTAAAACAATTTAATTAGAAATTAATTAATTTTAAAAGAGTTATATATAGGATTAAGATGCTGTAAAGCTCCTCCCAAAAACTTTCTCATTTATGGTGTGAACGGGATTTAATATATCAATCAAAAAGCTCACAATCGACTTAAAAGTTACAATATACCTCTAATGATCTCCATTCTACAAATTGTTTATCATTGTTAGGTCTCTTACATCTTACAATTGTTAGAACTTAGAAGTAGAGCACCAATAACAACAAACCTAGGATTTATCTACTACACCTCTGGGCTTGGCAGACTGAGTTTTGTTTTCTTTTTTTGGGCAAGAAGCGGACTGAGTTATTAATTAGATACAGTCGATAAAAGTTTCTTTCATTAGGTTGTTGTTAAGCTTTATATTAAATTTATCTGGGCAAGGTCAATGTTTGCCACTCTGAACCCAAAGTCTGCTTTTTTGGTTGAGAAAACAAAGTCCATTTGATGTTTACTTGTTTGATGAGTTTCATGTGAATCTTAACTTTATAAGATAGACAGTATCTCAAAGAAAAAGTCTCTTAAAAGAAAAACGAGTCGTTTTCGTAGTTTATGCTTCGTCCACACAAATAAAGTTGTTTGGTGCAAGCTATGATCATATAAGCCAATTATACAGTGATATAGGTAGTCGCATGATAATTCCTTAGAAATTAACAATGCCCATATTCTAATGATTTAAAACATAAACTGAAAATAACATTATATTTTAAACAGTATAAGATAAGAATACCACAAATGTCAATCAACGTGCTGTAAGTTTGTCTGATTTGAAGGGTTTGATTAAAAAAAAAACTATAATAAACAGAAAAAACGAAAAAAAAAAAACAAAAACAAAAAAGAAAGAAAAAGAAAACATGCCTTATAAAACTAGGCTGTGGTTAATTACATTTGGAACGGTCTGGAAGCATGAGATCTTTGACACAAACACAGGAGATCCTTGACAGAAACAAATGCCAGGTGCCTTTGTCTTGTTTCAATAGCCAGAGGCCCAGAGGCCAGAGCTTAGCTCGTCCCCACAACAAACGTGGCAACAGTGAAAAGGTTCAAGGGCATATTAATATTATTGTATAATTGCATAGAAAGTTCTGGTACTTATTAAAACCAATAATTGATAAGTTTATTTTCATCACTTTATTATTTTTATTTTTATTTATGGTGTAAAAATACAAAATTTTACATTTCATTTTATAATGAAAATTATACTTTATAGAATTTCAAAATATATATATTTACTTTCTCATGTCTACTTTTATTTATTTACTAAAAGAAATGTGATGTTTTAAAATATTTACATTTCTTTTTAGGATGAAAATAAACTTAACCTTTATACCCAAAAAAAATTTAAAAACTTAGCCAAATAGGATCTAGAAAGAAAACAATAACATGTATTTTAAACTAATATCGTATCGTTTTTCTCCAAAAAAAAATAATAATAATAATAAAAATAAACTAATATTGTCCCGTTGAGATTTTAAATAAATTAAAAAAATTGGTAAGAGATATGAGATAGGAAAAGGAAAGTAAAAGAAAGGAGAATTAAAATCATAGAGGCTTAATTATATGTTATATAACTTATATTCTTTAAACTTGACTCATTTTTAATTTGACCTTAAATTTTAATTTTGTTCAATTTTGTCCTTATACAACTTTTTTTTTTTTTTGATGGATAATTTTATAATTTCAATTGGGGGAATTTGAACCATGGACGTCTTCACTAGAAACATCAAGATATGTCATTTGAATTACAAAGCTCTTGCCTTGTGCCACTTGTCTTAAGACCCAAAAATGATGTAATTTTTATGAATTCCCAATTTTTCCATAACATTTTCTTTTCGGTTGCAACATTCTTTTTTTTTCCTTATAACTGTCACTTAATTTAAATATACATACTCTCAGTTAAAATTTGTACAAAGTTTAGTTACAATATTGGTTATAACATAAAACTACAACTTTATTAAATATTTTTTTATTAGAAGTGAATTTTGACAAATCCATCATTGTATTACATATTCTTCTTATATCTTTCGTGCTTGTAAAACTTCTAGAAAATTGAAAATCAATAACTATCAATAAATTGTTTAAATTGCAAATTTTTGTAGTTTAAAATTATGGATTAAATATATGCTTATAGATCATATAGTAGATAATATCATATTGATACAAAATTTGACATATGTATTAAGAGTATAAATACCATACAATTCAACGATTAGATTTTTAAAATATGTAATGATGTTTATTTTATTAATTAAAGTTATAGCATTAGGCTACAACAAATTTTGTAACTAAATTTAAAACTTAATTCACCTTCAAGACACGAGTAGAGGGAGAGCCACCAAACTCAAAATTAAACCTCGTTAGTTAAACATAAAGCTCTGCAAACTGTTGCATATATAACTACGCCCCTCCCACACACACACACACATAAAGCAACCCTAACAATCGATCCATTGGCCACCAAACATCAAATTGAGGCCACCAATCTCATAGTGATTGACCACGTGAACATGATCACTACTTCATCAATCCTTCACCTTCATACCCACAACAACCTCACGAAAACCCATTATTGACAATTGGTTAAATTAAAATAAAACTTAAAATTTGAATCATTAACAAGACCCATGAGCCATTAGCCAACACACTGCCTTAACCATCAAAGACACCCAAAATCAAATCAAAACGGTCTTTAGTCATATTTACCCATCAACAACACCGATCAATCCTTCACTAACCCAACCCTTCGATTATTTTATGAAATTGTCTATAGGAACAAGAGTTGATTCATCTCTATATTTTGGAGCCGGCCGGGTTGGAGGAGAAGAATTAATAAGATGAAAAAAGAAGAACATAATAAAGAGTAAAAATTGGGGGGAAAACACTATGCAATTTTAAGGCCCTTTAATAGCAATCTTTTTTTTTTTTTTTTTTTTTTTTTTTTTTTTGAGAAAAAGAAAAAAAAGGAGGGGGACTCACGTGTGTAATCATTGTCCCACACTCCAAGGTACAATTAGGTAAGCTCAAGGGTACCACCAACCTGAAAATGAAGCTCAGAGACCCCGACCCCACACAAGCCCCATTGGTATTTAATCCACGCATTGAAATTGTGTAACCTACATAGCGCAGGCATGAGGTGTCAAATCTGGGCACCTAATGGGGACATAGCAGCCACTTACCACTTTGACACGTGAGCTAGTAGTTAATGGCATCCTAATTGACAAAAATAGATGGTGGGTCATAAAATTGAACTGTATGGACCAAATTGAGATAAGTCAACATATAAAGGGCATAATATGTAAAAACCAATATTTTCACAATTTTTATATAAAAAATAATAATAATGGAAAGTAAAATAAATTTAAATAGAAAAGAAGAGAACAAGAAGGGAGGAGTCATTTTGTTAAAGTGTGCTTACATCTAAAAATATGTTTATTTCATTTAATTATTGAATTTTAAAATTTAATTATTTTATTAATTTAACTTTTGTAATTTATGTCTATTTGTTGCATTTAACTTCAAAATAAGTTTTAAGAATTTGGAAACATGAAACCAAAAAGACTATTCTTTCTATAGTATAGATAAATTTGTAAATGGAGGTACTTAGATACATATGCTAGAAGTGTTTAATTTTTTAAAATTAATAATCTTTTTATTTTTTTGAAAATTGAAATTATATATAAATATATCAAGAAATTATATCCAATTTATGGTAAATTTGTGTGCCTAATGGGCATTTTATAAACTACAGAACTAATTTAGTTTTAATAATTAATATAAGCTGAACCAAAATTAAAAAAAAAAAAAATTGAATCAAATTAAAACCTTTTTTTTTAGTCTAACATGCATCTCATACAAGCAAATTAAAAATAGTTTTATGGAAGTATATCTCATCTTATTTTGGACCAGTTGTTTTAACTTTTAACCCAAAAAAAATAATCAGATTGAAAATAATTAATTAAAACTAATCAGAATGTTTCTATCTGGTTAAGGTATATAACATGCCAACACCTTCTAAAATACACGTCATGCATGACAGCATGAGCTCATTAAAAGATTCACTTTGTCAAATATATTAACAGATTCAACTTATTTAAAATTAAAAAAAGATATCTTGCCTTGCCTTGTTAATTACTTATAGCACATGAAATGTTCGCTAATCAGTATTAAAAAAATCTAAAACACCAATTAGCGGGACTATTTAAACAAAATATAAAAAATAGAAAGTTTGACAAAACACGGGGTATTTTTATATTGGTGGAGGGCTTTCCATGAATGGAGAAGAAGAGACCACGTCTCCCTAGGCGTAAACCTCGTACAACCTTGCCGACAATGTACCTGCCGAAAAGCGTAACCCTAATTGTACTTTGCTTTTATTCTATGTTAAAAAAACTTATTATATTCTTGATTTTTTCTTTTCTTTTCTTTTCTTTTTGGTGCTAATAATTTAATATAAATTGGCACCTTAACATGTGGACCATTTTAATAAAATAAACTCTAGCCAGGCCCCTACCCATCATTTCAATAATGGTTGTTGCTTGAATTAAAGGATAAGGTGGGCGTACATAGTAAGTCAAGGTTTTGAGAGAGAGAGAGCGAGAGAGAGATTAAAGATGGTTTTCATAACTCTTGGGTTAGTATTTGTGAGACATTAGGCGCACGCGCCTCTCTCTTACAAAATTTTCACATCTGCATCAAGTTCATATCAATTTATCATATGAAAGATAGGGTCCAAAGAGACTCTAAAACCAAATGACAAATTAGTAATAATGATATGATATTATAATATATATATGTAAAAGCGAAAGGGATTTTGGGTCCCATGGCTTTTATCTCGCACATTTCACAGACTATCTTGGAAGATTTGGTTGGTTCGTAGGAATTGGCCTTCTTATCAAGAATTTAGCAGTGTTCAAAGAAGGATTAGTAAGCTATGAACTTAATAATCACTTTTAGGATAAAATGTAGTAATGCAGTAGTTACTTCAGATTTTTAATGAAAAGTCAAATTAACGAAAAAGAAGGATGTGACAAAACCACCCACAAATAAATAGTAAATACCATAATTTTTTTTTTTTTTTTTTTGGGTTCAAAGAGGAATTTTATTTAAAATAATATAATTTCTGAAAAATTGCTAGTAATATTTTTACAAGGTGATTCACACATTTTATTAAAAAAAAATTGTATAACAAGACTCATCAGCATGCATTGCATCTTGTTATCACACCAAAAACACTTGTCATTTTTATAATTTTTTAGTCAAGTGGTGATGGTTAAAAGAAAGAACAGAAATAAAAAGCCTAAACTCTTTCTCTTACTCTCGGATTACATTAATAAGATAAGAGAACAAGAAATTGAGAAAAATGAGTGTAAGGTCACAATTTGAGTCCCAAGCCCAAAGGATGGATGAACTTAGGCCTAAAGAGCCCAAAATATTTTCAACTTAAAATACTTTACACCCTGAAAACATTTTACGTCTATCCAAACACAACCTAAAATAAGAATACAAGAAATTGAGAAAGAAGAATATCAGTAGTAACAAGTGTTATATTGGACACAAATTAAGAATAATTAAATGTTTAATTGTGAGATATAATACATTAAAAGAAAATATATATATATATATATATATATATATATATATATATATTAATAATTCATGGAGCACAAACACAAATTAAAGTAATTACTTGATTTTTTTTCTTAATATTTAATTTATATAAACTTAACTTGTGAATTCGATAATTCAAAAATAGGAAAGTGAGGTGAAGTCATTTTTTTTTTCAAAAAAAAAAAAAAAAATCTACCGCATGAGATAAGTAAACTTCAATAAGTAGTGTGTGTTTGGCTCCAGTTTAAAAAGCTAGATTATTTTATTATTCAGCTTATTTTTACTATTATTCATGGGTCCCACTACATTTTTGATACTATTTATAAGTCTCATTGTACTATTTCAGTTAAATTTTATTTTTATCTACCGTAATTTCAGTAAAAAGTTTTCAGTTTTAACAAAATAAGTAAATCTTAAACAAACTCTTAATTAATAATAATAATAGGTTAAAATAGCATAAAGGGACACGAGGTTTCCTTAAAGGGGACCACCAATTGGAGTATCTATGATGATCTAAACTCCCTAAGGTTGAAAACGAGTGGTGAAAACAATTTAAATGTCAGAAATCAAAATTTCCAAGGAGATCTAATACAATGATCTTAAGGAACAGGACTTTAAAGTTTCAACCACAAAAAGGTTAACGCCGATGACTTAACCAGCATACAAAGAAACCTAGACCTTTGCTATAAATTTGTTTTGCCTTGGACTGAGGCAATTTCCAAGGTTCTTTTCGTAGAAAAAATAAACCCCATATTTCCAATGTTAATAAATTCTATATCAACCATTGTTTACTTTTGCAGTTGCAGAGAGAGAGATATATATGTATATATATATATATATATATATATATATTAAAACAGAGTATATATATATATATATTAAAACAGAGCATCAGAACCAGTCTATCAGGTACAGCAAAGATAATATTAATAACAATACTGTAATATAGTACTGTACTATAGGACCAGGTACATGTCTGCTTTATTTAAAGAACATAAAAAAAATCATTTTATGTACGCGTGCTAAAAGGAGATTCACCTCTACAGAAAAATCCAAAACAAAATAACTTGTGTATGATTTATTTTATTTCATTCTCCTTTTCAAAAATTCATAATTTGGTTCTAGATAATGATATAGAATAAGATTTGGATCTCAATCAATAAATTTTTTATTTTGGGTATTGATGTGGAAGAAAAATAAGTAAATGTTGTAGCCATGAGTAAGTTGACGTTTTACAGCGACAACATGGGTTGACGACGACGATACGGGTTGACGGCATCTTTTGGGTCCGTCAGTTTCCGTAATATTCATAAAAGGAATGAAAGCGACGAGAAGCCTCGTAGGGCACCCTAAGGCTGACGCCTTCATGAGACTAATGCCCTCATGGGGCTAACGGTGTTAAAGCTGGAAGGGCATTAAAAGCCGACAATACTGACCAATGACTGTTTGCCACCCAAGTATCGCCTATATAAAGAAATAACTTGCTCTCCACGCTTAGCAAAATCCAAGGGGGTTCCAACAAGGAAAAGATCCCGTAAAATACACCTCAAAGAGATTCCTACAAGGAAAGGACTTCTAATCCCACTAAGAAAGGTCCACGCCCTATTACTATAAAAGCCCCAATACCCTCACCAACCAAGGTACGCATAATTTATCCCTCTCTAGCACTCTAGAGTTGTGAGAAGTTCTAACTTAACCTTCGGAAGGTATTTAGCCGGCACCACACCGGTGCTCTCTGTTAGGTTCTCTCTTTTTTTGTGTTGTGCAGGTGTCATTATGAGCACATGTTGATCGTGTAGCTCACTGTTGATTTTCTGGCATCATCAGGTATAAATTTATTATTAATACATCGAAACCCATTGAGATTAGATAGTTTTCCTAGATTTTTCATTCTATCTGTCACAAGCTCACAACTCATAATATTAATATATGTTGAGGGCCATTTTGGAAGTCCAATTGGGAAGAAGAAGCTCAGCAACACGGACAGAAAAAAGTTTGGCAAATAGATAGAAAACCCATTAAGCTCAAGTGACAGGAATAATAGATCACAGGCCCATGAGATAAACAAATGGGCCTTGAGGGGATAAATGGGCTTAAAGGAGCCCGAAAAGAGAGAAAAAGCAAACCATGGGCAGTATATGATATGGAAAAGTGAGAATGGGCCACGGCAGGGCCAAAGTAATGAAAGCAAAGAAAGTAAGGGGTTGATGGCGAGCCCATGAGTCCTAAGGATAAGGGATAATGTAATTGGGCCAAGGAAACCTAAAGAATTTAGTAAAAGCCCATTGGAATGCAAAGTTAAAAAAAAGGGCTGGGGAAGCTCAAGGAAAGCAAACAGGCCGAGACACCCAAGGGAAAACAAATGAGACACAAGAGCCCACCAGTGATGTAATAAAAGAACCAATGGCCGTACTAGGCCATTGGGAGAAGAATAAACGGCAGGCTCAAAGAGACCCAGCAGGATTGAGGTAAACAATTTCATAGCAAGTAGGGATGGCAAAATGAACCCGACCCGACCCTAAAGCCCGACCCGTTTAACATTAGGGTCGGCTATGGGTTTTCATTAAAAAAAACCCAAAACGGGTTCGGGTTGGGTCCGGGTATTAGGCATACCCAGCCCGAACCCGACCCATATATATAATATTTAAAAAAAAAAAAAAAAACCCTAACTATAAAATACTCACTTTTCCCCTAAATCCCTCAGACCCATTCTCTCACCCTCTCATTCTCTCCCAAGCCGCCTCCCATTCTCTCCCTCACTCTCACTCTCACTTGAGCAAGACCGCCGGCGCCGTTGCTTCGCCTCCCATGCTCACTTCGTCAGCGCCACTCCTCACTTTGCCGGCGCCGCTGCTCCTTGCATACCTCGTCGGCGCCACTCCATTCTCCACCTCGCTGGTCTTTCCTCCCTACCTCCTTCACCTTGCCGCAGCCTGCAGATGTTGTTACTCCTCCCTCACCTCGCCAGGTCCTCCTTCACCTCACAAGGCCGCAACTTTCTCATCTCCAAGCTTTTGCAGTAAAAATCGTTCTTTTTGTTCAAAGAATCAAATTTGTAATTTCTAGTTTTAGTGCTATTTTGGTTGAATAGATCTGCTTGTTTGATTTGATTTTGTAGGGTCTTATTGTTCAGACCTAGGGTTTGTATGTTAATTCTTGTTTTTGCTTTTGATGTTGGAAAATATTGTAATGAAAAACAAAAGGTTTCCTCCAGAGAAAGAAATGGCTTCTTCACTTGATGAATAGGCCGACAGGTTCTCAGAATGCTTCCTCATCTTCTTCCAATAATAATAAGAATAAAGAAAAAGAGTAGAAGGATAAGACTATTGAAAAAATAAGACTTTTTGTCCTAGAAAAAGTAACAAAATATATTGAAAAATATGAAGGAGATTTGATCACGGAATTTACAAAAGCTAATCTTGAAATTGCAAACATTTTTTTTTTAATTAGGCCACAGAATGGGCCCTGAAGTACCACGGCCCAACGGGGCCCGGTGGAGGCGGGTTCGGGCCTCGAAAAAAAAATCTGTTTAGTAAACGGGCCGGGTCTGGGCCACGGGTCTTGGCCCGCGGGTCGGGTTTGAATGTGGAAAAACCCGACCTGAACTCGACCCATTGCCATTCCTAACAGCAAGAATGATAGTGTAGTATGGCAGGAGGGGGTAGCAAGAAAAAGGACGGGCTGAAGAAAAGCAAAGCCCATTGTCAAGTAAGGCCCAGTCCCTAAGTAAAGCAAGCCATAAAGGAAAGGGGAACCAGAAAATAGTCAAAAACGAACGGCAAACTGTACAAGCCAACCACGGCCAACGCATGAGCAACAGGCAGATTTTCGACATACATGGAAGAAAGACACGCGTAAGGCCCAGACCTCACCAGCCTGTACCCAGCCAATACAAGACACGGTGAGGTCATGGGTCAGAGATAAAAGGGCATGGTTTGACGGTGGGGAGAGTGGAAAAACCTATTTTGAGGTTCCTACTCGGACTCTTTTAGAGGAAGTGTTCAGCTGGAATGACATACCACCCAAAAGAAGCAAAGTTGAGTTTGAACCACTAGGTGCATACTATGAGGGATAGGGAGAGATAAGGCATTCAAACCATAGCAGGAAAGGGTGCCACGGCAGACAAACAAACAAAATAGTTTTCCTTTGTTTAGCGATGGGGAGTGGCACACAGACGGACCAGTGATGGTCGGCGAGTACACCCAACCAGACAAAGGTTGTTGAGGGCCAAAATAGTAAAATCCAGTCACGGCAGACACTATAAAGGGAGCATTTTGCCGTGTACAAGAAAAAAGGAAGAAAAGTATCAGGGGATTAGGAATTTCAAAACTAGGAAATAGAAAACAAGTATTAAGAAAAAGAAATAGTGAGAAAAAAGATACGAAAGGGGAATTTTAGAAGAGAAGAAAAGGAAAAAGATAGAGATTGAGAGCAGTAGGCATGCACCAATAAGTTGATTCCCTCTCTCCCTCTCAAAGTCCTACTCTCTGCCAGAAACAAAGGGTTCTCCTGTGCACCAACCATTCAAGTCCGTTTCCCTCAAAGTGATTAATTTCTACGGCAGGATCACCTTGGGAGATTATTCACTTTGAGAAGAGGCGTTCTTCCTTCTCTGGCTTTAGTCCTGCAGATCAGATTTAATCTGATTTCTTTTCCTCTTTTAGTCAACCCATATATTATCCACTTGTTTTCCTTATATTTCTTATAAAATAATTGTTGTTAATCTGTGATTTTCTTTCCCTAAATAAGGATTATTTGCTTACCTTAATAAAGATATCAAAGTACTTCATTTTATTTTATTATTATCATATCTGTCTGTCACAACTCATCTGAAGCAGTTTTGCCTACCGTAAGCATGCTCCTGGCAGAAGAGACATAGTTTGTGCACAAGCTGGACCAAATTGAGTTGCAGTTTGACCGGTCTTATCTCCCTTACTCAGAATATTTGGGCCCAATACCACAGGAGGTAGCCCAGCCCAATTCAACCAAAAAAGGCCCACTACAATATATTAAATAACTTGTTTAGATTTTTTTTAATTCTTTTTCATTCGTTTAGTTTTAGCTCTTTTCAACAATAACCCACATAATTAAAAAAAAAAGAAAAAAAAAAAAACTCTAATAATTCTATTGCCATTTATTCTTTATAAAGACAAAAGTCAACAATTAGTTATTTGAATGACCCTTAAGTCATAATTTAGTTGTATTGTAAGTTTGTAACTCAATGAGATTACTCGATTTCAATTTTTTATGGATAATTAGACTCCCCGACCCTAAATTATAACAACAATTAAATTGTAATAAAAAAAATTAAAAATTCACGTAAAGGATCAAACATAATAAGCAAGCGAAGTATTAAGAGCATTCACATAAACTTGTGCAAAAATTTCAGTTTATTCTATTATAAGAATTTACTTTTTTACCACCACACACCCTTGGTGCGATAGTCACTTCACAAGTATAAGTATTTGTGAGGTGTAGAGGGCAAAAGTCAGGATTCAAGTCTGCAGGAGGGAACTTTCACACACATATACACTTAGATTAGGTTAGAGTATAATTTCTATCTTGTATCAAAAAATAATTTACTTTTTTCTATTTTATATAATCACTTTTTAGAACTACTCACGTCAAAATATCAATTTTTCTTGATTTTTTTTTTTAAAAAAATTCTCTTTCTTTATACACAATAACAATCATTCACTCTCTTCATTCATCATTCAAATACGTAAATAAAGAAAAGAAAAAAAAACTAAATACAAAATGAATAGTGCTAGTATAAATTTACTCAATTATTGTAGCTGTTGATGGATTTTAAACAATATTTATACATAGATTGATGTGGGAGGTTTTAAGGGTTGGTTGGGCAAAATGTGGAGCTTTTTCTATTTTACAAAAACTTATGTGAATTCTCTAATTCTACTTTAGGTTGGAGTGAACATAGGGAAGATGGAAAATGGAAGAGAGAAAAAATAAGAGAGATGTTGGGGAAGAAAAAATGGTGGAACATGATTGTTTTCTCCTGGCCTACCATTTTTCTGCCCCCTCATATTGGAGAGAAAATGGGGAGGAGAATGAGTTATATTGAAATTACTCATTTACACCTCCTCCTCCCCCCACAATTTTCTATTTTTGAGACTGAAAGACTTGTCTGGGAATCCAAAATGGATAGAAAATAAAAAAAAATGTTCTCAAAACTCAGTTTGTGAAGAAAATTAAAAACATGCAAAAAACTGTTTTTAGTTTCTAATTTTTAGAAGTTAATAAAAACATGCATTTAATTTAATGAATCTATCTCATTTAATGAGTTAGCATTAAAGTTCAAATCTTAGTAATAACATATTTTAGTATTTTATGTTTTATTCTTCAAAAAACTGTCTTTTTAATTTCAACTAAACAAACATGTTTTTGATTTCAAAAATACAAAAAAATTATTTTTTCTTAATATTCCTAAAAACAAATTTTTGAAAATAGAAAATAAAAACTATTATCAAACATAACCTAAATTTTTTTTCTATTTCTCCACTTTTACACCTCTCCTTCATTTTTTAATTCTCTCATTTTTCCATCTCCCAACCAAATCCACTTAAGGCACTTTAGAAGATGAAGTGGGATTTGTTTGCTATCCTAATTGATTGGCACAAAACTTTGCAGGCTTTTGCCCCTCTTGCAATATTTTTATTGTATTTAATAGCTTAGTGTATTGCGGTATTTGACTTATAGCTTTTTGAAATAATAACAATAATTTGATAACAATGGAGGAAAATTTTGAATTCTACGCATTTTCATTGTAAACACTTCTAATACTTTTTAATATTATTTTTCTAGCCTTGGATTATCTAAAGAAAAACAATAATAAGATTCTTTTTTTTCCAATTTTTATCTTTCTGAATCTCCTAAAAAACCTCACTCAAAAAAGAATCTGCTAGAAATTCTTAATAAAAAAATTCCGAAAGTTTTCCAAGCTTGTAGAAACTTGAATAAACAGGAGCCGTAGGATGAGATGAATCATGAATGACATTAGCAGCATTGACCGAAAGAGGTGGTGAACTGGGTAGTTAACACCACTTACATAACACGTGGCAGAAGAGGGTTGGCGGAGAAAAGGACTTTGAGGACGAGTTTAGTAGATTCATTTGGAATTGGATTTAATTGAGGAACCGGTTATAGCCGGTTAATAAATCGCAATCATGGTGGTGATCGAAGTTTACCTGAAGAGGAAAATAAGTTTAAGCAAGAGATTTAAGGTTGGAGGATTGCCTTAAGAGGAAGGTACTAATTGTATGACTAAGAAAAGTATCTCTTTTTCTCTCTGTCTCTCTTTAGTCTCTACTTTTTTTTTTTTTCCTTAATTATTTATTGCTCAAATTGAATTATTTCTATTTCCACTCTCACGCGTGCTTTAACAATATTGGTGGTCTTTTTTTTAGGAAAATAAAAATAAAAATGGTGGACCTACATGTCATTATTTTGTTAACGTAGAACTTAGAAGATACTACCAACTTTTATTTATGGAATTTATTGACATGTTCTCCAAAGGCTTATATTAATAAATTATTATAAAATTTTTATTTAAAATTTTTTTTAATTTATAACGTTCACTCGTGATATCCTTTATCATCAAACTAAGACACCAATCAGTTTTTGATATAGGTAGAAATTGAATCACAGATATTTTATTCAACCATCAGAGATTTTACCAGTTGAGCTAAAGTAAAAAAAGTAACTAACTATTTTTACAGTTTTTTCAATTTTTCATAAAATATTTTCTTTTAAAATAGACGGTTAATATATACCTTAAGGGCACACATTACCTCAACCATTTATTTATACTATACAAACTCTTTTTTGGTGGAAGGCATAAAAATGTTTGACTACTTCTCTTTAAGTTTTGTTTACCTTTCTTTATGGAGTAAATCACTAATTGAGACTACGAACATGGCTACTTAGGAAAAAGGAAAAGTTACAGATTTGATATCATACAATATGAGTTTAACTTACCGACAATAAAATAAAATAAAAAGAGTAAAAAATGTGACAGCTACTTCATACTTTTATCGTGTTTAAAAGCAAATTCTTACTACCAAGTACCTACTATATATGTAGCAACTCAAACAATATGCACTTATACCATTCAATTTATATACTCAAAAATCGTGTGTTAATTCAACCATCTTTGGAAGTAGTAACCATATTTTGAATGAAATCAAATATGAATGAGAATTAAGAATTGTATTTTTGACCTATAAATAAATAATTCAAATATAAGAAGATTTATAAATTTTGGAGAAATGATAAAAAAAAAAAATAGTTACGAAACAAACTTGGGAAAAGTTAATAAATGCTCTAAAGACATTGATTTAAAAACTTTTTTTAGAAACTTCTTATAGAAAAGGAAAAAAAATAACTAACTTTTTGAAAAAAAATTTATATTTCCTATTGAAAGTGGTATTAAAATTTTTCTAAAATATTTCATTAATAAATATTTTAAGAGCACTCATTAATTGAATCCTTTTTATTATTATGGCATAATATGAGACAGTGATATTTATGACGTAAGAGATATGTGATTCTCACAATTTGCAAAAGTGGCGTGTAAAAGAAAAGGAGCTATCTTGTCTCCATCTCCTAAGTGGAAGGGTATAAGAATTATTATGACTTTTTGATTGAGGAATCACAAGTAGCCTTATTTAATTTAATTTTAATATTTTAACCAATTGGAAAATGGAGTTTGAACAAGACTTTGGGCCATTATAAAAATAAATAAATAAAAGAGATTTAAAAAATAATTAATTAATTTTTCAGGTTTAGATTAATCTTACATGTATTTAAGATTTTTTTTCCAAATTGTAGAAGGGGTTGGCCCCACTGGCCCAACTCTATTATTGATCATAATGAATCACCTCTAACCTTCTACCTTTTTCTTTTCTTTTTTTTTTGGGAGAAAAGTATCACCACTAACCTAATTTGAAGAAAAATTGTAGATGGACACACTCGTCTTCCTTTAAAACCCCCATTTCAAGAGCTTTTTTCCATTCATTCCTTTCAAGATCACTCGTTGTCTTCCAAGCTCTTAACAGTTTTTAGTTTTTAAGGTTAATTGCTCAGCTAATCACTTAAAGCTTAACAATCCAAGATTGTTATACCTGAACCTATAATGACTGCAAAGTATTACATTTGAGTGAAAATCCAAATCCAATCTTTTCGTTTCTAAATGGAAGACTTTCGACTTAAGTGGGATCCTGAGTTGGCCTAAATTTGACAATTGTGACATTGTAAATTGAAAATCAAGGCAGTTGAAAAAGAGTTGGAGACCATTGCTTCCACAGTCAAGGACTTGTCTGTTTCCTTTCCTCTTATTGGACAAAAAGAAAAGGAGAAAATGCAGTTATTGTTACAACTCCAATCCATGCAAGAATCACAGAAAGAAGCCGCTCAGGCCCTTCCAATGCATGTCCAGATGCCCTACCAGCCTCGGCAATTATTGTATAAAGACCTAACACTCGAGATTGTTAGTCAATTTAGAATGAACCAGTGGTTGAATCATTGCCTAAATTCCAATGGATTCAAGCAAAGTGGACTACAATTGATTGTTCTCGTTGTTATATAAATCCATGATATATAGCTAAGAATCTAACATTCACGTTTGGAAAAAAACTTCTCAAAGAAGCATTTAAATAGCATGCGCCTAAAACAATATATAAGATGATGGATCTATATATGATGAATCAGCAAACAACACATTTCAATGGAAAATTATATAAGATGAAATTTATTAAAATATACGTATTCAAAACCAATTTGAAATAGGCAATCCCCATGCTCGCTCCCTCATGTGTTCTTAAATTAGAAAAAAAAAAAAAGAATATATTTATTTTTGGCCTCCTTAAATATTTTATATTTTGTGTTGGTCTTGTATAACCAAAAGTTTTTCTTTTAACATCTATATCTATTTTAAGTTTAAAAATTTTAAATCTCTTTTAAATTAATAGTTAATAATTTGACGTTTGGGATTTAGATGTCATCATAAATTATTTAATGTTCCTTGTGACTAGCTAATAAAAAATGAGGCTTAGGTTTTCAAAATTTTTTAAATGAAATATTTATGACAATGATTATACTTATATTCTATGTAACATGATAGTTTGATTAATACTTAGTTAGCTTCATAAATTAATGTAAAATATTTATGACAATGATTATACCTAAGTATTACTCATGATATATATATATATATATATATATATATATATATATATATATATATATATATATATATATATGGAGTTGTTTCAGCTTGTGTCTTTAATTTGCTTTGTCGCTTAATCGTGAATTGTCAAGATAGATTATTATTGAGATAAGTTACTAGCTCTAAAATTATTCATATCACCATATACCCTTGACCCTCTTTGATTAAAAAATTTGGAATTGTCACTATGAGTAACACATCTTTGTGAGAAACTAAATTATATAGTAATGTAATTTTTATAGATCAAGGCTAAATATATATATATATATATATATTTTATACAAGATAGAATTCTACTCTAGTCTAATCTAAGTATATATGTGTGTGAAACTCCCTTCTGGAGACTAAATATTTGTGTGTGTGTGTGTGCGCGCACTTTCTTGACCTTAAGAGTTAAGACATGGTAATTATTCAATGCACATTTAATTAACGCGACTCTTATTTCATGAGGGAAAACTTGAAAACACTTCACTAAGGTTCTCAAGTGTTAGGATGAAGCAATGCTTGAATCCAAGTGATTCAAGCAACGTAAACTAAAATTGATTATCCTCATTCTCGTATCTTTGAAACTAAACATTTATGATGATAGCTTTACAATTCAATAATAAAGTTTAGACAGAATAATTTTAAACAAATAATTTTAAACTGTACATGCTTGAAATAGTCTGAAAATGTGTGTGTGTGATGAACCAGCAAGTGATACAATTTTACTAGAAAATTATACAAAATGAAAGTGATATCTTCGTATGGACATTTTAAAC
Source organism: Quercus wislizeni (assembly GCA_023055345.1). NCBI lineage: Eukaryota > Viridiplantae > Streptophyta > Magnoliopsida > Fagales > Fagaceae > Quercus > Quercus wislizeni. Next base: position 32,229,367 of record JALGQJ010000004.1, read on the forward strand.
TACGTGTTTAAAACACTTCTAAAAAGTATAATCCAAATATGATTAATCCGCAAGCATTATTACTTACTAAGGCTACAAGTTTGTGTACGTGTAAATTTTGCTGGGCCTTATAAGACATTGTAATCATTCGACCCGCATTTGACATGACTCTTTTTTCTCAAAGGGAAACTTAGAGAACACTTGACTACGACTTTCAAGTGTTAGAGACTTAAAGTGAAGCAAAGCTTGAATCATTTCCTTTTTTATTCCAATAGATTCAAGCAAAGTGAACCATATATAATCGATTATTCTCATTTATTATAACAGGCAAAATTTCCTTGTAATGTTTGATTGCATTACATAGAACAGAGATCCAACACGTGATTTATTTTGACATGTGTTGTGCTTATATGTTGCATAAACCTAATCTTACTCTAAACTTAAATTTCAAGATAGCTATATAATCCAAGAATAAAGTTTAACGAGCAATTCTCAAAATAAATATTTAACTTGCGCAAGTTTAAAATAGACTTAATTAATAGTCTAAAAAAGTGTTTATATTTGTTGGATGAGCATGAGATATATTTCTATGAAAAAACATATATACAAGATGAGAGTGATTTTTTTTTTTTTTTTGGTAAGAAAATTTTAAACTGCACGTGTTCAAAACACTGGTAAAAAGTCTCAAAATATGATGAATATATCCACGAGCAACACATCACAGTGAGAAAAATTAGACAACATAGGAAAGGAGACTGTAATCTTTAGATTGGACCAAGAAAATCTATCTACGTGTAAACTTACATGGCCATATGTAATACAAGACATCGTAATCATTCGAAAGAGCATTTAGACGGCCTCGTTTTTCACGGGAGGGAGAGAACTTGAAAGAAAGAAATAGTAACAAATAAGTCAAATAACTTTGAATCTTGCTAAAGGCAAAAGGGCAAAGCAAGAATGTGATGATTCATATTTATTGTGGCAGCCAGCCAAGTATAGAGTAAATTGACTCAAACCCATTAGGCATTTTTGAAACTTTTTAGACTTGATGTTTCCTATAAAACTAGATGGACAAGATGTTCTCTTCTCTTGGAATGCATATAAATACGTCAAAGTTCAAAGAAAGAAAGAAAAATCCCCCTTGTTAGTCAAAGTTTGCGTCTATGAAAGTGAATTGTTGTGTGGTTTTTGGTTGAAAAAGGTTGATTTGAATTCCCAAGCAACGTGGTAATTTGAATTCCTCATCCTAAGAAACCACTATTAATTTAACTACTTGCGACTTCAATCATGCTCGTGCTTAACGAGGAATCCAATTGCTATTAAAAAATAAATAACGAGGAATCCAACAATTCAAGAAAAATCATATATCCTAAATACCGGTGTTTGTTTGTTACTATTCTTTTCTTTCAATTATTATTTTTTGTTTGATTTTTTATGTATGGTTTTATGAGTTTCACTTTTTTTAAAAAAATATATAATTACTCTTTAATCAAATTTTAATAAATAAACAAAAAAGTAATCAAACAAGATGCTTCATGAAAACCCCATACTTCAATCATGGGCTCACTTCTACATGTTTGGGACGTGAAGGTCCCAAATTCGAATCCTGCAATTAAAAGTATCTGAGAAAAAACTTTAAGCTCTCAACTCATACTCACTAGCGTCTTTGATGAGGCTGGATTCACTGCTATGGGTCATCCAAATTTCTTGTTCCTATAGGCCTGGGTCCAATGGTAGAGTATCACTATGGTCACGCTCAGATAAAAAATACTAACTCAGGTCACCCCTACACATATTTTTTCATAAATAAATAATAATAAAAAGAATTTGCATCAAAACAAGTCCTAAAAATCAATTGGGTATGAATTTTTCTCCTTTATATTGGCTTTAATGCCACACAATTTTTATTTTAAAATATTTATAAATGGGGTCAATTTCGTATGGAGGTAGTTTCAGTTTGGCCATTGAAACAAAATATTTTAGTACTGGTTAATTTGATATGTCATTTCAAAGCTATTGCTATATGCCTATATATATATATTGAATATATTTAATTATTTTTGTATCTTTACAAAAATTTTATTTAAAATCCATATATTTTATAAGCTCAAATATTAGTTGAAATACATTGAGCCAATGTATTAGCTTAGAAAACATTTTGTATAACATTTTTTTTTTCAATTTTTTTTTTAATTATTATATCATTTGAAACATTAATTCCAGCCAAAACACTTGAAAAGTCTTCGGTATAGGTTGGTACAATGTTAACATGACATTTTATTCAATATACATTTTGCAGGAATATCGGCATCGGTCTTATGAGTGGTATGGTATATACCACATGTACATCTGTAAAGTTGTTATTTACAACTATTTTGTGTTGACTTTAATTCTGTGCCAAATTTGATTATATTTTTGTTCAATCATATGCACCCTGTATTTTATATGGGATTTTATTGTATGAGTTGTGTGAGAGAGAGAGTGTGAAGACTCAAGTGCCTATTGAAGAAAGTGTGGATTTCATGGGTATTTCGCGAGAAGCCTTCCTGCGAAGTGAGCCACGTGTAGAGCACATGACTGGAATGTGAAGAGTCATGACAACTGGCTTTCGTGAGTATTTTGCGAATAAGGCCTTCCCACAAGATATCCACGAAACATTCTGTTTTGCTATTTTGGTATATCTGCTACACCATGTCTTTAACCACACTATATATACTCACATTACCCACATATTGGAATGAGTGCTTTTTAGAGAAAAAACCCTAGCTGTAATTTTCAATTGAGGGTTTAAACAAACTCTTGTATTTTCACACATATTCAAGCTTTCAACATCCAATACTTGTGCAATTTTTACTTCCTTTATATCTATGCTTTGTTAGTAACAAGTCACTTTTAGAGAGATGATGTGAGCTATTCTAACTATTAATTTTATTGAAAAATGTTGAAATTTAAATGTGATTTACAATTGGATTAACATTTAAGTTTCGTAGGTATCATTATTCTTATGAATTGCATATTTTATTGTCTTCTTTTAATTTTTTTTAATTTTTTTTTAGTTTTGTTGGAAAAAAATTGAAAAGGGAGAGATTCAAATAAGGGAGAAGAGGTCAAATTGAAGATATTTTTAAAAGAGAAATTAATTTAAAAAAATTAATTAATATAAATAGATATTAAACAAAGATATAAAAATTTTTTGTAAATGTAAATTGTAATAGGATTGCAATAACCACTAGCTCGTGTGCCAAAGTGATAAGTGGCTGTTGTGTCCCCATCAGGTGCCCAGGTTCGACACCCCATGCCCGCGCTGTGTGGGTTACACAATTTCAATGTGTGGATTAAAAACCAATGGGGCTTGTGTGGGGTCAGGGTCTCTGAGCTCCACTTTCAAGCTTGTGGTATCCTTGGATTTACCCAATTATACCTTGGGGCGTGGGACAATGACTGCACACATGAGTCACTTTTTTCTTTTTCTTTTTTTTTTTAAAAAAAAGTAAGAAAGATTGCAATATGGGGGTGGGGGGGGGGGGATGGAAAGAGATATTCACAAATTTTAACTTGATATATGTGTTCATTTATGGTAGATTGAGATTTCTAATAATAATCATTATCATGCTTGGTTCATAATCTTAGGAAATAATATGTATTTATTACATTTAATTAAAATCAGACATATGTTGAAAGTATGATAACACACATGAAAGTTTCAGAAAGCTTTACATTTGCTTCGATTTCTTTTTAAGTGATTACATTTTTTTTTTCTTTGAGAAAGTTTCAACTTATGGCGTCCGTTCCTTATGATAGCTCTTTATCATCAGATCAAAACACCAAATAAGTGTGCGTTTTTGGTGCCAAACGCATACTTATTTTCAAAAAGCTAAAACTTAAAAATAAAAACTGAGACAAAAAATTATGTGAAACCTACAAACAATACATTTAAAAAAAAAATGAAGAAGCTTATAATCAAGTGCAAACAAACAATATCATATAGGTTGCGTTTGTTTAGCTTATTTTTTCTACTGTTCATAAGTTTTATTACATTTTTGGTACTATTCATAGGTCTTACTATACCATTTCAACTAATTTTTAACTTTATCTATAGTATTTTCGTAAAAATAATAATAATAATAATTTCAGCTAAATAAGTTATTTCCAAACAGACTCGTAGTAATTTCTCAAACCAAGTAGTGATTGGATGCGCCCAAAAAGGACTTGTTTTTGTGGGAGAAACCACCACGAGGATGGGCAAAACTGAATATGGATGGGGCTTCCTTTGGTAATCTGGGTTTAGCAGGTTATGGGGATGTTCTCCTAGATGAACATGGAAACTGGATTACTGGGTTTTCCAAGAGTAACGGGATTACAAGTAGTTTCATGGTTGAGCTATGGGATCTTAGGGACGGGCTTATTTTATGCTGCAATTTAAATATCTCCTCCCTTGTTGTTGAACTTGATGCTAAAGTGATTGTCGATATCTTTCATACTGCAATTTATGAGAATAACGTAGTCTCTCCTATTTTGGGCGATTGCAAGTAGTTGGTGTCCAGTTTCTATATGTTCAATTTAAGCATTGCTATTGTGCGAATGTGCTTGCTAGGATAGTTACTGAACAAAAAGCTAATTTTATTTCTTTTGATTGTCCGGCTGTGGACATAAGGAATATTTTGGAGTTTGATCTTTCTGGCATGCATTCAGGCAGGCTTTGCCCTGAACCAAATGTTGCCGTTTAGCTTTTAAATTTTTAATGAAATCGTCTTTTAACCACAAAATAAATAAATAAATAAATAAAATTAAAAACAAACTGCAAAACTATCATAGTATCCAAAAAAGAGAGAAGGAAATATCTCAAGTAAGGACAAAATTGGAGCATATGTTTCTTGTGCTCCAATTTTGCAGGCAAAGGTGTCCAAAAAGCTGTACACACATAAATGTTATCATTTAGGTACAGCAAAATTCAGTTTGACCGAGAGAGGGTAATTTCGTAATAGAGTTATTAAAAGAGAGAACCGTAACCAAACGAAACGTGACAACCCGCAACGACCTGTGGAGCGAGAGAGAGAGAGAGAGAGAGAGAGAGATGTAACTAACAAGTAGCAAGTATTCAAGTAACCACCAGGTGAGGTGGGAATAGGAAGAAAAGCACGTGATATACATGTTGGGAAACTGGATGGACGGCACAGGATACTTTTGGGTATTTCCAGTATTTACAAATTTCATTTCGTTTCGTTTCTATGTCCGTTTCTTTTTCTTATTCTTCCCAAAAATTAATTTTTTTTCAATAAAAATATAAAAGTGAAGAATAATAATCTGACGGACTCCCTCCCTTTTCACATCGAATTATCATTATTTTTTGCATCACTCACAATTTACTGCATAGGCAATTGTAACTCCAAAAAAATAAATAAATTGTGGTTTTTAAAATGTTTCTAGAATTTTAGATTAAAGTAATTATAATTACACATAAAAAATTACAATTTTTATCGTAACTATTTTACATGATGAACTGTAATTACCTATTTGTTATTTTAATATGAATCATCATTTTTTCTTCACTACTTACAGTCTATCACGTAAATAACTGTGACAAAATTTGTGTATTTTTTTTGTAATACTAGAATTTTTGTTTTTTATATTATTATCAAGCATGTTATTGTAAAAATTCTAAGACCATATAATAAAACATAACTTTTAACAAAATATGAGTGAAAAAAAAATTATATATTTATATAAAAATAACATAAAAGTTTAGATTTATATAAAAGTAACATATAATCCATCACGATCTGTCTTGGAAAATAATGGTAATAAAATTGTAACTTTTTATCGCTTTAGTGTTGAGTGAGCAGGGTAGTTCGGGCAGGGAGTGCATAACAGCTGTCAGGAGTTCGGGCAGCTAACGACGGGTACGGCTACTACTCACTCAACCCCCCCCCCCCCCCCCCCCTTTTTTTTTCTGACATCGGTTTAATGTTTCATATGTCATGCTATGTGATGAGTCATATTTGTCCTAAGGACTAACTTTTTTTTGCTTTTCTTCTTTTCTTTGAGAAGATCCTGACTTACACGCATATACGCATACAATGGTCAATTAGCAGACTAAAAAATCATGGTTGAGCACGGTATTTGAACATCTGACCAAATACTAAAAATCATGGTCGATCATAATGATCCAACCCGACGATTGAGTACAGAAGAATGCAACAGTCTGCCCATTTATGGATCCTTTCTAGCTAATTGATCAATTTAGTCATCCTGAAAAGAAGTATCTACCAATGACCTTTACATTAGTATTTATTATTTCCTAACAAGCAACCATCCAATGTTATTGAACCTATCTCATTTGTTGCATTTTGGAGTTGTTGTCCTCACACGTCCACTCAATCAACTTGAGGGGCCGGTTTATTACCAAATTTCGGTGTGATTTATCGGGAGAAAAAAAAAAAAAAAAATCTCTTATGCTTTAAAAATTACCCTCGATTACGTTGAACTAATATTACAAATTCTTACACCATTACATTGTTTATATATATATATATATATATATATATATATATATATATATATATATATATATATGTATATATAAACATGTTGAATTATATCTTTCTCCCGGTTTGATAAATCACTATCTCGTATAGTTTTCGATTTTCATATTATTTGAATGTAGATAATTCCAATATTTGAAAGTAAATTCGTACTTTATTAACACAATTTCCTTTCACCAAAAAAAAAAAAAAAAAAACACAATTTCCTAATATACTTTTTAAAAATAAATTCCTAAACATTAAAAGCATTCATATGCTAGGCAGGAATGTCTCTAATAAAAATTTCAGCCATTAATCGTGTATTGAATCATACCTGCATGGCTGCACCAACCAGCCCCCCCACCCCCCCAAAACAAAAAAAAAAATCAATTAGATGTTAAATTCTACTAAAATAATGAATTATGCATTCTAATTGTGTGCGAGTTATGCACACTACCACAAATTTTTGGACAAACAAATTATAAACAATCTAACTATCAAAGCACACAATATAGAATTTCCTTTACTTGATTCTCAAAAAAAAACCAAAAAAAAAAAAAAGAATTTCCTTTACTTGCAATTTTGTGCAAATTTTGTGCCATGACAAATTTGTTGACTTTTTTCCGACTTTTTTCCAAATTTTAAGTGAGGTATAGAAGTCCTGAACTATTTAATGCATACACTAAATTCAATATAGTTTGTGATTTCACAATTGAGTACAAAAAATTTAAATAAAAATAAAAATAAAAACCTCAAAACAAGCCTCTAATCCAAACCTAGTTTGACATTGATTTTCCAATATTACCCAGATATTTTAAACCACACCCCCCCCCCCCCCCACCCTCTCTTCTCTCATATAAAAAAAATGGGCCTCTTTTTCATATAAACAAATGGTAGGTGAAGAAGGATTAAGAAACTTTTACTATCATATATAATCTATTAAAGTCAAAACACAATCAGAATTTAAATTAGATTCTAATTGTAATCTAATTTTGTGTCAAGTGTCCATTTTTTTAACTTTGAGAATGAAATTCACCATCCAAAACAAAATTTCTTAACTACTAAAAAATCCTAACTCACACACCCATAGTTTTGACCAATCAATTTTCTTGAGAAAAAAAATGAAGAAATTGATCAAATTGGGCCATAAACATATTTGGAAGCAAAAATAATAAGCACAACTACACAAACCATTATGCGTTCATGATTTTTCTCTAGGAAAAAAAGGTGGGAAAGTTGGAAGTTATGGGTTTGGAATCCATTAGAGCACTGGTATTGGGGGGTGTAAACACCACTTAATTGCTATTTTACAACCTAAGCTGCCCAAAACCCACTCCATCCGGGTTTGTAAACTTAAAAAAATTTGCAATCTCTAAATAGTAAGAGTATTAGTATCTGGAATGCCAAAAAAAATTCTATTTTACAACTTTAAAACCTACTTTATCTATTTTACAATCACAAAACCTACTTTATCTATTTTACCATCTCATTTTACAACTCACCTAACATCCCAATTTCTATTTTTATATACAACTCATTAAAATAATATAAACTACACGATCAAATAATATAAAAAAAGGAAAGAAAAGAAAAAGAAGAGAGAGAGGTCAGAGTCTAAAGTGAGATGAAGAGAGAGAAGAGATTAAAAAATTATATAATCTTTACATCCTCATGAATAGTTTGCATATATGCAACCTCACTATAGCTAGGATGCCCAAAAAAGAAGAAGAAATGTTTACATACCTGGATGTGGAGAGAGGGGGGGGGGGGGGGGGTGTTAAGGCTTTAATGGGTAAACCCCCCCCCCCCCCCCCCACCCAAAAAAAAAAAAAAATGCTAATGCTCTAAGAGCAATTGCACTAGCAGATGTAAAATACAAAAAGTGTAAAAAATTGCAAAAATCATATATGTACGGTTATTGTAACTTTGTATTTTACCTTTTTAATACTTTTTCCTCTCGCTTCTCAAGTCACATTTTCTCTCTTCTCCATCAATTCTCTCTTCTCCACCTGACTCTCTTCCATCTCTATCTCTATCTCCTCCATACAAACCATCAAATCCAAACAAAACCTAGATCTAGATCTTAACTCATCAAACCCATATGGTTTTCTTAAATCTAAATCTCAAACTCATCAAACCCATTTACAAAACCATACCTTCAAACCCATATACAAATCTATGTGAATCATCAAAGAAGAAGAAGAAAAAGAAACGGTCAAGACGAAGAAGAAGAAGCAACGACTATAGCAGTAGCAAGAAAAAAAAATGACAGCAACAACAGAAGAATAAGTAGGGGCAACAACAGCAAAAGAAGAAGCAACGATAGCAATAGATGAAGGAAATGGAGGTCCAACCATGGAGGTTCGCCTTTGTGGTGGTCATGTGAGTTTCGACCATGACCATGAAGGTCCAAGCATGGAAGTTTTGTGGTGGTCAGAAGAGAAGAGAGCTGAGAGACGAGAGACGAGAAATGAGAGATAACATGCAAGAAGAAATAAAGGTCAAAATAATAATAAATGAATAAAAATGATTATTTAAATAAAAAGGGGTGTATAATAGATAGTCTGATGTGGGTGTTTTGTAAAAGTGACTATGTGCTAAAATAAAGAGAAATTTTACATATACCGAAAAAGTGAAGAGAAAAAAACAGAAAATAATACTTTTTATTATTTTATTAAGTAGTTTATATTATTTTATTGGGTTGTATATAAAAACTGAAATTTAAGGTGAGTTGTAAAATGGATTGGTAAAATAAATAAAATAACGTTTGAAAATGTAAAATAAATTTTTTTTTATCCCTAGATGCTAATGCTCTTCAACAAAGGCATTGGAATTCATTTTATGATGCAATTGAGTGATTGTTAACATTTTTTTTTGGATAAAAGAGCCGCTCTTAACTTAAAACTCATAAGCGGTGTTTGGTAGAGTAATTTAAGATGAGATTTTTGTAATTTTTTATAATTTTTTAAAATATGTGTAGATGAAAAAATGTGTAAAAATATTTATAAATATGTTTGAAATGTGAAAATTGTTGCTTAAATAGGATACCAAACGGGCCCATATTTTCGTTAAGTTATATTCTTTTTTCAATGCAAGTATAAAGCATCCTTAACGAGTGTAAAAAATACACCTTTAACGAAAGCCATGATACATCGTTTCCCTGTAATAGTTCAACGCAAAACAAAAAACAAAAAAACAAAACCCTATGGCCCTGATATTTCAATTAAATCGTGCTCGACTGCCTATAGAGTACTGGACACAGTCGTACCCCATTTGGAGCTATATTGTATTGGGTTGTGATTTAGTACATTTGGTTCCAAGATCCAATGGTTGGGGTTCACTCATCAGTGTTAGATTTCTTTTTTCCTAACCCCACCACCACTTGCTTATGGTTATTATGTGACGCTGCTACAGGCTACAGCTAAGCTATCCCACAGCCAAATATATATGCTAGATCAATATTATATGAGCCATCCCTTTACAATATACAATGTATGATCGCTTTGTACGTTCAAAAAAAAGGTACATGTCTATGTTTGAAAACAGGTATAAAAGTTATGCTTCCAAATCCACCGCATATTCCATTTCAAAAAAGTCTGAATTAGTGTCATGTCATATCAATTATGTGTTTAATAGTGTTTTTGGTGAAATGTGTTTAGAGCACTAGTATCAAAGAATGCTATCTTATTTTTTAATAGTTCACATGCAAATACAATGACCAAATTAGATTCCCTTATTTTACAAGTATTCGATTATGAAAATAGACAAAATAATTTGTTATACAAGTATATGTAAAACAATTAGAGCACTCATATCAATGAGTTTATAATTAAAAAAAGTATGTTCAATTTTTATATTTTTGTCTAAAAATGACCCATATTAGTGATTATATAATTAGGTAAATTTACAAGTTTGTTATAATAATTGTGTAAATTTATACTGGCATTATTTATTTTACATTTATTCTTTTATTTTTTTTACGTATTTTGAAAATGAATGAAGATAATAGAGAGTGGTTATTGTGTGTGAAAAAGTGAAATAATTAAAAAAATAATAAAAATTGATATTTTAATAAAATGTAGTGTCCGTTTGGCATGATTAATTTTGTCAATTTATTTTACTATTCAGCTTATTTTTGCTATTATTCATGGGTTCGATTGCACTTTTTGATACTATTCATGAGTCTTACTATACTATTTTAGCTAACTTTTACCTTTATCTACAGTATTTTTACAAAAAGTTTTCAGTTTCAACAAAATAAATGGATCTCAAATAGACCTATAGTATAAAATAAATAATTTGATGTGAGATGTTTTGAAAAGTAGAAGGGGGATCCGCAAGAATAAGTTTCTATTCAGCCTCCTCCAACTCCAGGCTTCTCTTCCCCTAGGAATCCTAACTTGGTATGCAATCTCAAGAAAGCAATTTACGTTACAGCCTTTGACAAGCTAAAGCAGGCCCCCTTCCTAGCTCTTGGTGCCTGTTTTCAGAAATTTAGCTCGGATCCAATCCTCTAATCTATTTTATATGCTTAAGGTCAGAAAAGATTCTTACACTAAAATAAATAGAAATATTTGCACAAGTCGATGCGAATGTTCTTTATGTTAAGTCTTTTTTTTTTTTTGTGTGTGTGTGGAGAGTATTAAGTATTTTAATACACATAAAAGGGAAAATGAGAGAAAGTTTTAAAGAAATTAATAGTGGTATATATTCAAAATAGCTTAACTTTTAGATACACAAAATAGGCTTTCTTTACGTTAAGTCTTGAATTATGCAAAACTCACAAAAATGGTCTACTTCTTGATTTAAATGAACATCAATCCAATCAATCTTTCTTAATTCTTAGAAGGAATATATATATAGAAGTAGACCATTTTTGTGTATCTAAATATATATATATATATATATATATATATATATATATATATATATATATATATATATATATATGTGGGGGGTAAAGGCTTGAACTTTTATATTGGGCCTTAAGCCCCATTTACTAACAAAAATACGTCCGAAGAGGAGCGAATGTTTGGAAAAGCCCCACAATGGATGGTCATGCAGGGAAATGTTCGAAGGCAATGGTCCGAGAGGGTTATCCTCCTCGGACTTGACGAATGTCAGTCAGGTAAGCTTTTGCTTGACTTAGGTAATCTTCCAGGAGATTCCAGCAATGAAGATAGACTTCAGGTGCGTAAAGAAGTGATAAGAACACGGAAATATCTAGGGGAAAAGCTGCTACCACCGCATTAAATGCACTACAGCAGCTTTCCTGGCCGCATTAATGTGTAGAAGACCTTTGAACAGTGTTTTCAACCACTACCGCCCACAAAAAACCAGAAAAGCTGCTCAATAGGACAGATACTTGAGTGCAAGGTTGGATGATAAACAAGTGAACGATGGAAATGGATTGGAGTAGACTATATAATGGGGGAAACCCTCCATAAGTGAGGGATCGAAAAAATACGAGCAGAGGAATATTGGAAGAGAATTACTGTAGCACAGTGAAGAACTAATTTCTAGAAATAATGACTTCACCTCAAAACTAGCTCCTCGGACATACTTTCCATCATGAATTATGTGTCTTTTCCTGCTCGGGCATGTTTGTAACCACGATTAACCGTTAGACAACCCATTAAAAGCCTAGTTCTTTTACCTACTCTCTTACAAATTTATTGTATTGGACTTATTGGGCTTATAACCCAGTTCTTTTGGGTTTGAGCTGCAATTTGTGACCTTACAATTGGCGTCGTTTGTGGGGAGAACTAGTGCTTGAGTGGATTATAACGGTTATGACGGGATCAGGACCACATCAGACTAGTTCACACCATGCAGAATCAGCTAATGTTCATCAACAAGGCGAGTTCCACGACCTTGAGCATGGAAATGACATGGATAACCAACAGGAAGGCAGCTTGCAGACTCTCCACACAGGTGGAAGTGGTTATCGAAGAAGAGGTCACGCAATACACGAGCAAGCTAATGAAAAAGCTATGCAACGAGAAATTGATGATCTAAAAAAGCGACTCCGTCGAGCACAACGAAAGCAAACCCCCTCCAGTTTTGATGTTTCTTCTAATGACGAGGGAGATGAAAGCTACAGACAATGATCAGGAACCCCACCTAGTGAATCTTTTTCCTGTGAGGAGGAAAATCCTCACAAGAGAAGGCGCAGGAGTCCATCTGGAAGGGGAGTAGGAACTTACGTTATGAAGAAAGCTCTTAGCCAGATTTCTAAATCACCCTTCACCCGAGGAATAGAAAAGGCAAAACTTCCCAGGCGTTTCCATCAGCCCACATTCGCCATGTATAACGGACGCACGGACCCTGTAGAACACGTTAGTCAGTTCAAGCAAAAGATGGCTGTCCATTCTCAGGATGAAGCCTTGTTTTGTAGAGTATTTCCATCCAGTTTGGGACCGATGCCGATGAGATGGTTCGATGGGCTAAGGACGAACTCCATCAATTCTTTTAAGAAGCTTACCCAATCATTCTGTTCCCAATTCATTACATGCAGTAGGGTTCCTCAACCTCTTGATTCTCTGTTTTCCATGTCAATGAGGGAAGGGGAGTCTGTGAAGGCATACGCCGAAAGGTATTAGGAGATGTTCAATGAAATCGATGGCGATTTTGATGAAGTTGCTATTAGAACTTTCAAGGTTGGCCTCCCACCCAAACAGGGTTTGAGGAAGTCTCTGACAGGCAAGCCTGTTACAAGTTTACGCCAGTTAATAGATCGAGTTGATAAGTACAAGATGATAGAAGATGATCAACAACAGGGAAAGGGGAAAGCTAAAGTTATCCCCCAAGAAAGAAGAGATTTTAGATTGGACCGATACAACAACAACTGACCGAGAAGGGATTATGTAGAGCAATCAAGGTCAAACAACACCCAAGCTGTCGGAGCTGTCTTCCGAGAGCCAGTGCATCAAGTACTAGAAAAAGTCAAGAACGAATCATTCTTCAAGTGGCCCAATAAGATGGTGGGAAATCCTGAAAAGCGAAACCGTAACCTCCATTGCCAATATCATCGGGATCATGACCATACCACAGAGGATTGTAGGAGTTTATGCGATCACTTGGATCAACTTGTCCAAGAGGGCAAATTGAAGCAACTACTACATCATTCAAGCGGGCTGGGTGGACAAACCAATTCTCGGTCTGAAAGAGAGACTCCTTCAAGACCCCTTTTGGGAATTATCAATGTTATTTTTGCTGCACCAGGTAGAACAGGGTCATGCCCGTCTAGGGTAATGTCTGTAGCTCATCTGTCTTCCGAGGGCATTAATCAGGAGCCAAAGAGACCTAGCGTGGAACGGTCGCTGATTATGGGGTTCTCGAATGAGGACAAGGTTGGAACCATTCAGTCATACGATGACGACTTAGTGATCACCCTCCGAATTGGGGGCTACAACATAAAAAGGGTAATGGTGGATCAAGGCAGCACGGCTGAGATAATGTATCCCGATCTTTACAAGGGGCTGAACTTAAGAGCTGAGGATCTGACGCCTTATAGCTATCCCCTAGTGAGTTTTGAAGGAACGGTTATTATTCCAAAGGGTCAGATCAGATTGCCTGTGCAGACCGGTTTGGAGACGGTGGAGGTAGATTTCATCGTCGTGGATGCATACTCTTCCTATACAGCAATTGTTGTCAGACCTTGGCTTCATACTTTGGGAGCAATTTCCTCCACTCTGCACCAAAAGGTTAACTACCCGTCCGAGGGTCAGATTAAAGAAATACTAGGAGACCAAGCCATGGCTTGGCAGTGTATGGTCGCTGCCATTCGGCATAAGCCCGAGGCTTAACCATCAGCTCGCAGAAAAAAGGATTTATAGTAGTTAAAACCCCCGATTTTATCCATTGATAAGCCAGCCGAGGAGGCAAAGTGCGAAGATCTTGTGAAGGTTACTATAGGAGATGATCCAGAGAAGTTTTTTCAAATCAGATCCCAGCTACCTCAACAAGAGAGAGAAGAGCTAATAGAGTTCCTTAAATAAAACATTGACGTCTTTGCCTGGAATACTTACGATAGGGGTGGCAAAATTTGACACGGCCCGCGAACCTGACATGACATGACACGAAATTAGCAGGTTATGGGTTGAGGTTTAACGGGTTTGTGTCATATTCAGGTTGATACGACTGACCTGTTTAATAAACGGGTTGGGTTAGTGTTGAACACATAGAACCCGTCTGACCTGTTTAATTAAATGATATTTACCAATATACCATTCAAACTCTAGGTATATAAACTTATTAGTTGTTGTGATTTATTTTCTTTGACATATTGTGATTGATTATTTGTGATATTGGAATATGCATTATTTTTGAATGATTATTTATGATGCAGTTACTCGTTAATTCTAAATTTTATATTAAAAATATTTATTTTTTTTGTTTTTTCATAATTTTTTTTTTCATTTTGATAAAATATAATAAACAAGTCGACACGATTGACCCGTTTAATAAATTGGTCGGGTTAGGGTTGAGGAATCTTGACCCGTTTAATAAACATGTCGGGTTAGTGTTGACCTATGTAGTCGAATACTCATGACTTGATACGACACGAACCCGACATGCGAACACGAATTGCCACCCCTAACTTACAAGGCCCCAGGAGTAGATCCAGAATTCATTCGTTATCATTTAAATGTTAATCCATTAGTTGCCCCTAAAAAGTAGCCCCCTCGGCGTCCATCCAAAGAGCATGTCGAAACAGTCCGAGAGGAGGTGGTGAGACTTAAGCAGGCCGAAGCTATGAAGGAAGTTTTCTATTCTGAATGGTTAGCAAACACTGTGGTGGTGAAGAAAAAGTGTGGGAAGTGGCGAGTGTGCGTTGATTTCACGGATTTAAATAAGGCTTGCCCGAAGGATCCATTCCCTATGCCTAAGATAGATCAGCTAGTAAACGCTATTGTCGGTCATCCTCGGATGAGTTTCTTGGATGCCTTTCAGGGTTATCATCAGATACCTTTGGCCTTGGACGATCAAGAGAAGACAACCTTTGTTACTCCTATTGGGAATTACTACTATAAAGTAATGCCATTCGGGTTAAAGAATGCATGATCCACTTATCAAAGAATGATGACGAGGATGTTCGAGTTGCTATTGGGGAAAAATATCGAGATTTATATAGAGATATGGTGGTGAAAAGCAAAATGGTTTTAGAGCACCTGAGAAAGCTTCGAATTATCTTTGAAGTCCTTAGAAACTACAAATTGCGTTTAAATGCTTCCAAGTGTTCATTCGGTGTAGGGTCAGGCAAATTCTTGGGTTACATAGTCAATAACAGGGGAATTGAAGTCAACCCTGACCAGATTAAAGCTATTAACAACTTGCGATCTCCTCGGAATCCCAAAGAGGTGCAGAAATTAATCGGGATGGCCGCTGCTTTGAACAGATTCATATCCCGGTCAGCAGATAGATGCAGACCTTTCTTCCTACTAATTAACAAATGGAAAGGTTTTGAGTGGACAGAAGAATGTGCCACAGCATTCCAGCAACTCAAAGATTATCTGGCTTGGCCATCGATCATGTCTAGTCCTGAGCCAGATGAAGTCCTTTTCGCCTACATTGCTGTAGCCCCGTATGCCGTAAGTTTGGTACTGATACGAGTTGATAATGGCGTACAACAGTCAGTTTATTATGTGAGTAAGTCATTGCATGAAGCCGAAGTGCGTTATCTACCATTGGAGAAAGCTATCCTGGCAGTAGTGCTTGGCACACGTAAGCTACCTCATTACTTCTAGGCATATACAGTTGTTATTCTTACACAGCTCCCGCTTAAATCCATACTCTGAAGTGCCGATTACACAGGGAGAATAGCTAAGTGGGGTACAATTCTGGGGGCTTTCAACATCAAATACATGCCTCGTACCTCCATAAAAGGACAAGTCCTTGCAAATTTGGTGGTTGAATTCATCGAACCTGAGATAGAAGAATTACCATCGGGTGAAAACATGGATGAAAAATTGGTTGGTACGATTTCCCAATATTGCCTTCCAACTTGGGAAGTATATGTAGACGGAGCATCGAATTAGAAAGGCTCAGGAGTTGGGTTAGTACTGATGTCCCCTGAGAAGGTTGTCATTGAAAAATCTTTGAGGTTGGATTTTTCAGCCACGAATAATGAGGCCAAGTACGAAACTCTGTTGGAAGGAATGACTATGGTTCAAAGAATGGGTGGAAGTCGATAAAACTCTTCTCGGACTTAAGGCTTGTTGTCGGTCAAGTAAGAAGGGAGTTCGAGGCAAAAGACGAGAGGATGCAGGGGTATCTTAGCCAAGTTAAATGTTTACAGTTAAAGTTTGACTCCTTTGATTTGCTACATGTCCCCAGAAGTAGTAATGCGCACGCGGATTATTTAGCTATGCTTGCAACCTCCTCGGCACAGGACTTGCCTTGAGTAATTCTTGTTAAGGACTTATACAAACCCACAAGGACAGGAGAGACAGCTCAAATTAATCAGATTAGAGCGGGGTCGAGCTGGATGGATTCCATCATATGATTCCTGAGGGAGGATATTCTACCTGAGGGAGGATATTCTGCTTGAGGAAAAAATAGAAGCTGACAAGATACGAAGGAAGGCTACTAGTTATTGGTTATCGGAGGACCATAAACTATATAAACGTTCATTTTCAAGACCTTATTTATTATGTGTCCACCCTGAGCTAACTGAATCACTTTTAGAAAAGTTGCATGAAGGAATCTGTAGAAGCCACAATGGAGGCAGATCCTTAGCACATAGGGCTATTGCCCAAGGTTATTGGTGGCCAAATATGCAGAGAGAGACTCTGGAATACGTCAGAAAGTGTGATCAGTGCCAACGGTTTGCGCCGAGCATACACCAACCAGGTGGAATCCTTAATCCGCTATCTAGCCTATGGCCGTTTGCTTAGTGGGGCTTAGACATTGTGAGACCATTTCCCAAAGCAGTGGGAAACAAGAAATATCTCTTGGTTGGCACAGACTATTTTACGAAGTAGGTTGAAGCGGAGCCTCTAGCCAACATCAGAGATGTGGATGCGAAAAGATTTGTTTGGAAGAACATCATTACTCGATTTGGAGTTCCTCACATGCTCATCTCGGACAATGGCCTTCAGTTCGATAGCAAGATGTTCAGAAAATACTGTGGCGAGTTGGGGATTACTAATAGGTATTTTACTCCTGCTTATCCCCAAGGTAACGGACAGGTAGAAGCTGTAAATAAAGTTATAGTAAGTGGGCTGAAGAAAAGGTTAGATGATGCAAAAGGCAAATGGGTGGAGGAACTACCACATGTACTCTGGACGTACAGAACCACACCTCGCAGATCTACTGGAAAGACCCCTTTCTCAATGACATATGGAGCTGAGGCTGTCATCCCTTTAGAAACTGGTTTCCCGACGAGGAGAACCAGTTCATTCAATCCAAAGGATAACGATGAGCAACTAACAAGAAGTTTGAACTTAATTGAAGAGAAGAGAGAAAATGCAATAGTTCAGTTGGCTCATTATCAGCAGAAACTGAAGCAAGGTTATGATGCCAATGTAAAGCTGAGATCTTTAACTCCTGGTGACCTTGTGTTACGTAAAGTTGTGGGCGCTGCAAAGAATCCAGCTTGAGGAAAATTAAGACCAAATTGGGAGGGACTTTATCGTATCACCTTAAAAGCTGGTATTGAAGCATATTTTCTAGAAGATCTGGACAAACTCATAATATCGCGTCCTTGGAATGTAAACAACCTAAAGAGTTATTACTATTAATAAATATTCTTATAATCAATTTATTTTTTCTTCAGATAAAGTGTATATACTGTTTATCTTTTAGTTCTACATATAAAATGTTTGTATTGTTCATCGTTTACAGTTCTTTTAAGTGTTTAAATTTAAATTCAATCATGCTTGGAGTCCTCGGACCAGATGATTTGGGTTAGTTAACAGTCGTTTACAGTTCTTTTAAGTGTTAAAACTTAAATTCAATCATGCTTGGAGTCCTCGAACCAGATGATTTGGGTTAGTTAACACTCGTTTACAGTTCTTTTAAGTGTTAAAACTTAAATTCAATCATGCCTGGAGTCCTCAGACCAGATGATTTGGGTTAGTTAACACTCGTTTACAGTTCTTTTAAGTGTTAAAACTTAAATTAAATCATACATAGAATCCTTAAATCAAATGGTTTGAATGAATCACGGTTACCATATCACATTTGAAGGTGCTTATGTAACTTTTGCATTGTGTTTAAAGTCCTGAGCCTTTTTAATTGAGTTTAATTTATAATATGTTTTGTTTATACGATATGATAATATATTCCATTCAATTTAAGTGAAAATGGTAGCAGATCAATTTTGCATTATTTGTTATGATATATGAAACAAAAGGAAGAGATCATCATTGATAACAAAAATGTGATACATTTCCTTAACAAAAATGTGATACGAAAACAGTAAACATAAAAAAAAAAAGATAAATACACTAAAAAAAAAAAACCCTAGCCTAAGCCTTTGCCTTGGGAGCCCCTGGGTTAGCAGCTTGCTCGAGTTGAGAGATAGCAGTGTCTGAGGCCTTCTCAGCAGGTTTGGAAGAATATTTCTTTTTGTCCTTGCCCTTATCCTTGCCCTGAAGAGTTTCAGCCTTTTTTCCTTTGCCAATATCTTGGTGGGAGTCCATTGAAGCTTCCAGAGGAGCAGGAGGGACTTGGTCCACTTTGGGCACCTCAGACACTTGGGCGGCTTGCTCAGGGAGAGAGGAACTAGGATTTGAGAGCTCGCTAATCTCTGGGTCGTAGTAGATGCTCTAAGGTCGCCTCAAGCCAGAGTCAGTAGGGACCCCAGCAACATCAAGGGCCTTACCCCAAGAAATGTCGCAGTAGTCTCTAGCTACAGCAGAGAATTCCTCTGTAAGTCTGGCTTGAGTCTCCTCCATCCCAAGTGTATACGCAGCTTACTTCTCGGCCTCGGCCGCCTCCTTAAGTAGTTGGGCAGCCTCCCTGGCCTTGCGAAGTTCTTCTTGAAGTTCCGTCACCAGCTGCTTCTCTGTTGCCATATTTATTTCAGTATAGTGCAACTGCTTCCGGATTTCTTCAAACTGCTTTTTTGTTGTCTTTAAGCCCGCCTCAGCACTATCTCTCGCTCTAACAGCTTCTTTCAGCTGCTTGGCCATCTTGGAATGGTTTTCTTTCAGGGCGCTTAGCTCTACCTCTACCTCGGATCGAGCATCCAAGGCCGCCCTGGCTTCACTACAAGCGTTCTTCACCCATTCCTCGGCCACGAAAACCTGCTGTGTGACCTAAAAAAAAAAAAAAAAAAGGTGTTTTACCTTTACTATAAAATGCAAGAAGAGGGACAAGTATGTAAATAGAACAATCAATCAAATAACTTACCATAGCTAGATCCCTTTTAAGGGATAGGAAGAGTTCTGGGTGATTGAAGTTCCTATAAGCCTCCATATCTTTTGGGAGGAGAAGGGGCTACTCCAGGGCCTCAACTATATGGCCAGCATGCCCCCCACGATAATGCCTAAGGGAAGCATCCCAGGCAATGGGCACACCGTCCACCTTCAACTTAGGCGACCAAGTGCGGGTTGGACGGTGCACCTGAGCCACAGGAAGCTCCTCTCGGCTATTAACAGAGTTGGACCTCCTGCTCCTTTGGTCCTGTGATTGCCTGGGCTGTTTGCTTCCTTTGGAAGGGCCCATCTCACCTTCCTTAGGAACCTCGGTGTGTCTCTTCCTCCTTAGATCGGGGTTGGGCTTTAGTTCGAGGTCAGCAGAAAGCTGAGGAGGAGGAGGAGAAGGATTCACAGGAGGTTTGGACTTGTTTTTGTCTTGGGGAGAAGGCACCTTGTTTCTTCCTTTCATAAGTTCCCTTAAACTTGGGCCAGTCTTAGGGGCCATCTCTTCTTCCTCGTCCGAAGAGTCACCAACGTAGGTTATTATCTGGGCAGGAGTCTGAACACATGAGTACTCGTCTGCTTCTTCTTCGGCCTCTAATATACCACTGGCTTCCTCTTCAAATTGGAACCCTTCAATTTCCTCCTCAAGGGAAGAAGAAGAGGCAGCTCCTTCCTCGACAATAACCTGTCCAAGGGGCACTTGTTGAAGTGGTTGAGCGGCAAAAGGAATTCCTTGCGGAATAGGGTGATCGACTGGTGGAAGGTTGTGTGGAGCTAAAAAGCCTGGCCGAGAGACGTCTATACGAGCCAAACGATAGTCGTTTGCTCTGATAGAGTTGCCGATGTCTAAAAAAGTTCTTGAAATTGGTTCGTAGTCTAGAATTAAATGAGCGGCACGGAGCTGTCCGTCGTCGTTCACGAAAATTTAAGACCTTAGCAAGTAATTAAGCCCAGGTACGTTGATTAAGCTGAGCCGAGGGTTGGTATATGTTTTATCTGTTAAGTAAAAAAATCAAACAGTTAGAAACCCCAACTTCAATGTAAAAGGAAAAAATAATGATAAACATAAAAAATGAGATTTTGGTACGACAAAGCAAGGCCGAGGACAAATGCCTTAAATCTAATGTTAGAAAACCTAGATCTAAGGTACTCCACTTGGCTCTCCCAGCTGGGTTGGGCAAGGAAAGGCGTCATGCCAAAGGCCTGATACGATGAGGAAGTCATCTTTCATCCTTTTGTTAGACTTTGGGAGACAAGAGATGAGCTTGACAGCATTGGATCGGGATTTAAGGTAAAACCTTGCCCGTGCTTCTTGGTGGCCTTTGTATAGATGGACTACATCATACCAAGTTAGCCCTAATCCTAAGTGTTGGTCCAAAGCGTCAATTGCTCCTAAAACTCTAAAGAAGTTAGGTGCACATTGTTGGGGGGGCACGTAAGTAGTCCCTCGTAATCCTACCCATGAGGATAGTCATGCCTCATTCTATGAAGGCAATCATTGGGATTGTGACTTCTCCCACCTCTCGGTCAAATGCTAACCCTTCCGGGGAACAGTATTGTATTGATACCTCCTGGGGTATGTGATACTTTTCTTTGAACAGTTCTATCAAGGCAGGGTTCTTCACTAAACGCTGAAATCTACCCATTCCGAGTTTGTAAAAGAGAAAATGACTAGCCGATGAGGTTATCTGAGGAGATAAAAGGAGATGTGAAATTAAAACTTACGTAGACTGAAATGCGAACTGATCTTTGAAATTCTTGAGGATCTTTGAAGTCTTTTTGAAAGTATGATGAACGATATGATGGTTAGTGAGTTTGGAGGTTTGAATGCTCTGAAGATTACGAACTGCGATGAAGAAAAGAGGAAATGATATTCATGGGCCTTTATATAAGAAACTGAAAACAAGGGGGATTTTATCCCGCCCAAATCTTGAAGAAAAATCCAAACCGTTGGATCAGAACCCCACCGTTGGATGCTAGGAACATAACGCCGCCCAAAATACTTAATGACGTTTCGCGAGTTCCGAAGCGTCAGAAACAACAGTAAGATGACTAAAATGACCCTTCCACATGCATAAGTTTGAATGTCTTTGCGGTTTTAATTGCGATTAAATTTGCAAATCAAAATTATATTTTTTCTCCTCGGGCAAGAGAGAAAAATTAAAATTATGAGGGGCTATTGTGGGGGGCAAAGGCTTGAACTTTTATATTGGGCCTTAAGCCTCATTTACTAACAAAAATACGCCCGAGGAGGAGCGAATGTTTGGAAAAGCCCCATAATGGATGGTCGTGTAGGGAAATGTTCGAAGGCAATGGTCCGAGAGGGTTATCCTCCTCGGACCTGACGAATGTCAGTCAGGTAAACTTTTGCTTGACTTGAGTAATCTTCCAGGAGATTCTAGCAACGAAAATAGACTTCATGTGTGTAAAGAAGTGATAAGAACACGGAAATATCTAGGGGAAAAGCTGCTACCACTGCAGTAGCTTTTCTGGCCACATTAATGTGAAGAAGACCTCTGAACAGTGTTTTCAACCACTACCGCCCACATAAAACCAGAAAAACTGCTCAATAGGACAGGTACTTGAGTACAGGGTTGGATGATAAACAAGTGGACGATGGAAATGGAATGGAGTAGACTATATAATGGGGGAAACCCTCCATAAGTGAGGGATCGAAAAAATACGAGCAGAGGAATATTGGAAGAGAATTACCATAGCACAGTGAAGAACTAATTTCCAGAAATAGCAACTTCACCTCAAAACTAGCTCCTCAGACGTACTTTCCATCCTGAATTATGTGTCTTTTCCTGCTCGGATACGTTTGTAACCACAATTAACCGTTAGAAAACCCATTAAAAGCCCAATTTTTTCACCCACTCTCTTACAAATTTATTGTATTGGGCTTATTGAGCTTATAACCTAGTTCTTTTGGGTTTGTGTTGCAATTTAACACTAAGATTACTTTTTTAATCCAACAATAATAACCTGACACTTAAAATTTGTTGTAAAAATATTGTAAAAATTGTGTGCACTTATCATTTCTTAAAAAAAAAAAAAAAAAAAAAGGTGGAATGGAATTGTGGCAATGGCATTGCCGAATGCCATTCCACTTTTCACAATTCCAATTTTTTTTTTTTTACCCCTTATTTCGGCAATGGCATTGTCACAAACCAATTGCAAAATTTTTTCCCCCTCCTATTTCGGCAATGCCATTGCCATAATTCCATTCCACTTTTTTTTTTTTTAAAAGAAATGATATGTGCACACAATTTTTACAATATTTTTACAACAAATTTTAAGTGGCAGGTCGTTATTGTTAGATTAAAAAAAGTAATATCAGTGTTAAATTCAAATTTGAACTAATAATAACTAATCGCATGTGATTTGTTATGAAAATATTATAAAAATATTATGGACGTAGCACTTATTTTTTTAATTCCTTCTCAGATTTCGGTAACCACTTTTTTTTTTTCCTTCCCCCATTTCGGCAATGCATTGCCACAAATTTTTTTTTTCTTCCTCTATTTCGGCAATGTTATTGCCACAATTGGTTTTTTTTTTTTGGCACATCCCACTTCGAGCACACAGCACACACACTCAGGCAGGCTGATCAGGTAGCAGGAATTTCGGTAATCACATTACCGAAATTCATGCATTCTCTCTCTCTCACTTTTTCTCTTTCTCTCTCATACTTTTGTTGAATTTCGGTAATGATGTTGCTGATATTCACTCTCTCTCCTCATTCCTCTAAATAAGTTAAAACAGTACCTATAATGTAAATAAATTTCAAATTTAGTAATATTCAGTCAAATGACTCCAAGATAGGCTTCCTTTACGTCAAGTATTGAATTATGCAAAACTCACAAAAATAGTCTACTTCTTGATTTAAATGAACATCAATCCAATCAATCTTTCTTAATTCTTAGAAGGAATATATATATATATATATATATATATATATATATATATCCCTGAGTCCCCAACCCAAAAAAAAAAAAGTTTGGAGGCAAAATACGAATAAAAGAAAAGGTTAGTTAAGCAAAAGTAAGACGCACAAGTTAGTTAATTAGTTTAATTATTTATTTATTTCTTTATTTTTTGCTAAGAGTTAGTTAATTAGTTGAGAAAACAATTTCAGAGTCTTTTTATTTTTGGGGGGAGAGTAAATAAGAAAATAGAAAAAATAGAAAATAAATAGGTAGCTATATACTAGACCAGGGTTAGCCATTAAATTAAATTAAATATTAAAAAAACAAATCAGGTGGGACAATATAATGAAGAACCGGTGACCGACCCAGCCGGTGGGAATGATGAGAGAGAAAATGTTTATATATTCCAACCCCTCTTAACATGGGTCTGAAATGTTCCTTCACACGTCCCATCTCTTTCTTTGTCTCTCACTCTCTCTCTCTCTCTCTGCCATGGAATCAGATAATCGGCGATGATTTCACCTCCGGTCGCCGAGTAAATGGCAAATGCAACTTCCTAAAAAAAGCTTAACGTGCTCGTCCTTCAAACGACGCCGTCTAAGCTACTCTCTACTTCTTGTTCTCTTTTGCTAGCTCCTCCACCGGTAACTAACTTTCTCCGGTGGTTTTGGAAGCTTCTAATTCACTCTCTGTTTCCCACTCAACGACATCGTTTTAACTCTTTCTGTACTTTCTTCGAATTCTGAGGTCCGATCGTGTTCTTGAAAAAAGCCTTTGCTCAGTTTCTGATTCAATAGATCTCCGCCGTTCGATTCGTTGCTCCATGCGAAGTCATTTTTACCAAGCTATTACTATATAAGGACGTAGTTGAAAATCTTGTAGTGAAAAAAAAAAAAAATTACTAATAAAGAAGAAAAAAAATTAAGAGTTGAAATCTTGAAGATTAAAGAAAAGAGAGTGATGTTAGATCTTAATCTGAATGTGGCTTCGGCCGAGTCGACTCAGGAATACGACTCGGCTGCTTTCTTGGAGAAATTTCCAGAAGGTTCTTCGGCGAACCAAATGGACGAATCGGGGACCTCCAACTCCTCGATAGTCAATGCCGATGCCTGCGACGACGAGTCGTGCTCCACACGCGCCGCCGGTGACGTGTACACCTTCAACTTCGACATACTCAAAGTCGGCGGCGGCGGCAGAGGTGCTGAAGACGACGTCGTCACGGTCACCACGAAGGAGCTTTTCCCTGCCAGTACTGGTGGTGGACCTAACGGGGGGGATTTGATGAATTGGCAAGGTCAATCCTCTTCTTCTTCTTCTTCCAAGAAGAGCTGGATCGACCTCTCGTTCGATCAGAGCGGTGCTGAGGCAAGAGCGGTTCAGCTTCAGCAGCAACCGCCACAACCACCGCCACAACAACCGCCGGTGAAGAAGAGTAGGAGAGGACCAAGGTCTCGGAGTTCTCAGTACCGAGGTGTCACTTTCTATAGAAGGACTGGTCGATGGGAGTCTCATATTTGGTTAGTCAAATCATTTCGATGTGTTTATTTACTTTTACTTCAATTTAACTGTGCGTTTTAATTTAGATGAATTTTTATTACTTCAATTTGTGCTTCTTTGATAAGCTATATGTGTTGCTCTCTATGGAAATGAATTATTTTAGTTCAATTTCTATCTAATTTGATTATTTTTCTTTTGGTGTAGGGATTGTGGGAAGCAAGTGTATTTGGGTATGGATTTGATGTTTTTGTTTTGATTGATTTGAGTTGTACTATTGAGGGAAGTATTTGTTGTGACTTTCTATTTGTGGAAATCTTGGTGATTTTTTTTTTTTTTTTTTTTGTTTTTGGTGTTTGGTTTTGGAAATTTTTTTTTTAATAGGTGGATTTGACACTGCTCATGCTGCGGCTAGGTAAATTTCATCATATGTGGATTTCGATTTACTTTTTTAATCTTTGAAGGTGTATTGAATTTAATTGTTGAAATTGGGTTCCATGAATTCAGAGCCTATGATCGAGCTGCTATCAAGTTCAGGGGAGTTGAAGCTGATATCAACTTCAATCTCAGTGATTATGAGGATGATCTGAAACAGGTTAGATAATGCGCTGCTACAATTTTTGTTGTCTGAAATGGTGAATGTAATTTAAGTGTTGATGTATGGTTTTTTTGATTAACGGGCAGATGAAGAATTTGACAAAGGAAGAATTTGTGCACATACTACGTCGGCAGAGCACTGGGTTCTCGAGGGGGAGCTCGAAATATCGGGGAGTGACACTGCACAAATGTGGCCGATGGGAAGCTCGAATGGGGCAGTTCCTCGGGAAAAAGTGAGGAACCATTTTATGGAATTTAAGTTGTAGATTATTTTGTGCTTAGGAGTAGAGATATTAGCAGTTTCAAAGTGGTTAGTGTAAACTGAGAATTGGTTTTAGTTAAAAGTCTCAAAATGGGCTACCTTTGTTTTTTCCTTGTTTGGAAAAACAAGTCTAAGACGAAGCCTATTTCAAAGAAATGATTGGAGATGGTGTTTTCATCGTGGAGATTACGATGCTTGCTTTGCAGGTATATATATCTTGGGCTGTTCGACAGCGAAGTAGAAGCTGCAAGGTCCTAATGATCATGAATTACACTCTACCTGCACTGAATTTATTACCCTGAATTATCAAAGCTCATTAGGTTCCACTCCAACACGTCTCCCTTTTGATTTTCTGGAAATCAGGGCTTATGACAAGGCAGCTATCAAATGTAATGGAAGGGAGGCAGTCACCAACTTTGAGCCAAGTACGTATGAAGGAGAGATGATCTCTGATGCCAGTAATGAAGGTATTATTTTATAGCTATGACTATTCTTATAATTGTTGTGTATATTAATTTTCCTTGTTGTCTGTGAAACTACAAGAAATTTGTGATTGTTGAAACGTGTGTAAACATGTCTTGGTGCAGGTGGCAACCACAATCTTGATCTGAATTTGGGGATATCTCCTCCACTTGGTATTGGTTCCAAGGAGAATGAAGGAGGCCTTCAGCTCCACTCTGACTCATACAACATGCAAAATGCAAGGGGTTCTAGGGTAAATTTTTGAGCTTGACTTATTTTATAATTTGCTTGTTTTTTGTTACATCATTTGAGAAACCCCAAATTTTGTGATGTACATAATGATTTCAGGTCAGCTCAAATACTAAATTCGGTTATCCTAGTTGAAGGACTTAAGGCCTTAGCTTGCTGTGGCAAATATAGCTGGCCTGTAATCTTCACTGCACATGCTAAATAACATACATTGCATCCGCACTAAAGTTTTAAAACTACCAACAATTTATCATTTATGCTCACTGTACTCTGCTTTGCAGATGGAGAACCATTCACATGCAACATTATCTAACTCACCTTTCAAAGGACTAGTAATGACATCAGAGCGCCCTCCCATGTGGAACGGTGTCTATCCTAATTTCATTCCCAATGAGGTGAATTGCTTTATTTTGTTTCTTAACTTCATAATTTGAAACCCAATTACACATTAGACTAAGTACCTGAATTTTACATATAGAGATCAATCTCATTTGTTGGACTCTGTCGCTAGGGCAGATCAAAGATATGTTATTGGAAGAGAGTGCCAAATAGGGAAAGATTATTCCACTGATGGAGTTATATACAATTTATGATTTTGGGTTGCCTGGGTGAGACCTTGGGGCGATCAAGCATTATTCTTTGGAGACTAGCTTCTATCTGTTAGTGTTCTCTGTAGAGGGGAGAGGGGGTTCAGGCTCTTTAAACCATCCATGTTTCTGTGACTAAGTGAACCCGATCCTTGGTGCAAAACTAAAAGGATGGAAATACTACAGTGAACTAGCTGGTGTTCTACATTTGAATTTTAGATTATATAAATTTGAAAACTAAGAAATTGTGTTTAAAGAATTTTGTTATTTTAGTAATGGTTCTAACAGTCACTGAGAAGGTCTTTATATTTTAGCCTATATACTTTATTATATGCTCATGATATTATCTCTTCTTGTAATTGAAAATCGAAGGGGCCATAGATGATTAGTTGTTGTTATCAAGGTAGAGTTCACTTCTTGTAATTATTTGAGCGCAGAATGGTTCATGCACTGAAAGTTATTTTATCTAGCTATTGAGAGAAAAGGATGTCCAATGCTTTTGCATGTAGATGGAAACTATTTCCGTTTACACAAACAAGGAATCAAGGATGAAATCTTGGTTGGGCAGTACCTGGATTCCCTGACTGATCATAAAACCTCCTGTTTGGATCTATTTCAACTAAACTTCTGAATTGTGGCAGGAAAGAGCAACAGAGAAGAGAATTGCGTTAGGTTCTTCACATGGACTCCCCAGTTGGGCATGGCAAATGCATGGCCAAGTCAGTGCTACCCCAATGCCACTGTTCTCTACTGCAGCATCATCAGGATTCTCGTTTTCGGCTACCCCTCCCTCCGCTGCCATTCTTCCTTCAAAGCCTCCCAATCCAACAGCCCACAATCTCTTTCTTACTTCAGCTGCCACCAACACCTCTCAATATTATTACCAGATGAAGCCGGCTCAGGCACCACCCTAGCCTATTGCCCAAGACAATATCAAGGGGCAACCATAGAGCAGTTGTGGTCTTCGGGATTCTTTGTATGATTCAAATAGCGTTTTTAGACATACGCAAAAATTTGACGATTACTTACGTCTCTCTCTGATAGATAATTACGATATATCGTGAAGAAATACTAATTCCTATTGCTTTCTGTCCAGCAATTTGTCATGTTTAAAGTTTAAACCAAGCTTCCCTCCCTGTTGGGAACTTTGTATTTGTCGTTGGATTCAACGAAAACTTTTTGTTTGCAATTACATTGTTACGAATAAGAATCCAGTTCACCGAGACAATTGTCCCCTAATGCCAAGGGTTTTTTCAGAAAGTTTAATGGTTTTTACTTTTAAATTTTTCTGCAAATAAATTTTCTCATCTGTTATGGCACCATGTGATATTTATTTCTTTGGCACTGCTCGTGAATGGTCCTACAACAAAAAAAGAGTAAGATGAACAATACCTCGTAACTCAAGCAATACTTACTGCTTTTAAAGTGAGTGTGCATCAGTCACTATATGCATATGACACATTTTAAGCGATGGAACATAAAGCCTTACAAGTGGTGGAGGATCTTGTTGCTTTTTAGTTTTTTTGAATGAATCCCGTCTTTTCGGAGTGAACATAAAAATTTGGTGACTCTTTGAAATCTGAACTACTTCATTCTTTTTTAACCTTTTCTTTCAGAGATTAAAAGGGGAAAAAGATTATCGAGGGAAAGAGACATCATGGATTAAGCGTCGTACTATAATAAATAGTGTATACTCGATAATAAACATTATTAATTGAACTATCTGAAAGATACAGTGTCATAAAATAAGTAGTTATTTATTAATTTAAAATATATAGCCATTTACCTTGAGTTTGATGAATTTGAATTGAACTTAGAAAGTTTTGTACTGTGTTAAACTTGAAATTCATTGTTGTGAAAGACCACAAGTGTCATTAGTTTCAATGATCATGATTATGGTTTTGGAAAGAATGGAGAACTTCTTATTGCATTGTCAAATATATCATAATGGCACAAAAGATAGACATGTAGCAACTAGGCTGGCTCATGGTTATCTCCTTGAGTCATGGTAGTTCGAGTATATGTTAGCCCAAGAATTGGCTTTGCCTATAGTCCAGCATTAACATTCTTGTAAAAGAGGGGGGGGGGGGGGGGGGCAAGGTAATATAAATTTTTAAAAGAATCCTATGCCTATGGTAGATATTTTGGCAACATAAAATACTGGAATTTATGATAATATGTATAATTGTTGAAATCTTTATGTAACAATTTTTTTTTAATTAAAAAAAAAATCAGTTTTTTTAGGTGTAATGTTAACAACGGCCTTTAGGGAAATTGTTAACAAACTATAATAAGAAAGTTTCGACACCACTTTCATGAGAAATATAAAAAGTTGTTAACAAAATTAATTGTTTTATCATTTTCCCATAAAATGCTTCTAAAAATAGTTTTTAAACTAATGCCGTTTAGGCATTTGTTAACATTTCCCTTAAACTAATTAAGTAAATGAATTTAAGCTATCTTAAACAAATATGTAAATTATAGTTCTATTACATTTTGAATTTTCACAAGATAAATTCAGACATTTCCAATTATTTCAACAATACTAATACCTTATTAGAATAAATTTGGACCTTTTAACTCTGTTCTTTTGTTGGTTAAAGTTTTTTCTTGCTCAAAAAAGAATTTTTTTTTCAATAAATATCAATAGTGATGTATACTGAAACATTTATTAAAAAAAAAAAAAAAGAGTTCTATTTCATATTTGCTAAGGTAGCATAGCACCATTCAAATTCTATTTAAGGGATACTTACATGTAATATAACCCGTTTGTAGTTAACTTGTATTAAAAAAAAAAAAAAGGTTTTACTAATGTATGCCTTAGGACAAATATTAATAAACTATTTTAGAAAAATTTTTATGAGAAAATATAAAAGTGACCAACATTTTTGACATTTTTTCAATTTTTCATAAGACATTTCCTAAAATAGTTGATTATATGTATGTGCATACATTAACTGGACCTTTTAAAAAATTGCACTTTTTACGAACCTGAAATTAACTCCATTAATTTACTAACCCAACATTGTTCTTGTTGATAAAAATAAAAATAAAATAAAATAAAATTAAAAAATAAAAAAAACATTAAAAAATCAAAAAAATTAAATCACGAATAGGCACAGTGCAAACGAAATATACCAAAAGTGGGTAATCTAAATTTTTATTTCTCGTGTTTGTTTAGTTTGCAAGAAGTAAGAATTAAGAGAGTTAACCTCAAATGGATAATTGAAAGCAAAGGGGATTATAGCACATGCAGATAAACAGTATTTGAAGACGCTGCTGCAATAAAAGCAAATGAATTGATAAAATGGAACAGTGTTTATGTATGTATCATTTACCGTCAATTTCACACCAACTGCCACTTCCCGGGTCTTTATTAATTCTCACTTTCTTCTTATTTTCTTTTTTCTTTTTTGGATAAAATTTATCAATTCTCACTTATTAATGAGTTCCACCTATACCAACATCATTTTTTTTTAAATATTATTATTATTATTATTATAAAAACAATACTCACCTACTTTTTTAGCAAATATCTCTTATAACATCCGATTTATGATAATTTCTTTTTATCATTAAATTAAGACACCAATCAATTTTTTATATAGATAAATTCAAACCACAAATTTCTTATTCGACGATATGAAATTTTATCACTTGAGGCAATTGAATCCCACAAATACTAAAGTTGTTTATTATTTACTCGTTTATTTATATCATGTATAAGTTTAAAAGCATTTTTAGATACAACTGTCAAATAGATAAATGAAAATAAATTATTTCAAAGTTGCGTAAATGTTTTGGGATAATTTCAATTTTATTATTTTGTTTGGTTTATTTAAAAGGGGGGGGGGGGGTGTTATGACCAATTACGCCTCATAAACCTTTGTGATATTACTGAAATTCATAACTTTTGTTTTATAGAATTAATATTTTGATCATACGACTGTTTGATTACAAATTTTCATTGTAAATAATATGTATGTCAAATTTTATGTTAATCATATATTATTTATTATTGGATCCATAAACTTATGTTTTGTGTATAATTTCTTGAAAATATAAACATTTTATGATATGATAGTTATTAATCTCTAATTATTTTAATATTTTACAAGTATAGAGGGTATAGGAAGATAATGTAATATTTTAAGCAGTGATTTGTGGAATGTGTCTGTGAGAGAGAGAGAGAGAGAGAGAGAGAGAGAGAGAGTTTCCTCCAAATTTTTGATCCATGTCAGTCTCTGTGTACCTTGGCCTCATTACTGCCTTGGCACCTCCCCATTCATCTCTAATGTCAATATGTCACAGCTCTCTTCCCTTACCCCCACCCCTTTGCTCTATTAGGCAGAGTTGAGTTTAGGGGTTTGATATTAACAATTTGGAGTTATTTTACACAAGCATTTTTTTTTTTTCCAAGACTATATATATATATATATATATATATATATTAATAGGAAAAACTCAAAAAAAGTTCAATTAGAATTTCAAAGTAGAGTCTAACTTTGCACTATGTGTTTAAATTTATGTGGGGACCACACCATAATTATTATTTCTAAATTAGATGTCTAATTTTATGCCTCCTGCCCAATTTAACTTTTATTAACTTGTACAAAAAACAAAGAGACTTTTCCCGTAGCCTAAAAACCTCCAAGTCATCTATATTTGACCCGTTGATCTCTCACGGTTTTTATTTTTTTCTTTATCTCCGTACTTATTTGTAAAGGTTATCCATCTCCCCACCAAACACAAAATAGTAAATTTATTTCTTTCTAATATAATGTAGAATTGGTTTTTATTTTTTTCTTCATCTCCATACTTATCTTATAGAGGTTATCCATTTCCCTACCAAACACAAAACAGTAAATTTTTTTTTAATATACTGTTGCATTAAATTCAAGCTCAACTAGGGATGACAAAATTAATCCGACCCACAAGTACTCGAACCAACCCATGAAACATTAGGGTCGAGTTTGGGTTTTTATAATCCAACTCGTAGCAGGTTTGGGTCGAGTGCTAGTATTATGAATACCCGCCCCAAACCTGAACCCGAACCCAACCTAAATGCAGTAAAATTACAAAATTGCCCTAACTATATATATATATATATCCTATAGTCCCCAAACCTAATCTCAGCCGCCCCTCTCTCAAGCTCTTAGCCTCTTAGTCTCACTCTCTTCGCTGAAGAAGATGAAGACGACAAAGCCTCTTCAATCTCCCCACTTCCATTCAATCTTGCTCCCTTAATTTGCTTTGCACCAAGTTTAGGGATAGCTGAACCCAACGACCACAACCACGGTGATTGACGGCAATGGTTATTGACATTCTTCTTCTATTTTCTCTTTATTTGATCAATGGGTTTGGGGATTTAGATTCTCTTTGTTTAACCTGTGGGTTTGGGGATTTGGATTTGGTTGTTAAGAATTGATGTTCCTTGCGTGTGCTTGTTTTAGATTTTGATTTCAAATGTATTTGGTTTATGCAAATAGGAAATTTGAATGGGTATGGTGGATCTGATTTGAGATTTCCTAGGAGTTGTTGTTTGTGTTGCTATGGGTGTAAGACATGGTTTGGGGTACAAGATACTTATCTGTTGGAGATTTATCAATCAATCATTTTTCCTTGTTCTTAATCTTTTGGGTTACCCAATTGCTTTATTTTGAGAATGTGATTCTTTTTTCTCAATATTTATGAATTTTTCTTTTTTCTTAATAAAACATTTTTATTTTTTATTTTTTATTTATTTTAGATTGGACAATAGTTTAAGGGCCTTTAAATTGGGCCCTGAAGTGGCATGGTGTGGCAAGGCCCGCAAGGGCTTGACAGGGTAGGTTTGGAGGTAAAACAAAACCGTTTAGTTAACGGGGGCGGGTTTGGGTTTCGGGGAGCAGGTGGCGGGGCAGGTTCGGGGATAAAGAAATCCATCCCAAACCTAACCTATTTCCATTTCTAAGCTCAACATTAGTAGCATCACTACAATTGACGCACGGATTACATACTAGTAATAATAAAGGCTATGCCATATCCCATGTTGTATCATATCGACATTAAAAATATTACTTTAATACCACCATTTGCCATGTTAAATTTGTCCATCCACTACTTAACAACAAGGACTACTTTCAAAATTATCAAAAAGGTTAATGACTAAAATGACACATTTGAAATATTAAGGACCATTTTGAAACAAAGGGCCAAGGCTAGAGACCAAAAGGATGATTAACCTAAAATGTAACTAGAAAAAAGTGAATATTTAAAAAGATTTACTTAACCAAATAATTCAAATCATATCATATACTTTATGTAAAAAAATTTAAGTTCTGTGTCTGTCTTTGTTATACTCCAATTGGCTAAAACATTTTTTGTGCCAAGTGATTACTTTTTATTAAAGACTTAAAATACATTATATTACTAGTCAATAACCCCTGTGATGCACAAGAAAGTTTAATAAAATTTGATTTTTTTTCTTTCTTTTATTTATTTTTGTTTAATTATGAAAATTGATAATTATGGTAGTTATTAATTAACATTTATTATGATTTTGTTTGTATATGAAACTATATATTCTACTATAGGGGGTGATTCCCTCTAGTAAGTCATGGGCCAAAGAAGTTAGATCAGACATTAGAGTAGCGATTCGAGGAGCTAGGCTTGGCCCAACTCCTGGGGAGGAAGCCTAGAGCGGACATGAAAGCATAAGACTAGCTAGGATCCTCTAGCCGAGGTAAGCCGACAAGGCCGCATTGTACAGAAAGCAAGCCGAGAATCTAGAATGGGTGGCACGCAATCAAGGGAGTCAATCTCGTACTGGAGGCTATATCGGTTTGGCTAGTGGAATGATATATTACGGTACCGATGTACCGTTTTGAGTTTATCGCTCTTTTTTATATTTATATATATATAAAATAAAAATGAAAGTTTACCATAAAACATTACCTCAATTTAGAACAAATTATTCATGGTTTTAGACTTTAGCATCAACTAAAAGAAAAAAGAAAAGAAAAAAAAAAAGCTTAATTGTTCATTGCATACTTAGAAAACAAATAATACAAGTAAGTTACTATTCTGCCCTTACAAAAATTTGAAAATTACAAAACCTAAAATAAAATAAAAAAGCTTTTTTTTGGTACCAGCCAGTATGCCTAATATTGGTTGAAACGCTCGAAATCGGCCAGTATTTAAACTGGTACAAAACATTGGAGTTTCAGTACCGGTGCACGTACCAGGACAATACATACCGACCAGTACGGTACAATATCCTCCTCCTTGCATGCAACTCAAAGTAATAGTCACCTCCATATTAATTAGATGTTCTTATCTAATGTCAATCACATTAAATGATGAATGATCAGCCGAACAATACATACACCCTAAAAGTCTTGTTTCATCATGAAAAGGAATGGGGAAAATGCCTGATTAGACAAGCATCTTTTGACATTCAGCATGATAATCCACTACCTGGAAGGAGGAGAACTGAGAGAATAAAGAGAACCTTTCCCTTCAAGAAATGGGGACTAGAAAAATTGAGAGAAACATGAGTTTAAGCCTTGAGAGTGTCTTCACTTTTACAATTGTTTTTAACATCGACAGAAGTATATTCAAATCAAAAATTCAATACAGTTCATTTTGATTCCAGATTATATCTATTCAGTCTTCCCATTGTGAATTACCCTCTTGTTTTTATAAATTAATTGAAACAATTAAGAGCTTAGAACTTTTTACTTTGATCTAAGTGTTTTTTGACCCCCACATCTACAATTTAAAGAAAACGTGAGCAAGAT
Source organism: Quercus wislizeni (assembly GCA_023055345.1). NCBI lineage: Eukaryota > Viridiplantae > Streptophyta > Magnoliopsida > Fagales > Fagaceae > Quercus > Quercus wislizeni. The sequence goes on from JALGQJ010000004.1 coordinate 32,264,598, forward strand.
TCAAGAAGAATTTAAATATAAACTATAATTTAAACTCAATTAAGAAAAATTATTGTATTTATATATAGTATCATCTATTCCACCATTTAAGAAAAAATAAATTTTGTGCTGATATTTTAATAGAGGGTTTAAATATAGAATTTAATTCAAATTCAATTAAAAAATTATATTAAAATAATGACATATATTATGACATGTTACAACATTATGAGGTCAATAAAAGTCAAATATTATGAATACTGTTGATGTAAGTATAACTAACTTATTTAAACTTTACTTTGTACAGGTGTAATGGGGACGAAAATGGAATTGTGAAAACAACCTGGCCTAAAAGCAACACCCCATGAAGGCATGAATGCTCTAGCTTTTAAGAAGGATAAGGAATACAGAATAGGGAATACCCACCCAATTACTCCCCAATCCTTTTCTCTTTTACTAGTGGGATAGGAATCCTTAAAAATGGAGACAAACATTGTCACCTTGACCCATTGAAATGCTGATATAGAGGTTCCTTTGGCGTTAGCTACGACGGGAACTTGTTTTAGGTTCAACTTCAAGATTGCCATTTAAAGCCATTTTAGGAAGTTTTCACATATTAGTTCGGAATAATAACACTTTATTCATGTGGTTTGGGCCGAATTTGATTTGCCAACTTGCGATTTTAAAAGTTGTTGTTTATACATACTTTATGAACACTTCAGTGATTGCAAGTGTCTTTGAATGCGAGCATCAATTGTTTGAGAACTTCATTATGTTTACTACCTCACTCACACTTTAGAGTATCTCCAAAAGATTAGCCAAATTTTTATATAGTTTGGACAATGAATAGTGATATTTAGTTTTTACATACCTATTTTTTCAAATACACTTTCCAACAGATTCTCTATCATTTTCTCAAGTTCATTTAAATATTATTTATTCATTCATTATTTATTCATTATTTATTCTTTTTTTAACAACTACACATCTTCTAACATTTTTTTATTTAATACCTGATTATTATAATAGAAAAAAAACCATTTGAAGAATGAATAGTAAAAGCTACAGTGTTATCTATTTGTAGAGAAGCATTGTAGCGAAGCTAATCTAAAAAATGGAGATGAAGAATCTGTTGTAGTGTGAATGAAGTGTGAACAGTGGTGTTTTTGCTCCAAAAAATAGATATAGAGCATCTATTGAAGATGCTCTTAGTGTCTACTTGTGTGTTTGAATGCAAACATCAATTATTTGAGAAATTCATTATTTGAAAATTTGGAAGTATTCCTTACTTTTCTCAAATGATGCATTTTATTTTGCCAAAATGAAAGTTTTAACTTCTACATTATTCTAAACCTTGTACTCAACTTTCTAGTAGTCAATGTGAACTTGATGGATATATATGATAACATGACAACTTGACAAGTGAATAAGGTTAAGAAACTAACTATTTAGCTAATATTTACATGGTGTGAATTGAATTTGATCTAAATGTGGTTGCCATTAGCTAGTCTTTCCATGAGATGGACCACTAGCTAGCTACATCACTTAAGTTGACATACGAATACTATATTCTGAGATTTTTATCATACAAGCTAGAACATCGTATCTCACAATGCACATGTTAACACCTAATTTAAAAAAAAATTATAAAAAAAAAAAAAATCAAATGAGAAAACAAAACAGCAACCTCATAACAATTTAGTATATAAAATTCATGAACCAAAAGCAAATACAACTAAATTATTGGTCGGTACGATGCAACGAGGTTGATAAATTGAGTTCAATCCAGTCCGCATGTGAGTAAAGAGTACGTATAGTTAAAACATTTTTTAAGTTTTATGTCATTTAAGGCTTTTGGATGGTAGAAGGTGAGAATTAATATCATCTAATTTTCACAAGTCCTTCGTGTTTGGGATTCTGATCTGTTTTTGTTATGAATTCTGATCTATTTGGATCCACTTATTTTACTAAAACTAAAATTTTTTTGCTGAAAATACTATAGATGGTAAAAGTTTACTGAAATAATCAGTAAGACTCATGAATAGTATCAAAAAGTGCAATGAGTCTCATAAATAGTAGCAGGAATTAACTGAATAATAAAATAAGTTGGTTTTTTAAGCTGGAATCAAACACACACGAAGTCATTTATCTCTTCATTGTAAAAGAATTATTTGCGATCAAATAAATGCTTCATTGTTACCCATTATTTTTAGGTATACCTTATGCTTTCTGTCCTCCTATAGATCAGTCCATTATTTTGGACTGTAATAAAAATTTTGTCTGCCTAGTGAATCCTAGGAATAGGATGTATTATTTTGGTCTGCAATATTCAATCTGCCGGTGGAGTTCTAGGATGTGTAATATTTCTTTCAGGCACCATTTCAAGCAAATCAAGGCCAAAAGATATAAGAATAGAGTAGTGATTATGACACAGGCGAATTATTGCATACTCAAATCATGATTTCAAAATTTTAATTGAAACATTTTGACATCAGCGTGTAAGAGGAGTGTGTAATAGAAAGTGTGTAATAAGATTTAACTTCAAGAATAATAGTTTTTGCCACTTTATTGATATTATAGAAATCTCAGCTTGTATTAAGAATTTATAGATAAACGGTGATGACCTAATATATATAATCTAAAAATCAATTATTGTACGTTAAGACAGTGTTAATGAGTGTAGGGATATATTTCAATGATTGTTGGCTCTTTTTATCATCAATGATGTTTGATACGTGACATATATGGGATCTTCAGAATTCTTTCTAATAAAACGTACGCCCTTGTGTAAGACGGGTTTGTTTTTTTGGAGGGGCCATATATAATATATATATATATAATAGTTCTGTAACGTCGATAAGAAAAAGGTGTACATTATGTGCATGTGATCACAGATCTATGTACATGCAAGGAACCGTGGAGAGTGAATAGCCAAGCACAAGAAATGAAGTCTATGAACTAAATATTTTGATATAGCTAGGCGCTAGCCAGCTAAGATTGTATTGCTGTGCAAAGGACAATACAATTATCGTTGGTGTTGGGGGTCCAGGGGGATATGTGACAAAAATATATATAATTAATGAAAGGGGAAGATGCAGAGACGGCTTGATGCATTGAGGGGTCTAAGGCAAAAAATGAATTAAAGCTTTTTATATATTTAAAAATAACTTGTTTTAAAACAAATCTAAATATTGCTTAAACTTTATTCTCTTATTAGATACAAAATTACTAATTAATATGAACCACCTAGAATATTTTTTTTTAGAATTTTTGTAGATGCAAAAAATTTGACAAAATATTTCACATCTGTTGATGTGGCAGAATAATAATGGTAAGTAAAAAAGTGACTTAACGGTAGACGTAGATGAGAATTAGTAAAAATTTGCCAACTCAATTGTTGTGAAAAATCTTGTGAAATTTTTTGTGTATTGCTCTTTTTTTTTAGAAGTGCTAAATTCATAACATTTTCACAATAAATTCTAGGTATTAAATTGTTACTAATTCTACTTTGAACCCACCATTGAAATTATTTTTTTAACCACCAATAACAGCAATAACATTCTATTATTTAGAATTTATTGTGAAAGTATTGTGAAAAATATTGTGAATGTAGAATTTCTTTTTCATAAAAAAATACTATTTTATTTATTGGCTAATATTTGAGCTTAATTAAAAATATTAAAATGAAAGAAATAACTCTATTGGTTAAAATTAAGGGGCCTTTTTTTTACGCGGAGCCTTAGGCGACTGCTGCTCTTGCTTATATGCTAGAGCCGGCTGTGGGAAGATGGTGAGATAGTGATGGTAGTGGACCTATACCTAATTCTAACATTTCTCCAACATAAAAAGCGGGCCTCTACTTTCTCCATACATTTCAACCACCAAAATCTTTGCATCCAATATTCACCCAATCCATACCAGGATTCATTATCTACCTTCTTTATGTAATTCAGCTTTTGGCTTTTTGGTTTTTTGTTTTTGTTTTTTTGTTTTTTTTTTATTTTTTTTATTTTTTTTCATATATATATAATTCTTTTTATTAATTTTAATTTTAATTTTTTTTATCATTTTTGAAAACCAAATGACTAGTGTGGGTTCTAACTTGTTCAACTGATAAAGTCTCTGATAATTGAATAAGAAATCTGGGGTTCAATTCTCACCTACACCAAATACTGATTGGTGTCTTGGTCTATGATAAAAAGTTATCATCAAGAGCAAATGTCATAAGTTAAAATTCCCTATAAATTTTTTTAAAAAAAAAAAACCCAAATGACTAGCTATATTGGTATATACTAATAAAATTTGTGTTCTGCACGTAATTGCCCAAAAGTATGATATTATCTCATTTTTTTTTCCTTTAATAAAGAAATTCACAGGGACAATCCTTTTTTTTTGAAAAGGGATCATTCATTCATATAATCATAATAACATAACATCCTAAATCAAGGCCTCCAAAACCGGTGGAGGAGAATCCTCCATCCAAGATCAGGAATTTTTTTTATAAAAAAATTATAGTAGTAACTAACAAAAAAGTCCTTGCGGGATGCATGATAAGTACCTTAAAATTGTTAAATTAAATCTACTTTAGAAGAAACTCTATCATCAAAATTTAATCATTTAAATTATTATTTGAATTAAAATATTAGAAGAAAAAAATTTAAAATTTTTGTAGAAGTAAATTTATTATTTATTTTGTATTATTTTAACCACTGCCATAATTTTTTACTTTCACATAAAAATAAACTATTACACATTAGACTCTCATCATGTAACTTAAGACAATTTTTTTAGTTATTTTAATTTTATTAATTCGTTTATTGTCCAGTTCCAATGACAGTTGTAATGTCCTTTTATTATTGTTTAAATTTTATAAAATTTAATTAAGTCGTGCATAATATGAATATACTTCTAGTATATTAATCATTTTTACGAATTATGGTTTTTGCCCATTTGAATAAAATTAATATGTATTTTTTTTATTCTTCTACAACTATAGGGGCTTAAAAGTATTAAAAGTTTAAAATTGGTTAAAATTTTACTTTATTTCAAACACGAGCTATTGGATTAACTTTTCTTTTTCTGTATATTGATGAATTTATTGAGTAAACACCAAAACTAAAATTATTTTTTCTTTTACAAACTATGCTAATGTTTAAAAATTAAATTTTAACTGAAATAATATTATTTCAATTAAATTTTAATTAAAATAATATTATTTCAATTAATTAAATAGAATGATTTTTTTAATAAATTTATAAAAATTAGATTCACAGACCTTTGTATGATTTTTTTATGAAATAGATTATTTAAGCCCTTGAGTAAAAAATATTTTTTAAGAGTTGAGAGAGAATTGCACGTATCTGAATGCAAATTTTAATTCGTTTCACTCTGTAAAAAGACAAGTAAACTGTACCATATATTATTGACTTTTTAGTATACTTTGTATCACTGAGGTTTCAAAGTTTGCTTTGTCCTTCCTTTGATGTAGCTTTTCTTTATAGTTTATACTGCTCCCATGAAAATAACCCCAATCTCTCTCTCTCTCTCATGTTCATGATTGGATGGGCTAAAGTGATGAACAGAACCTTAGATCTTTACTTGAGTTTGGGAACACGTGGTGGGCCCAAAGCCCAACTGGAATTTTTATGACTCCTCATAGATGGGGCCCCACTTGTGTTTGTTTGTTTTTGGGTTAGGTTTGGTTCTAAGTTTATCTTTCGGCTGGTGTGGTTTTTCATTAGAATTTGGGGGATTCTTAAAATAACCATTTAATGTGTGGAGCTGAATGAGACACACCCCAATTAGTGAGGATAGAGATGGTAGTAACAGTGGTAGTAGTAGTAATAGTGTTGGGATGTTGTCGTGGGCTTATAGGGTACTGCTACATTTTTGTCTGTATTATTTGTTACTCATCATGATAACGATGATATAGGGTGAGGTCCACTTTTGAGAGGCCCCCCCTCCATTTCCAATCAAATACCAAATGCTTTTCCTTTCTTCTCTTGCTACTTTAGCAATTGAGTGGGTAGAGATCTGTTTTAAGGAGACCAAAAGCACCTTAGAGGACAAGTAATGATTCACCAAGTACTGTTTAGGAACAGTAACCCATCTGTCATCCATAATGCTTCTAAAGGAAATGTCATTTTAATCCTCTTCCTCCACACAATATCAATATGCCATGGCCCTCTCAGCTCAAATCATCTTTGTAATTAGGTGTATATGCACTTTTTGTATTTATATTTTGCTCAAATTATTATTTTGGTTTTTACATTTTATTTTTATCATATTTAGTTCATATTTAGAAAAACGTTATTTATTTTAGTCATTTTCGTTAGTGTCCTAATAGCAATACCCTATGTAGCTAATGAAGTGCACTGTTGGCACTCAGAACACTTACGTGGCCATTAAAATAATATTAAAAATTCCACATCAACAACCAATTTTTTTTTTTAATTTATCTATTTTAACAAATTAAAAAAAAAATTAAAATCCAAAAAATACATCAATTTATATTTGTGTTCATCTTCAACAAGAAGACTAAAGAACACAAACCCAAATTTTAGACATAAGAACACATGCCCAGATTTTCTCACATTTTCTTGCCCTTTCTTGTCAACCAACCAAAAATAAGAACACGAACACGAACACAAACTGATCTCCAGCAAGAACACAAACACAAAACCAGCAGCAGATCTTCTCAAATTTTCTTAAACCAAAAAATCCAGATTTTCTCAAACCACAAAACCCAGATATACAAAATCACAACTCAAACCTAGATTTTCTCATCTTTCTGAGAAACCAACACAAAATCAACTTAAACCAAACACAAACCGGTCTCCAGCAAGAACACAAACATAAACCCAATAGCAGATCTAGAGCAAACCCACAAATATCAAACCTAAAAAACAAATTATCCCATAAATTTCAAAACTAAAAATTTGAAACAAACAAAGACCATTAGAGCAGGATCCCTTCAAACCCAACCGATCCTTGCAACTTCCCAATACAAACAAACTCATATGAAATTGAGAACCCAAACCCATATAAAACTAAAACCATGACCGAAGATCTGAGATTTTGAACCTGAGAAGTCGAGTCTTCGAGTGGAGGTGTCGAAGTCTTCGATTTCGGCGTGGTTGGCCACCTTCATTGGTCCATAAAGCTCCATTGTTGAAGTGAGCCAGAGTTTGAGATTCGATCTAGACGAAGTCCAATTCTCAAGCTCTCAATCAATTAAGGAAAAGAAAAAGATCAAAGACCTATAAATCCATAAACCCGAACCAACCACCAAAAAACAAACCCAGAAAACTAAAATTCCATAAATGAAAATCAGCTTCTTTGGGAGAGAGAGAGAGAACATATGAATGTTCTTTGGGAAGAACTTATTCTTCCAAAAAATCTAATTAAAAACCTACATGTGGCATCGAACCCATCTATTAATGCTTGGCAATTGGGAATTGGGAGATGTACCCACGCATCGTAGCCATGTGGTTAAATTTTTTTATTTATTTTGGGTGTGTTAATATTGATTAATATTGTGGTTGTAAATTAGTTTGGTATTTTGTTCATATATGGGTATTTTGAGTTTGTTAACATTTGGGTATGTGCTGGGTTTACTGATGATATTGAATTGGGTTTGTATTCTTGTTGTTCTTGTTCAAGTTAAATTCAGATCTTAATTCTATGTTACTTTTAATTTTTAATTCTGTTTTTTATTTTGTTAAATTGAGAAATTAATTTTTTTTAAAATTATAATCTGATGTGGCACGGGTGATGAGTGACACGATGGATTTTTAATGATATTTTAATTCCTCCGTTAGTAACCTCAAATATTTTCGTCTGTTGACTGACGGAAAGAACGAAAATAACATGCGTTAATTGGTTTAGGGACTAAAAGTGGAAAAGTGAAATTATAGGGACCAAAATGAAAAAAAACCAAAATGTATGAACTAAAAGTGCATTTACACCTTGTTTTTACTGTGGAGTGTGGCTTGATAGTAGGAGTTTTTAAATTATTTCACTTGGTGAACGGTTCAAGCGATAACCCCAACAAGACTCTAGTGGTACACATAGTATTACCCATTACTATCACATAACGTGAGGTTGATGAGTTCACATCAAAGACCCTCTTTTTGATTATTCAGCAAAAAAAGGAAACCATCTTTGTTTTTTTAGTTTTTATAATCCTATTCTCTTGGTACTTGCCACATTTCAGTGCCATTTAAATTGATCAATGTTGGGCTTTCTCATTCCAGATTCAGAAATGGTCTATCTTCCTGACTTCCTCTAGGATGGTATATGTATACCCAAAAGTGTGTGAACACTATGTCTCATCGGCCCAATATCAGGCCTAAGGCCCGGAATAAATACTGTATCATTCCAATTTTTTTGGATGTCCTTGAAGGGACGAGCCCAAAATAATATTGTGAATGTTACTTTTTACTTTTCAAGTTTCAACATTAATAATTCGCTTGTATTTCTTACTCTCTTTTTTTAGTAACATATTTTATTGAGAGAAAAGGGAGCTAAGTTCCTCTAATAAAGGGGTCGGAAATGGAAGAGATTGGCACCTTAGCCCTCAAATACAAGGATTTTACAAAGAATTCGACACTATAATTTTTATATACAAAGGAAATTAAAGAAGCTTTTGAAATTTTATTAATGAAAACTATTAAGTACATTAATGCCAAAAGATCAATTTATTTGAGTTCAAAACCTAATTTACGAGATAAGAATTGTGGGGCACAAGAATTCAGATAAAGTACCTGTGCCACGTGTTGTATCCATGGCCGATGAGCCCATTATTGTGCCGAGGAGGCCACACGCTCGGACAGTAAGGCCACATTAATGGCACATTGCCAAAGGGGTCTTGCTATTGAGAAAAAGCTTCAGAGAGGGTGATGTGCTGTCGTAGGTAACCAAAAATAAAACCTATACTCCTAAAAATATATGTAGTAGTGCAAGTAAGGATTGTTCCCACGAAGAGTATCTAGCCTAGTTTTATGCTACATGAACAAGGAGAGGGGGGGGAGGGGTTGAGTATAATGAAAACAATTTTAAGAAAAAAAAATAAATTAAGGAACAATTCTAATTAAAGTATTGAAATCAATCA